>PVLA01003662.1:0-204439 GCA_004027455.1 Hydrochoerus hydrochaeris | reverse complement strand
TTATAAAGTGATAAGGGAGGAGATGTAGGGAGCAGCATGATAGCTTCATGGCTGCTGCTCTATCTCTCCCTCCTGTGGGCGTCCAGTGCATCGACCTACATTTCCCATGATCCTCTCGCCCCACCCAGGAAATGACAGTGACCCATCCGTAACTTCCCGCCCCTGCTTCTTTATAAGCCAGGAACATTGTTCAATAAACGAGGTTTGATTGGGAAACTTCAACTTGCCTCTGTCTCTCTCTCTTCACCCTGCCCCCGCCCCGTTTTCCTTCCTCTAGGGGAAAACCCACGCATTGGTCCGCAGGCCGGATCACTCTTTTGTTCTCCAGTTGACTTTATAAGATTAAGTGAAAGAGGAAGTTAAGTACAAATAATGGTTTCTTAAATCATCATAGTGCAAAAATTGTTTAGGTGCAGTAGTATGAGTGTCTAAATATGAAACATTTCCAGGGAATTTAACACAATATATTATCTACAATATTTAATCAATGACCATTGGCAAGGCTGTCTCTTCACAAAACTTTAAAGATTTTTGGGGCCAAGGGTTCAGCTCAGTGGTGTAAGTGCCTGCTTGATAAGTGCAAGGTTTTGAGTTTAATTCCCAGTGTAAAAAATAGATTTTTGTTGCATTGGTCCATTAATCCCAATGCTATGTGGTACTTCAAGTGCAGCAATTAACACTGAATAACAAGTGATGCTACATAAATTACATTTAGCTCAGAAAATCATAAAATGGGAGAACTGAGTAACTGACATGTTGTTTCAACTTGAGAATTGAAGAGTTTAGAAGCTTAACTAAGTGACTCAGCAGAAGACAATGGTCCTCACTTTGAAAACATTCTCTATATATACAAGGTCGATAACTATACTACTAATCTCTGTTAGTTCATCAAGAGATTACACTGTTTTCATTGTGTGATTGTTTGATCTTTTAATCATGCCTATAAACAACTACTTTGACAATAACATGAACAATATATTAACCAATGTTAATCTCCTATTATTTTGTTGTGAAATTCTGTATCATTATTTTTATTTTATTTTCATTTTAAAATAAAAAAGGGGTATCCTACAATTTTAATGATGTAAAAGACATTTATAAGATAAGTGCTATTCAAATGTTCACACAGGAGCAAAGTTGGATCCTGCTCTGGAAAACTAAAATATAAAATGTAGCTTACTCAGGTCCTGCTTGGGCCCTGCCGAGGGATGTGCAGCTAGCCCAGAGCCACTGCATGTTGTGTGGTCCAACCTAAAGGCCTTCACAGTGAACTCTAACTGGATGCGCAGCCACAGGACTTTGAGCAGAACAGTGGTAAGGCTCAGCCCAGTAACCTCGAGCAATTGGGGAGATTCAGTTAGCCACGTGGGATATGCTGAACTTCCACACAGTGCACTCCTTTCATTTGGAGAGACTTTGCATGCCACTAGAGACCTGATAAGGACTGCCTAACATCCCCCACTCAACTGAGGAAACTCTTTGCAGTACAGACAGCCATCCTCAATCCAACAAACAACTGAGACATTGCATTCAACTGCCACAGCGGAATGCAGGCAAATGACAAAATGAAAGAGCAAAATACAGGCCAGGCACTTAGCATTCTAAGTGCATGCATGATGAGCAGGAGGTTGTGAGTTCAACCCCTGCTACAAAAAAAAAAGAAAGAAAGAAAAGAAAAAAGAAGAAAGAAACATGCAATCACAAACCTCTAGCCCATTCCAAAAAAGCCTAGGAGACATGGATATAGAAGAAAATGTATTTCATACACCTGAAAATTATGAAATGTTAGCAAAGGAAGTAAAGAAACAACTCCATGAAGTTATTAAAGAATTCAGATCAGAAATACTCTCCCAGGTAAAAACATAAATGATAAACATAATGAAAAAAGTGATGAAGGTATCTAAAGAAGACACAATTAAAAAAATAGATGAACATGGAAAAATGATTGAAATCTTGAATAAACAATATAAGAAAGAACTAGCATGCATGAAACTGATTCAAACAGATATCCAGGAAATAAAAAATTCCATCAAAAGCTTGCAAAATTGCCTCAGTGAATGGAAGACAGAATTATCAGAACTCAAAGACAAGATTGCAGCTAATTAAAAGGAAAGACCTTTTTAAAATAACAAGGAATCAGGAAATAAGAATTCAACAGTTGCAAGATGACACAAACAAAAGCAATATAAGATTAGTAGGTATAAGTGAAAAAGAAGGTGACAACACAAATGATATCAAAAGACTATTCACAGAAGTAATAACTGAAAATTTTGCAAACATGGGAACGGAAACTAACATACAGATAAGTGAAACATATAGGACTCAAATTAGCCATCATCAAAATAAATGTACACCAAGATATATAATAACATCCCAGAAATTCAATATAAGAACAGAATATTGAAAGCTGTTGGAGAAGTGAAAAAAATCATCTATAAAGGAAAGCCCATCAGAATCACATAAGACTTCTCAACACAAAAAATGAAATCAAGAAGATCATGGAGTGAAGTATTTCAAATTCTAAAGGAAAATGACTTCCAACCCAGACTGATGTACCCTACAAAACTATCCTTGAAAATCAATGGAGAAATAAGATACTTCCACAATAAAGAGCAGTTTAAGAACTTAATGACTACCAAACCAGCCCTGCCAGGAATAAATATATTTTAGATAGACATAAAAATAACTATGACTTGAAGAACACCAACAGAAGGAAACCATCACGCAGAGCAAACAATTAAAGAGAGGGGGAAGGTAAAGAACCAACAGCAGAAAGATAACATGACAAAAACAAATCAACACATAGCACTTCTAGCCATTAATGTAAATGGCCTCAATTCACCAATTAAAAAAAAACAGACTGGCAGAACACATCAAGAAACAACATCCAATCATATGTTGTATACAAGAAACTCGTCTAATCCAAAAGGAAATTCATAGATTGAAAGTCAAAGGATGGAAAACAATACTTCATGCAACAGGAACCCCATCAAAAATCAGGGGTAGCTATTCAGTTTACAGACAATGTGAACTTCAAACTAAGAATGATCAAAAGAGATAAAGAAGGTCATACATACTGGTTAGGGGAAAACTTCAAGAGAAAGAGATAAAAATCTTAAATACATATGCACCAAATATGGGAGCACCCAGCTATATAAAACAAATATTAATAGAAATGAAAAATCAAATAAGCAATAATACAATTATAATGGGAGACCATAACACCCCTTTGACACAAAGAGACAGATCAATCAGTCAGAAAATCAACAAAGAATAAAACGACTGAATCAAACTTGTGAACAAATGGACTTAGTAGTCCTGTATAGAGTGTTCCATCCAACAACAATACAGTATATATTCTTCTCAGCTGCACATGGGGCATTCTTTAACATGGACCATATACTAGCTCATAGAACCTGCTTATGTAAATGCAGAGGAATTGAAATTATCCCATGCATATTATCTGATCACAGAGCTAAAAAACTGTAAATTAATGACAAAATAAACTGCGACAACTATATTAAACACATGGAAAGTAAATAATACACTCCTGAACAATCAATGAGAGAATAAATTAAAGAAGATATTAAATGATATCTACAAGTAAACAAAAATACAAATACAACTTACCGGAACCTGTGGGATGCAATGAAAACAGTCCTCAGAGGGAAATTTATTGTGGTGAATTCCCACATCAGGAAAACAGAATGAACACAAATAAACAACTTGGTGCTATACCTAAAACAGCTAGAAAAAGAAGAGCAAGTCAAGCCCAAAACCAAAAGAAAGGAGGAAATTATAAAAATCAGAGTGGAAATCAATGCAATAGAGACTATGAAAACAATACAAAGAATCAATGAATTAAAGAATTGGTTCTTTGAAACAATAAATAAGACTGATGAGCCAATAGCCAATCTTATTTTAAAAGGCAAAGGAAAAACTTAAATACATGCAATAAGGAATAAAAAGGACAAAATCACTACAAAACCTGTGGAAATACAGAAGATCATCAATACCTACTTTGAAAACCTCTACTCTCAGAGGTTCGATAACATAGAAGAAGTGGACAGATTTATACACTATATCAATTATCAAAGCTGAATCAAAATGATGTAAAACTGCTGAATAACCCAGTTTCAGCTATTGAAATTGAAAATATAATTAGAAGCTTACCAACAAAGAAAAACCCAGATCCTGATTGATTCACATCTGAGTTCTACAAGTAATTCAAGGAAGACTTAATGCTAATGTTTCTCAATCTCTTCAAAGAAGTTAAGAGGAAAGTAATTCTCTCTAATTCATTCCTGGAAGGAAGTATTACCATAATACCAAAACCAGAGAAAGACTCAACCAAAAAATAGATCCACAGGCCAATCTCCCTAATGAACACAGATGCAAAAATCCTCAATAAAATACTGGTAAACAGAATGCAGCAAGTCATTAAGAAGATTACATACCAAAATTAAGTGGGATTCATCCCAGGATGATGATTCAGCATATTCAGCATATTCAAATCAATATGTATATGTATAATATATCATACCACTAGAGCCAAAGATAAGAAGCACATGACCATTTCTACAGACACAGAAAAAGCTTTTGATGAAGTCCAACACTAATTCATGATAAGAACCCTATGGAAATTCAGAATAGTCTCTAACTCAATATAATAAAAGCCATCTATGACAAACCAAGAGCCGGCATCATATTAAATGGTCAAAAACTGAAAGCTTTCACTAGAAAAGCAGGAACAAGCCAAGGCTGTCCACTATCACCACTCCTGTTCAATAGAGTGGTGCAAATATTAGCCAGAACAATTAGACAACAGAGAGAAATAAAAAAAGATAAGAATGGAAGTGTTTAAACTATCATTATTTGTGAATGACATGACACTACATAGAAGACCCACAAAATTCCATCGAAAGACTTCCAGGTGTAATAAAAAAATTCAGTAATGCAGCTGGATACAAAGTCAACACTCAAAAATCAATAGCACCTCAGTACCCAAAAAACAAACTCACTGAGAGAAAAAGAAGAGTAATCACATCCTTCACAATAACATCCAAAAAAATGAAACAATTTAGAATCAGTCTAACAAAGAAATTAAAATACCTATACAGTGAAAATTACAATACCTGTATAAAAGAAATTGAAGAGGATCTCAGAAAATGGAAACACATTCCTTGTTCATGGATGGAAAAACAAACATTTTAAAAATGGCCATTCTTCCAAAACTGTTATACAGATTTAATGCAATTCTAGTGAAAATATTACTGGCATAACTCACAGATCTGTAGAAATCATTCCTAAAATTCATCTGGTACCAGAAGGGACCTAAAATACCAAAGGCAACAAAGGCAAGGCAGGAGGCATTACAATACTTGACTTGAAGTTATACTGCAAAGCTACTGTGATAAAATCAGCATGGTACTAGAATAAAAACAGACCTGAAGATCAATGGAAAAATTGGAAGATACAACCACAACTACAAACACACTCAGCCACCATATCTTTAACAAAGTAGCCAAACACCTTCTATGAAAAGATACAACCTCTTTAATAAGTGGTGCTGGAAAAACTGGCTCTCCATATGCCAGAAACTAAAACTAGACACATGTCTATAGCCATGCACTAAACTAAAGTCAAAATGGATCAAAGATCTAAATATTAAAACAGAAACACTAAATCTGCTGGAAGAAAAATTGGGTAGAGATCTTGAACACATAGGTGTCGGCAGAGAATTCATCAAAAAAAAATCAAATGGCACGGGAAATACTTCCCATAACCAACAACTGTGATCTTTTCTTATTAAAAAGTTTCTTCATATCAAAAGAAATCTCCAAAATAGTGAAAAATAGCCCATGAACTGATCAAAAATCTTAGTCAACTGTCTCTCCAACAAATGACTTGTATCTAGAATATATAAAGAATTAAAAAATAATCAGGCACCCAAAATTCAAATATCCAATCCAAAAATTGCATCTGAGGTGACTACTCACTTCTCAGCTGAAGAAATACAAATGGCAAAAATACATGAAAAAATGTTCAGCTTGATAGGTCATTAGAGAAGTGTAAATTAAAACAACACTGTGATTCTTTCTCCCTCAAGCAAGAATAGCCAGGATCAAGAAAACCACCAATAAAAAATGCTGTAGAGTTTGTGGGGAAAAAGGAACTCTTCTGCATTGTTGGTGGGAGTGTAGGCTGGTGCATTCACTATGGAAATCAGTTTAGAGTTTGCTCAAAAAGCTAGCATTGGAGGCTCCACTTTACCTAGCTATTCCACTTATGGGCATATTCCCAGAAGCACTGAAAACATCATACCACAGTTATACATGTGCACCCATGTTTATAACAGCACAATTTGTAATAGCTAAATCTTGGAAGCAACCCAAATGCCCATCAACTGAGGAATGGATAAAAAAGATGTGGTATTTTTATATAATGGAATACTTCTCAGCTTTAAAGGAAGACCACATTGAGGTTTTTATAGATAAATAGATGTGACTTGATACCATACTCATAAGTGCAATAAATCAAACTCATATGTGTAGATACCATATTGTCTCCCTAGTGTACTAAACTGAAAGAGTGAATAAGATAAAAAATCTTCAATAAATATTGTGAAATGGTAAGAAACTGCTCAAGAGAAAAAATATCTCAGGGAAAAGGAGAAAAGATGGAATAGAAAAGAAAAAAAATGATATAAATTTGTATATATACACTTAAGATTACTAAGATGATTGCACTACTAATTCTATTATTTATTGAAACAAAATAGTTAACATTCATAGGACTAGATCAATACTGAATGACCATATCTAGTAATTCAAGTATGATTTTTGAAGATAACTATGCAAAATAACAAAATTAATTTCAGTCCTACCACATTGTTTTGAAAGCTTACATTGTTATTGTTTTTGGCTCTTCATTGTATTTATTTGACTCTTGCTTATTGTTCTTATACTTTGTTTTGTTTTTCCCTCTAATACAGAAAAGGTAGATGTACTTGTATAGGCTTATATATGCCTAAAACTTCTCCTACAGAGTTTACAAGAATTGATTTTAATATGTATGATGGTCTGAACAGCTGCATTGAAGAACATGAGACATCATGGTAGCCATTGCTGATTTACTATCATTTTGATCTTAAGTCTAGTAGTGCTTTTATTCTTGGTTTTAGTCTGTTTTCAATTATTTGATTTTAATTTGTGTGAAAAGTATGGACAACTATTTTGAAGAAAAGAAGAGACATTATGGTATCCATTATTGATTTTCTATTGTCTGGTTTTGAAAGCTGGTAAAGCTCTCATTCTTTGGTTTTGATTGCTTCTATACTATTGTGATGTGTGTTAACTTATTGTGCATGATGGTATGGAAAACTATTTTGAAGAAAATAAGAGAAATCGAAGAAAACAAGAAGAAAACAAGTATCCACTGTTGATTTCCTGTTGTCTTCTTTTAAAGTCCTATGTTTTTGCATTCTTTTACTCGTGATCTGTTTTGTTTTTTTTGTTTTGTTTTGATTTTTTAAAAATTCTCTTCAAAATAATACTTAAAAATAATATAATATCTGTACCACAAACAAGGATTTTGTAACTGAATAGGAAATTATTGGTAGTAATAAGTTCATGGATTTTTAAGACATGACAAATGAAAAAAAAAAAGAGGAGGGTAAGGAGATGGTGTGAGTGCTACTCTTGCTCTAAGTGGGCTAACCTGCTTACAATATAAGGGAGAAATATAGGCTTGCTCCTCCTTCTAAGCTCTTGTTGCTTTTGCCATCTTCTTTCACTTTCAACTGTTGTTGCTCACTATGCCACTCTGCCTTGGGGAGAAATGGTTACATACCAAATCCTCCACATACTGTAAAGTAAATAAACCTTTTCCTTTCTTAACTTTGTGTATTGGGTATTTTGCCTCAGCAATGAAAGAAAAAGTAAATAAAACAATGGGTTACAGAACTGTTTGGGGGCAACCAATTTTTCTCAACACACTTAGCAAGTTCCTTGTATTCACTCCTTTTTACATCTAAGGAGAATAGGGCTTCTTAGGAAGGACCAAGTGGTTTGAACCACTAGAGGGTTTAATATTCTTGAATGTAAGTTACCAAGTGATGCCCAAGGCAGGTACTATTATTCTTATCTTCAACACAATTAAATGGTGTTTAGTCAATGTTAAGTGATTTTTCCAAGGCCAAAAGGACAATGAATAGCTCAATTGACTCTGTAACTCAGATACTCTGATTCAAAACTCAATGTCTTTCCAGTAAATGTGAATACTTGGCTTTATGAAACCTCTTGATTGGCTTGCAAGTCACGCAAGGTACATTTCTTGGTGAGTCTGGGTGGGTCATGGAAAAATGACTGGTTATTATATCTAGTCTCTTGCTGCTTCCTTTCTGGGACTCTGTTCCTCTGCTCTGCCTCCTGGTCACCATGAATTAAGCATCTTTGTTCCATCATATCCTGTCTTTGTGATGTTTCTGTCTTGGAGCCAGTACACCAAGAAAGTTCTTTGAAATTCTGAGCCCAATTAATCTCTTCTTTAAATTGTTGGATATTGTGTCTCAGCAACAAAAAAACTGAATAATATACTGGGAATAGAACCTTCTCTTGACTAACATGAATTCTGGTTTAATTAAAGTCTTATATAAGTATAGTTTGAACATATGAATGCCAATTTCCACAGAAACCGAATTCATTGAATTATTTAGGAATATATAAATATAGAAGAACATAGAATCATAGCATTTTTTAAAATGGAGTGTCATATAAATGATCTTCTGTAACATGTGATGCCAATACTAATTTGCTCTTTAATGTCTCTGAAAGTAGGCAATGGATTGTTTACTGTCTGTGACAGTTAGTATTTAAATATTTCCAGTGATGGAGTAGCCTCTCTGCCCCATAAGACAGTCTGTTGCATTGTTTGACTTCTTTAGTATAATAATATTATAATGTTATATCTTGAATTTCCCTCTTTAAGATTCAAATGGTTGGTTTAACATATTTGCTGAACAACATTTATTCTCAACTATATGTGATGTGAAAGTGGTGGTTATGTGCCTATTAAGCTCACTGGTGAGACATTGTCAAATTATACATGCCTGTCACCTTACTGCCTGTTCTCTTCTCCCTTCCATAAATGCTACTAAATTCTGATGTTATGGCAAAAGACTCAGGTCCTTCAGTTACCTATCATATACCATGAAAGCTTATGTATTTTCTTATCACTCTAGCTGATCTATTTTAAACGTAATTTAGTTTTTAAATGTTTTTGCTAACATAACACAATATGACTGATGTGAAGGCACAACAGTGGGGTATTGAGCTATTATTGCTTTTGTGAACTGAGCAAAAAACAGTTCTCCTCATGTAGCTTTATATTGTGCTGGAATGTTTGGCAAAGAAATGTCCTATTCTTTCTTCTAAGGTTTGTGAAATGGTCGCTTTTTATAGATCTGCCTTCTGTATTGATTTAAGACTATGTAAATCTTAATGTTTCAGAAAGGGGAGAGGTACTACATACTAGAGAAAGTTTCATGGAGGAGGTAGATTTACCATTATCATCTGATTGTGTTATGATTTAGTTGTAAAATATCCCTAAAGTCTCATTTGTTTGAAAGGTGATTGATTTTTGGGCAAAATACCAATCATGTATGAATCCATTGACGAGATTATGGTCAGAGGAGGTAGGCCCCTAGGGGGTGACCTGCAAGGATTATTATTATCACTGGATCTTCCTTTTCTGCCTCCTGGTTGCCATGGAGTGAGAAGCTTTCCTCAAGCATACACTTCAAGCATTTCTTTCTGCTTTGGAGCCTGCCAATTTTGGATTGAATATTTTGAAAACTATGAACCAAATAAAATTCTCCTGCTTTATCTTGCATGTGTTGGGTATTTTGTTCCAAAAACAGGAAGGTGAAAGGATTCCCTTATGCTCCAAAGCCATGAAATTTTCATGCTGTAGAGGCACTGTCTAAATGATAGATAGGCATTTACTTACTTATTGATAGATCAAGTAAATACTGAATTCAAATTATATCCTTAACATGCCTCAGTATCTTAGAGTACCAAACTTTATACTTGTGGCAATTACTCTTGTGAAGCATGTATCAGGGTGCATTACTCTAACATCTATCTCATTGGATGCAAAAATTCTTAATATATAGGAAAACAAAATGCAGTAAACCATCAAGATTATACAACATCTTATTAAAAATTTTGCATAGCAAAAAAATCACCAACAGAATGAAAAGACAACTCATAGAATGTGATAAAATTTTAACCAGTTGTCCCTCAGAAAAAAGACTTTATGTAGAATTTATAAAAAATTGAAAAAAAAAGAGCTTCACCACTTTCAAAGACACAATTCATAAATAGGAATCTTAGATGAATACATACTTCTCACATAAAGAAATACAAATGACAAACCAATGTATGAAAAAATGCTCAACATCAGTGGTTATTCAAGCTATGCAAATTGAAACAACACTGAGGTTCCACCTTTCCCTGAAAAGAATGGCTATCATCAAGAAATCAACAAATAACTAATGCTGGAGGGACTGTGTGGGAAAAGGGACACTTCTCCACTGTTGATGGGAGTGTAGACTGGTGTAGCTACTGTGGAAATCAGTGGGGAGATTCCTCAAAAAACTAGGATCAGAGGTCCTATTTGACCCAGTTTTTCCCCTCTGTGTATCTTTCCAGAAGAATTAAAAACAACATAGTATAACGATATAGGGACACCCATGTTCATAGCATCACAATTGGTAATAGATAAATCTTGGAAACAATCAAAATGCCCATCAACCAAGGAATGGATAAATAAGATGTGGTATTTTAATGCAATGGAGTACTACTCAATCATAAAGAAGGATAAAGTTGAGATTTTTATTGGTAAATAGATGCAACTTGAGACCATACTCATAGATAAAACAAATCAGACTCACATGTGCAAACATCATATTGTCTCCCTGGTGTGAGAAACTGAAAGAGTAAATAAGTTCTAAAATGTACAGCAGATATTATGAAATGGGAAGAAATTATTGAAAAAAGAAGAAAATTAAGAAGAGTGAAAGGGGAAAGTACACTATGAAAAAGGGAAAAATTCAAATTAGTTATACTATTAGTGATTCTTAGTTAATTAATGGAAGATTTGAGATAATATTGATTGTCTCCAATGCTCACACCTTATACCCTGAAAAAATACTTTAAATGTAACAGCATGTAATAATTATTGTCATTTTCCTATTACTTTGTTATGAAATGGTGTTTTACATTTTCCCATAAAATAAAATAAATAAAAAAATCTGTACTGCAATTTTATTAGCTGTACATCATAGCATCACTATCACTATTTCATAGGTGAGCTATCAAAGAACCAGAGATGGCTGCATTACCTAACATCCCACAGCTAGCAAAGGGTAAACTTGGAGCTTTACTAGGTATTTCTGACATTAAAACCTATATTAGTAATGAGTACAGTATTCTTTCACCTCCAAATACATGCAAAAGGGTTTATTGAGGTAGTTTGAAATCTTTTCTCAGGCAGTTGGTCAAGAGAGTGCTGTCACTTGTTTTCTTCGCCCCTCATATAGCAGAGGCAGCCTGTCGCATAGGAAAGATGTGTATTCCAAAGGACCAGGTGCATTATTTGCTGTATCATTTATAAGGCTTGTGACTTTTCGTAAGTTATTCAACCTCTCTTACTGTTGGATGCCAAATCTATAAAGTTAGCATCATGTTTACTTTGTTGTAAGGTTCAAATTCAACAAGCTAAGAAAAATGTCTAGTAGAGAACCTGCTGGATAAGAGACCCCCAGAAATCTTGTCTATTTCAGTAATTAGAGTGGGTCAAATTAGATTATTGGATTGTCAGGTGTTCTGGTGATGGTCATACAAAAATCTTCATCCAGAGCTAAAGTTAAAAAACCCCCAGCAATATCTGGTAACTTTTAAAATAGATACAGCTCAATGTGAGGTTTCCAGTCTCTCCTATCTCACACTGTTACATTCAATAGCTTAGCCTTACTATAAACAATGGAAATTGATATTCCTGAATTGTGGTATTAACCTAAACTCTATTAAAGTGCCACATTTCATTACTGTACATTTCTGCTCTCTGTGATAGCACATCACTCACTAGATGGCAGTTTTCATGGCTTTGTTTCAAAGTGAAATATTCCCCAATGGAAAGAGTACTGAAATGTTGAGGGAGATTTTATGAAATGGTACTTACTTTAGTTTCAGATAAAAGAGTATTATTAATTCATAACTGATTTACAATACACAGAAATTTGTTCAACAAAAATTCTTGTTGCATTTACCCTGTAAATTATTTGCTGGAATCTTGAACTACAAAGAGAAGCTGAGGTCAGTTTCTTTGAATTCAATAGCAGCAAGCCCACTTATTTTCACCCTTTTGTGTGGAAAAGTCAATCATTTAGTACAGTGTATTTCTCACATAGTCAGAATTTTTTGGTTATTTATGTTCAGTGTTGAATCTTCATCTCTCTCCTTTTCATAAGAAGCAGTTAGGAACCCACAATCATGAAAATAATGATCACAGATACATGGCTCAACATATCTGCATTATGACTCTTCAGTCCATTCAGGCAGTTCTCCAGGGTTAGCTTCTTTGTGTGCAATGCACATTTTATCCTCTTTGGCCTTACATTGCTAGAATCTTTATTGTCATAAGTCCTACATCATGTGTCCTCTGAGGTTTAAATACAATGATAAAACAAAAGAGGAACAAAAAAAGCCAAGGGTAAAGGTCCTAGAGAAAAGAATCTCAAGGTGATTTATATAGCCATGCCCCAGAGGAAGAACCTTGTTCCCACTGCACAGACACTGTTTCAAAAATGTCACCAAGTCATGGTTACCAAAAAAAATGGTAAAAAATGGATCATTTCTACTACTCAATAAAAGGACTTGAAAATCTCTAAAATTAACCTTACCTATTAAATTCTGTCCCAATGAAAAGTATATATACCATTTCTGAGTTGGGATTTTTGTGCCCAGAAACATCTAACACTGAAAATAGTTATGAAAAGTGAAAGGAGGTAACGCATTTGAACAGTTACTATAGTGCATAACCAAGTACATGCTTGATAGAAGTTAAGAATCCAAGTAATAAGGATGTAGTTATAATAATATACTTAAAGATTGTCAAAAAAGGATATACTTTTAATACTCAAAGCTTGTCATAGCTTGAGGAAGACAGGATCTACAAACGAACAGAGAAACAGAAATATGAGGGAGTATAGGAAAGCGTCAAATGATGGATGCAAAGAATGAGGAAGTCACCTGGCATTTGCCAAGCATCTATCTCTGTCTTTTAATTCTCACAGAAATCATATGAGTTTGGTGCAATTAATATCCTCACTTCACAAGTGAATAATTTGAAGTGGTAGAATGCCTTTTATTAGTCACACAGGTAATTAAATGACAAATCTAACATCTAACCTTCTGCTCCAAAGTCTGTTATTTATTGTAGGCTATACCACATACTCTTTCCAGTGGACAAACAGCACAGGGACTTCTTAATTCCTCTCCATCATTCATTATTTGTGGGACTCCTTGATAAGTGGTTACACAAAATGTATTATAATTGTGTTAAGATTAGGCCATAGGTTGTGGTTGCTAGGTTCAATTTTTCTCTCTTCCCATATATAGTCCCAAATTTCTCTCTTCACATAACTATGTGATCCTGAACAAACTGCTAAACATCTCTGTGTGCATGAGGCAAATTATAACTATTTGTAATGTCCTTATAAAGGAGTTTAGCACACTAAATATAAATGGTGATTGTTGCTGTTTTTATATTTTTATCCTCATAAATCTATGCACTATTTTACCTTACTGATGAGGGAGATGAGTCTTAGAGAAAAGAAACAACATTTTTAGAGCTAGCATTCAAGTTCAGGCTTGTGTGACTCCAAACTTCACTTTTTTCTTCTCTGTGGTTAATTAGTTCCCAAAATATCACAGTTATTCAGGAAATAGAGAAGTCTATCTGAGTTCAGGTAGGTAAGAAAACAATGACAGAAAGAATCAGTAAAAAACATGAATAAAGAAAGACGGAGAAAGAGAGCTAGGGAAGACTGAGGCCCAATCACTTCTTCCACAAGTTCCCTCAGGCAGTCCAATTGTCCAAGGGTGACACAAAAGCAAGAGAAGGCCTCCTCAAAGGAGCCCCTCATTTAGGAGTCACAGCACAGGTTCTGAGGTTCAGGAGTCAGCTCTCACCTTCTCAGGAGATGTATGTTTTTTTAAAAGTCATAAATGAATATTAAAAAGAAAGTAATCTCCTAGGAAGGACCATCTGGAATCCTAATCCTGAGTTTAAAACAATCCTGTCTGCAACCAATTGAGTCCCATGGTCATGCACCCTGCAGACAGATACAGGGCACAGAAACTATCAGAGGAAAAACTTGCACTTGAAGCAGCAATTAAGAATAAACAGATCTAATGATTAATTGAAAATGTATAAAAATCTGTATAATTATAAGTCCATTACATTGTGGGGCATAATCTCCCACTGGAGAATTTAATCACAGCTCTCTTCCTGCTCTGAATAGCTGAGTCTCCTGTGGATCATTGCTTTAGCAGTTTGACTATTTCAGCGGCTATGGTGCCTCGTAATTTTCCTCTTTTCCACAGTTTTGAGGGCTCTGACTTGGAAAACTGACCATGTCTTTTGTAAAGCCTGCTACTTTGCCCATGCAGCTGGTAAGTGCTGGAGATTTATGTCTGGGAGTCTATTTAACTGGGATTTTGGCCTGCACAAAGCTTCCAGTGGTAATTGCCTTTCTAATTAACTCTGTTATTCTTTGCCCTTTGCCCTCTATGCTTCTTTTGAAACTCGTCCAATGTTTGATGACTCAGAGTTTCTGAGAAACATTTTCCTGAGGAAGAATTTTACTCATCTTAGTCTATGCCTTCAAGTCTCCCATCAGCACCTGCTCCTGTGTGCTCTTTGTACTGAGCTCCACTGTTCCAGTAGAGAATTTTTTCAGTGTATCACAATTACAAACTCCTGAGCTAAATGACTTTTGAGCAACCTACTGATAAAATTCACTGGTTCAAGTGCTTATAAATGGACTTAATTTACCCTGCGTAAAAAGAATACCTGTGCCCATTGACTGCTAAGTGGATTGTGTGCTGAGTTACAGAAATAAGAGACTGAATTCACTATGAGCAAAAGGGGAACATTTTGAGCTGGCTTTGAAGGCTATGCCTGTGAGAGGCAGTTAGGATCTTGTTTGATATTGACATAGGGATGATATTTATATGATCTCATTCTAAAGCTTTATTGCTGTTTGTGTCATTTATATATGGAAGGTAACCAGGCTGGCATAACAGAAGGCAAGGACACATTTATGTAAATTAGTTTCCCATGAATCTTCAATGAGTTGATAGAGTGGGATCACTGTATTCTAATTAATTGATCAAGGAAAGCAAGGAGATAGTGTGGTTTATTTGGATTTTGAAAACAGGGATAAGTAAAATAAAGTTTATTTCCAGGTAGGTAAGATTCACATTAATTCATTAGATCTCAGTATCCATGCCTTGCTAGGATTCTGTCTTTTTGTTGGTTTGTATTTTGGTTTGATTTTGAGACATGGTTTCACTATGTATTCCAAACTGGCCTTGGACTCCTGGCAATCTTCCTGCCTTAACCTCCTGAGTTCTGGGATTACAAGCATGTGTCACCATGGCAGGCTGCTATATCCTTTTAATTGGGTTATGATTGCTCTCATTATGGGTTGAGAGCATGAGCTAATACATATGTCTGTTTTTAATATATTGTGTTCCTCATTTTATCATCTTTACATCAATCTGTGTGTATGCTGAAGCTCATAGGATTCTCTCCTCAGAAAAATATCAGTACGCACACTGATATTATGCTATACTCTGAGAGACAAAGAAATCTTAATGCTTGCTCACAAGCATAATAAAATATTAGACAAAAACTATTTCTGACCTCAAAAATCTGAGGTCAGATTATGGCCAATTGAAAGGTTAAATAGGCTAAAATGCAGATAAAATAACTTGTCTAATTTTTTCATACATGGAATTGTGAACCAAGGAAATCTGGCAGAATTTTCGGTGCCTGTGGGATAAACATTAGTGACTGAGATTTTTCAAAACCTCAAATATATTGGTATGATCTTTTACAACAATCATAGTGAGTGTTTAAATGTGAGAATAGAGACAGTCAATGGTTTAATTGATCCAAGGTTGGAGATTTACAAGAAAATTTTGGTAGAATTGAATTTAAACATGCAACAGACTTGAGGATATTCATGAAAGGTTGCATAAACCTTGGATTATAAATCTGAGGCTGGGGAGGAAGAAAGTGAAGCCAGAAATGGATCTATAGGAGCACCAGAACAGAAGGGTTATAGGTCTGGGGAACTCAGTGAGGATGCAAAACAAGTAGGAGTATTGGAGTGCGTTTACCCAAAAAAAGTATTCTCAGGAAAGGCTTATTGGCACTTAAGATTTATAAAGTGGAGCAAATGAAGTCCAGAATGTGGCCTTGTAAAAATTTCTAAAATGGAATAATGGAGAAAGTTATTTGAATAAATCAGGTCAAAGAATGGTATATTACAAGGTTAGACGTGAAGCATGACGAAAAAGCACAGGTTAATGACTGCATAGGTCACTGCGGTGAGTGGGTGAGTGGTCTGAAGTGCAAGAAAAGACAAGGATGAATAGTGACAGAAAAGCATATAACCTGATCTCCTAGAGAGGCTCTATAATAAGAGAGTGGGAGACAGCACTCTGAGGTTAGGGTAATTAGTTGTTAAACTATTCTAACCACTGTTGTAGTGTATAGAACAGAAAAATTTAAATTAATCAGTACTAAGTGAAGAAATTATTTTATGGTTTGTGAGAGCCTCCTTGAAAAAGCACTAGGTTCAATGGTCATGCCATAAGCCAACACAATCATTATCATTGGAACTATTGATGTAAAGTGTAAGAGAAGAATGATTTGCAATGATTTTTTATGTTGATCTTGTGGGATAAAGGAGTTTAAATATTTCAATTTGCAAAAGATGGAACAGACATTGATTCTGTGGTTAGAGTTAAAGCAAAGTTACTGATTTAATTCCTTTAATTGTCTATCACTTTTTAATTGACTGATGGTGAGCAGGTTGCTCAAAACTCCCAAGAAAATTCTCATGAATAAAAAATGCACATTGGTGATAAATGATAACTTAACCAACCTTATTTATTTGCTAGGGGCAATCACTGGTCAACTCTTTAGGAGTAAGTAGGTCTTCCTCCATTAATTTTAGTTAAAGACTTTGTGATATTTGCACAAAGATTTTTATCTTTATAATACATTTTAATTTATTTTATACGTAATAGATCTTGAATATTTTCCCCCATTATCTCCCCTCACTTCTACCCTTCTCTCCTTATTCCCAAAGGCTTTGTTTCCATATTTTCCTTCTATTTTTCCCTCTTCCTTCTCTTCCCCTCCCCCTCCTTTTTTCTCTTCCCATTTTGAACATTTTATACCTACTTCCCAATATCTACTATTCATTTTCTTCCTATTTACACATTTTTAGGTTAATGAATCCACCTTGAGACCGTACTTTCAAATAAAATAAGTGAACATATGTTTAAATATTGCATTGCTTTTCCTACGTGAGGAACTCTAAATATAACAGAATTTATATACAATTTGCATTTTATTTTAATTCATTTATGGACAAAGATACTGTATATTTGGATGATATATGCTTATATTTGATGCATATAAGACAAGCACCATTTTTCCTACATGTTATCACTTTCAACATTATCATGTTCCATCACTTGTTGAATTTATCACCATTGCCCTAGGCTGTCAATATAAACTTTTCCATTTCTAAAGTTCACTATGAATTTATAGGCAATCACAGATTTGGATGTTCGTAGAGCAAACTATTTCAGAGCACTAATGCTCCAGACAATAAAAAAGAACTGTGTATTGGGATACTGAGATGTGCATAAAGAGTGCTGAGATGCAGTATTTTCTTAGAGCTTTCTCTGTAGCCAGCTGTAACTGAAGGTATGTTTTTACCTTCTTCTTAAGAGGGGACATGGTTTGGGTAGGTTTCCCAGAATTTCCTTATTTCACTTCTGTTTTCCTTTGGGTCAGAAAAATATACAATTTAAGAAATTTGATCAACATACCTACAGACAAACGACCCTGACTCAAAGCCACTATGAGTTAATATTTATTTTTTAAAAAGTTTCTAAGTTTTCTTGAAGAGGAAAGAGTATGTTTTGGTACAGACTCTTCATTGAGCAGGTGATCTGGTCTTGCATCGGTGATCTGGTTGAATAAGAATATTGCTGCTCTTTGCTTTTGTGATTTCTATTGAAATAAATTGCTCAGAGTGGAACTCAGATGCCAAATAATTCTATTTGACAGATCTACCAGAAGCCTTTGACACTTCATAGATGTTTAGAGTTGAAGCAAGGCAACAAATTCCATTAACTGGTTTCTCTTCCCATTACTTGCTGTCAGTGATCTGGTAGATGTGGGATTTACCTGATTTGATTCTTTACTTTTTTCTCCTGTATGCAGCATAACTCCTTCAGGTTCCCTCTGGAGGTTTCACTTCCTCAGTGAATACTCAGATGAGACTGTGACACATGCCTACAGAAGCCCACAGACAGAGGAGGACAAGGTGCCTATTCACACCCCTTTGTAGTTTCACACTTGTACAGGAATGCTTTGAGTGTCCGCAACATATCTATTCCTATATCAGACCCAGAAAACATATTGTTCATTGCATATTTCCCCTGATTTTTCTTTATTGGAAAGTTACTTACAAGTTTCTGACTTCCTTTTCTCAGGTAGATTGGGGGAAATCTACAGAAAATGATTTAGATATTGGTTTTTCTGGATTCCATGTCAGAGATTTATTCAGGCATAGTAATACATTCTCCATTATCCTAACATTTCAAGAAGATGACAAATGTGGTGAATCAGTGAAGAACCTTCTGTGACTTCTATGCAGGCATGAATGATGGGTTACCTAGGGCATATTTGATGGGCGTGTAGAATTGTTACTAAGTTCTCTTTAGGGAGGGCAGGATTTTCCCTTTAGGAAATTCTGAGATATCTAATTGTGGAGACTGGTGAAGTAAGATTATACATAATTTCTATAGTCAACTCTTTAATACTTGTGAGACTTAGTGGATCATGACACTTTAGACTTCTAATGTGAACCTTTGAGCAGCATCAAAACAAATGCAGGCAACGTTGGTTTTTGGCCATTAATTATCAGTTCAAATAAACCTGCACTTTTTTATGTTTGCAGTACTGTTTTATGTGCCTTTTTGTCCTCCAAAGACAACTATTGATTGTTTTGTTTTCTCTGACTCCCACAAATATCTCCCCTTTTATCAGGTTCCTGGGGAGTTTCGCTTTTCTCTTGTAACACTGTCAAACATTTTCCCCTGAATTTACTCTTCTTGACTAAAAGAAATACAAAATTCTTTAACTATAATGACAATTCTAAAAAGGTATTCTCATTGATAAACTGAAAAATTGATAAATTCTCTTCAACTCTATATTGTTAGGCTTATTCCCTGGACAACTTTATTATAAGTTATTAAATTTCATGTATTCCTTTTCTCTATCCTTTCTGGTTTTTCATTTCTTTTTTCCCCTTTTTGTTCTTAGCTCAGTCCTACACGACCTCCAACTCTCCCTTTTCAGTAGTCTATAGCTGATTCTTTTCCATCATTTTTGAACTTTTTAGTCTTGCAAAATGATATATTTTCCTGAACAGATTCTTAGCAATTCATAAAGCAAAAGATAAGTGCATATTTTACCTGAATTCATTTGTTAATGTTCAACTAAGAGTTTTAAAAATTCTAACTGCTATTTTCCACTGGCATTTTTTGACATGTCGCTGTATTTCGACACCTCTTCCATGAGGAGATTTTGTTTGCACCACTGCTCTCTTCTCAGAGCCCTTGTGTTGTTCCTTTCGCTCTCTGCATTCCCTTCCTTCCTTCCTTGCTTCCTTTGTCTTTCTTTCTTTTTCTTTCTCTCTCTTTCTCCCTTCCTTCCTTCCTTCCTTCCTTCCTTCCTTCCTTCCTTCCTTCCTTCCTTCCTTCCTCTCTCTCTCTCCCTCTCTCTTTCTTTCCTTCCTTTATTGCCTTTACTTTTTCCTAAACTTTAACAATTTAACAGGAAACCTAAACAGTTACTAAAGAATTCAGAAAAACATTTGGCTTTTTTCATGTGTTCAATCTTTACCCTTACATTGCTAAGGAAACTTTTGCTAAGCTTTTTTCACCTAAATATAGGGTCAGCTCAATTTCAAATGATGTGCTGCAGCCTGACAAGAATGAGCAGTTTCTAAAGTGTAGCACTAAGCAATCTCTCATATTTTACAAGTGATATTACTGTGATGATCTTTTATGCATCCAAAGGTTAGGGTGTACTGAAGAGGAATCATCTTACTGAACAATAAAAGCAGTGAGCAAAAAAGCAATGTTCCAGTTGTAATCTACACAGTTGCTAAATATCTGTTTTCTGAGCCTTTTCTGCCACCCGTATATTCCTTGTTTATCTATGGAAAATCTAGCTTTGATGATTATTTCTGGCTGATCATCAGTATAGTCCTTTGAAGAATTATTTTAGGGAAACTGAAGAGTCTGGTTGTCTTTTGTAGTTTCTGATTTTGTAGTATAATCAATATTTTCTCATGATGCATATTCTAATGTTTTTCTTGAGAAAATGGAGCCAATTTAGATTAAAATAGCTATCACTATGGAAACAGTAGTTTATTAAGAATCACCTACTTTGATGGTATTGCCGTCAAATGATTGGAAATTGTTCAAGCTCTAGGCTACCTCTAGGCAATGACGCTTTACGCTTCAGGTGTTAAGCCACTGACATCTTTTTCTGATAGCATTTCATCTGCAGGAGTGCTTTTTGACATTTTGATGTTTGTCTATGGAACTTTAGTTGCCTCTGACAAAACATAATAGTGGACAACTAAGAGAAAATTTGTTTTAGAGAATTCAGATAACTCTTGCTTTTTTTCTTGACTCAGAATAGCACCTAGATATCTGTCCTTGATTGTATTTGAAGGGAGTTAAATTTATTCTATCTATCTAATGTTGTTACATAGTGTCTCTCACATTTTAATGTGCACAGATCTGAAGTGAGGCCTGAAATTCTACATGTCTAAACAAGATTCCATGTTATTCTGATAGACCACATTCTGCACAGTAAGGGTGTAACATGCGATGGCAGTGCCCCATCTGTATTTCTTGACATTTACTTCTGTACACAAAAGTCTGCTTAGTGTCAGTATTTTGAACTATCTTCGAAGAATACTTATGGCTTATGGGAGCACTTCTGTGGAAACCTGAATTGACAACAATTAATACCCTAGGAAGCAGACTTCTACCAATGTCTGAAGGGAATTTTGTGAATAAATGTTCTTGATTCCTTGTCCCTCACTTGGGACAATATTTTGTAGGATTCCACATATTCATTTTTTTCTAGAGCTCTTACAACCGTCCTGTATTGGCTGCTTTCCCTTCCTGGCTTTGCTTTGTGTATTTCTGTGAAGTTTCTGGGATTGTTTTCCCAAAAGCTTGCTGCACTTGAGTTGTATGTCAAGATATTCTCCCTAAATAATTCAAAGTAGTAATTTTGCTAAACATATTTTTCTTGTTTTGATTAACCTGTTTAACTGAGTGATAGACCCTTTATCTTAGCTATCACTATATTTGACATGATACAATAAGTTAGTTAAATGATGGTTTACAGATTTGATCTTCAGTATCTGAAGATGAGACTTCAGATGAAGGGACATAAGGAACCTTTGAATTGAAAATCACTGGATGTATCAAATACTTAGAAACATACTAATACAGGCTTTCAGTATTTGGTTCAAGTCTAATTAGTGTCAGGATGACAGTTCAGGGAGAATTTTTGGGAAGTGTTTTACATTCAAGTAAATGTTTAATTTAGTGTACTTGAACTCAGTGCCTTTCATGTTGACAAGAGTACTCATGAATTGAGTACACTACACATTAGAAAAATAAAATCCTAAGTGAGTATTTGCAGGTAACCCTTGGCTAGCTTGATTGTCACTCACAAAGGTAACATTTATATTGAAATTTCCATTTGAGGCCTAATTAGTACAGAATTGTCACTAAATTCATTAACAACGCTACTATATAACATCGTCTCAGAACAACTTCCTAGGGAGTTTGATAATTAAACATTAAGGTGTTGCTGAAAGAACTAATCTAATTTGTTCCTATTCAGAGCTTACTGACAGTTTTATCATGTGGTGGTTAAGAGTACATCACTAGGTTTGGATGCACAGCTAGAGTATTTTTTCTTTTTTTAAAATCAAATAGTACATTAAAAGTTAAGTGGTCATTTGCATGTTTGACCATCATTACTAATGTCATAAAATTGTGTAGATCCCTTAAAATATTGTTTATGATAAAGCTACAGCAAACATTGTGTGAAGACTGTATTTTTGTAGTACAGTTTCTCATTTTTAAAAGATAGATTCTTATATACTGTCATATATATACTACTTTTATATTTTAAATATACAATTAAAATCTCATTGAATATGGAATTTGACAAGGGATATGTCTTAGTCTGAGCTTTATAGAAAAATACCTCAGACTGGGTAGTTTATAAAGAGCAGAAATTTGTTCTCACATTTCTGGTAGCTAGAACGTGTAAGATCAAGGTTTTCCCAGATTCAGTGCTTAGTGAAAGCTTGTTTTTTCCTGGCTTATAGATAGTA
The DNA here is from genome assembly GCA_004027455.1 of Hydrochoerus hydrochaeris. Taxonomy (NCBI): domain Eukaryota; kingdom Metazoa; phylum Chordata; class Mammalia; order Rodentia; family Hydrochaeridae; genus Hydrochoerus; species Hydrochoerus hydrochaeris. The sequence continues at coordinate 181,626 of PVLA01003662.1, read as the reverse complement.
CCTTCTTGCTGTGTTCTCACTTTGTAGAAGGCACAACAGAGTCTCTGAGTTCTCTTTTATAAGACAACTAATTCCACTTTGAGGGTTTTGAGTTATTACTTAATGACCTTCTGTTATGGGTTTAGATCTAGAATGTGCTCCCAAACACTCATGCACTCAGAGATGAGGATTTCAGAGACTGACTGGATCATGAGGCCCCAATACTCGTCAGGAGACTCATTCACTGATTTCAGTAGCAGAGTGTGCTGTTAGGAGGTAGGGTCTTGTTAAGGTAGGTCATTGGGGGCATGGCTCAGAACAGTTTATCTACTTCTTCCTTTTGTTATCTGTTTACTGGCCACCATGACATGAGCAGCTTTTTTATTTCTGTCAGAATCTTCCCATCGTATCATTGCTGCCTTGAAGCCAACCATCTATGGGCTGAAGCTTCTAAAACCCTTGACACCAAATAAATGTTTCTTTGTTTACATTGTAGGTGTTAAGTATTTTGTCCTAGTTATGAGAAAGTGACTAAGACAACTTCCAAGTGTGCCTTTTCCTAACACTTAGGTGTTCAGGGTTTAGAATGGAACTTGGAGGGACATAAGAATTCAGAACATAGCAAAATGAATGACCAATTTGAGAAAGACCTATATCTATTGCTCCTTATATTAACAAAATTAAACCTGAAGATGTCAAAATTAATGAGGCATTAAAGACAAAGTCAAAGGCTATCTTCCAGTTTTGGTTAATGCTTTCCTGTTGGATATCATCTAATTTTATGCAGTCCTGGCTCATGCCTTAGCAACTTTAATAGGAACTTATCCTTAAACCCAACCACATCAACTAGTTCTCAAACTGTGTGGTGGCTCCTAAATTTCTAGTCAAGAGAAAATAAGGAGAAATTATGTATCTGGTTGTGGATCCAGGAAATCTGCCTTAAAGCTTCATGTGGCAGTATTTTTTAACTTGTTTTATATTACAAATCAATAATATTTTTTCTAAATATCCTAAAGACATTTTCATTCAAACACAAGAAATGCTGTTTTAGTATTATTTGTATTTATTTATAGTTCCTTGGGGAAAGGATTTTGCAAGCTACCTCTATAGTGACCTTATGATCAGCTCAAGTCTTAGTTCGTTTGTCAGAAGCTGTTTTGCATTACAGAGCCACATGTGGATGAACATGATTGTTGATCCCTCCATTTCTGCTTCTTTTGAATTCTGCTGCTGCAGTTTATTGAGTGATTGTGTAACACCCTGCCACGCATGCATCTCTTCATTTTCCTTTTTATCAATTTTGGCGTTTTGTTGAAAGGGACAACTTTCAAAGGACCACTCATAGCCTCTCTATTTCTTGTGTTCTCAGCCTGCCCTGCTGTTAAGCTTTTTAATAAAAGCACACACATTTTCAGAAATTCCACAAAAAAGCTTCTCTCAGGTTAAAATACAAGTTTTTCTTACATTACTAATGATGGATTTCGCTCATAGGAGTCTCTGCCATGCTCAGTATGGCACATGCCCAACATGATGCTTAGCACTAAAACAATAGCATTTCACTTCTACACTAATTCTCATAGTTATCTTCAGGTCCTCAAACAATAAAATTTCAGTCTCCTTTTTGGGCATGCATCAAAGGTCCTCTAATCATCCTCCCAACACTGTTCCTTCAGGTAGTCTCCACCACTTATAAACAAAAGTCTTCCATTTCTTTCCCAACATAATGACCTGTCCATTCTCTGTCTCCATCACTATCTCAACCCCATAAAAGCTACCTAACAGCTTTGTCTCTGTTGAGGGTTGTCACAATCTCCAGGAGACCTTGCTGGCAATAAAGGCTTCTATTTATCTCTGTCTTTGTCTCTAAACTGTGTCAAAAAAACCCTAACAGCTAACTTCCAATTTTGATGACTATTGTGTGAATTGAAATGACATTTCTTTTATTAATTCTTAGGATATATTTAACAAAGCCTGATTACACTATGTGAGTGACTGCCCAATCAACTTGTCACCTAAGGAACATTCTTAGACATATTTGAAATATCAACATAGAACATACATTATTATTATTATCAGTATGTTTCAGATAATAGTGACTCTATATCCAATGATATTGTTACACAAGAGTTGTAGAATCTTGATTTTTGTGTTTCCATGATACACAGGAATCTTGGTGGTTTAAGCAAGAATTATGACTTAAATTTGCCTTGACTGCTAACTATATATGAATTTGGTATGCTGCTAAGTAACTGAGATTTCCCAATTCTGTAACAGAGATGAATGAATAAATATTAAGGGAGGTTCTTAAGTACACATTATTTAAAGACCAACATATTCAGCTCCCATTTGGATTTTAATAGCTCCTTGATGAAAGGCTAGAACTTGCCCTACCATTTAAAACTCCCATTTAATAAACACTTTACTTTCATACCTATCCTATGAATTAAGAGATCCAGTTCTGTTTCAAGACACATTTTAAAGAATATTTCATTATATTACACTCCTTTGAAAATACTGTAACAATCAAAAGAAAAACATATCCTCACCAAAACTGCCTGAACCATACTTTTGCTCTTTTTTGTACTATGGTTCCCTTGGCCCTAGATATGGGTCACTGTAACTTTCTCCATTGAGAAGCTGTTGACTGCATATGGTACACAAGAATGGTAGAGAGTATACCTCGCTGTACCTTGTTGTAATGTTGATAAAAAAACCAATACAGTCCGTGATATTGACATATTTCATAGTAGATCAGAGCAGGGCTTGCTCTGGAGCAGTAATCTTTCATGAATGCTCAGAAGTATGCCCCAAGTTGATGAATAACTGTAACTTCATATGACATCATGGATTTGTTAGAATTTGTTCATTTTACTTCTTCAAGAATCAGAAAAACCACTACTACCACAACAAGCAGCCTTTTTAAAAGCAAGGATATGCTTGGAAATATGGCAATATGGCCAAAGACTTTCAGTAGCTTTATACCTTACTGCAGCCAAATAGATCCATTACCTACTCAATATTTTCTTTGTTCCTTGTCATTTCTCTGGCTAAATGATGGACTGGTTAATAACATGTTTGATTATGCTCTAAAATTTTCATGAAATCCTCTCAGGAATGTAGTTAAAACTCTTTTGCTATGGAGAATGAGTCGACAGTTTTATATGATTTAATTCATGTTCAATATTGCTCCAAACATAAAAAGTAAAATGAAACAAAAACACAGTAACAGAAATTAACAAAATAAGAAATTCATAAAATGGGGGCAATTTAAACTCTAGACTCTTTCTATTTTGAAAGGATGGGTGCAAATTAGAGAAAGCATGAATGAATATGATTAATGATTGAGAGACAGCAGATCACAACCTTTATTTACACTTTTCTCTGTTATGGAAATAAAAGAATATTTGTGAAATAAACAATTACCATACTGGAAAAAAGTTCAAACCTGATACTTTCCCATGTGCCACATGAAATAAATGAGGGCATTTATGTTATCAAGCATGTCAACAGAGATTATTTTTTAAAAAATTTTGGTATGTTTTCCACTGGTAAATTTGTTGTGAGCAGGTACAGTAGCAGAGATAAACTTACCAAGGCTATTAATCTTAATGCCTCAAGGTACTCAATTCATCCTTGAAGCAGTCAAACTGGAACATTTCTCCCAATGGACTTCATTCTTTCCAGAAAAATTTGATTCTCTTAAGAATTTGGAAAAGCTCCCCTCATTATATTTTCTTCATATCATTGTTTACAGTCCAAAATTATTATATATTTTATGTGATTATTCACGTCTACTACATTCTAATCTGTATGACATTATGGATAACATCATAGGGCTCACTGCTGATTCCCCATAATACAGTAACCACTTGATAAATATTCATTGAAAATTTGAAGTAATAATTGGGTGACCACTACTCATGATCATATGAGACTGCCATTGGATTTTTCTGCAGTAACACATAACTAGATCCTTTATTACTCTTTAAGCATATTTTCTCAACACATACTGAAATCTTTTATTAATAAATACAAAAATTATTTAGCACCTGCTCAAGTGCATTTTGGAACTGGTAAAGTACCATGAGGGAGCTGTTGTCACACCTCTTACACTCATTATTACCTGTCTTGTGTGCTGGCAACTGGAGGTTGATAGGCAGTGTTCACCAATGAATAAAAGTCATCAGCACCAAATTTGCTTTGAAAAACTTGTTTTGATTTAAAATATTTTATAGCAGACACATATCTTTTTGGCTCTTTCACCTATAGTTCTCTTTCACAGGGCTAGGTTAAGGTAAAGGATAATAAGGAGATTTTTTTTGTTTTGTGAATTTTATTGATTAAACAGCCATTTAGATAATCTGCTTTTCAGTAATTATAACTGTAGCTACATTCCGTTTCTGTTTTGCTAAACCATTTTTATTTTTTATTTTATTTATTTATTTATCGCTGTATAATAGTATTTCAATGCATTGATATGCAGAACATAAATTTATTATTTTTTATTTTAATGAGAAAAACATCAAAAACAGTGATACAGAATGTCAAAATATGATAATAGGAAATTAAGAATAGTTAATATAATGCATATTTTTATCTTCAAAGTATGAACTATTTTTATTGAAGAATGCCAAGCACAGGCAACACTGCATATAAACATCAAATTTAGATAAATAATTTCATGATTAAACAGATAAAATAAAATCATTAATAAAAAAGAAATAAGGCAACTGATTTACCCCTGGCATTTGAATTTTTCCATTCACATTCCCATTCTAAAGCCATTACAAAGTTATTATGATTTTTCATATGTTAATATGACAGTTTCTTGATTTTCCAATGAAAGATTTTAATGATCCACTTTCATTCTGTTTCCTTACATGGAAACATAAGAGCATTTTTTGTGTGTGCTTATTCTCTCATAATTTCACCCTCCTGTTCTTTATTTACACATGCTAAAAATGTGTTCCTTTTCATTTTGATGTTAACATAATGGGGCTGGACCACATGTACAAAGATAGTGTCCTCAGTTTAATTTTTAATTTATAAAAGCCGTTGGATTTTCTTTGAGGCTATCATTGACATAAAACTTTGTGTTTGCCTTGACTATGGCCCTGTCTGTGGACCTTCAAGGCAACTTAACTTCTGTAGGGTTAAGAGGCATATGGAAGCTAATAACTACCATTTTCTGGGTACTGAATATGTACCAAATATTACATGAATACTTCATAAATATCAATTAATTTAATGCTTAGGTGAACTTATGGAATAGATACTGTTATTTTATCTGTTTATAGATGAAAAAACAAGGTTTAGCGAGGTTGGTCTAAGTTCACAGCCAATATATGTCAAAGTCAAAATTCAAATTCAAATTTATTTTCAAAATCATATACTAACTACTAAAATATACTGCAAGTGTGACTGAGAAATAATTCCTAGAAATATGTCCTAGAAACAGCTCCTTTACAATTATAAATGTTAAATAAAATGATCCAGGTTGGGGTTATTTAATTCTACGAACATATAAATTCAACTTCTGACTTGAAACTTTTTAATTAATTTATCCAAGAAATTTACTCCACAGTTTTGTATTAGTGAATTCATTAACAACTGAGAGAAGACTAGGGCACAAAGTAACTCACTGGTTAGGTATATTATACAAGCTGTGATGTGGTACAGTAGGTGCAATGCTAATGTTTACATGGATAACTATCACAGGTGATTGAGTACACAAGCACCTACTGTAGGATCGTATGAGATGATTTTTGGTTGTGCATGCCTGGAAGTAGAAAAAAAATATGGATTATATGTTCATAGTTTTATTATTGGGAATAGTTATATGGTGGCCATAACAAGAATAGATACAAAAGACAATTAAAACTAACTATACCGATCACATAAAAGCATCTACTAAATCACACTGATGACAGTAGGTGTTAAGGCATCAAGAAGGGTCAAAACAAATATTCAAGTTGAGGATATAAATTGGAAAGTACTTTTGTAAGAAGACAAGGGGTTGTAACCATAGGAAGAAACTGAAAAGGGAAAAATATCCATTTTGAGAAGATGAGGCAGGAATGAAACACTAGATTAGTTTCCCTCTATTTAACTGAGAAAGGTGCTGTAAATTTACATATTAGTATATATGATGTGCTGTTTTTCTGCCTTTAGAAGAAGAATATCAGGGAAAATACTATGTAAGATTTAGAAGCTGAATGCCTCACATCAATTCCTAGTTCAATTAGTTACTATCTGTGTGATTAGGGCAAATTACTTTGCATTTTTGTATCATATTTTTTCATATTTTTTTAATTTAAAGAGGAAAAAACAGGAAAAAGGTAGAAATACAGAATTTCAAGGAAAGAAGATAAATAGTAAGAAATCACTAGTTGTGTATCATATTTTTTAAAAAAAATTGTAAAGTGAGAGTATCTGTAGTATCTAATTGAAAATGTGATATAAGAATTTTTAAAAATTATGCATATTAAACAGTACAAAATCTAGCACACAGTAAGAGCTTAACAAAGGAAGCATTTCTATTTTATGTGTTTAACATGATGCTGTCCATTTGTGTGTGTCTGTATCACTGTTAGCCACAGAAGTATATTTTGGAGGTGAATTCCTATAGCCTATGCATAGACAGACAATCTGTCTAGTAGGGAAAAATTAACTTTTAATGAACTATTATATGAATCTTGGTAAGTAGTTTTTATTTGTCAAGGTAGTGAAGACAAAGTTGATTGTTTTTCAAAAAAAATTTTGTCTGTTTACATAGAAATGTTTAAGTCAGAAAATCCTGAATCTCTTTTATTGTTGCTTACTTTTTCTAATAACTTCTTCAAAAATGAATCACTGTTCTTCTTGCCTTCACATCCATCATCCCATTTATGTCCAGGGTGTATTTTCCTTATACATCTACAAGAAACAAGAAAAGGTTTGGGAAGTGTCAATGGTAGAAAGAAAGTCAGACTGAACTAAGCCTACAGTGCTGGCAGGGAACCAGGATGGCCCTGCTGATTTCAGCACTAAAGGAAAGTGCCAGTTTGTCTTACTGTTTGATAGTATTTTGGATGACTGAAAAAATAAAATCCAATCTGTCATGTAACTAACGGAATTCTTTTTAACTGCTTAATTCCACTCTGTGCAAACCAAATTTCTTTTACTAAATTTAATTTTCATTGCAGATGTTAGTCCAGAAAGCAAACAATTTCCTCAGGAGTGGAGATCCAATCCAGAATTTGGAAAAATCTGATATTGTGATAAGGAGTTATTTGCTAAGCCTGTTACTTAGCGATTAAAAATATATAGTAAGTTGTTCATGGACTGGAACCCACGTGAAACCAGACCAGACATTTTGCTGTGTGAGAGAAACTTTATTGGGCAGGGGGTGGACTGCCTTGCAGACCAAGACAGCCAGCCTTTTGGCTCAGGAAAAGGGTTTTTAAGGATTGTTCTGGGGTGGGGGAGACTTTGTGGGTGAGACAGGTATGAGCAGCAGACTGTGACTGTCATCAGGTGCATTCCTAGGCAGAACTGACTTTTTTGGTTGAAACAGTTATGGGAAGTTGCTTTTCTTGCAACCAAAAGCATGAACAGGCTCCAGGGACAGGCTAACCCTTCATCCCAGCCTTTCATTTATAGGAATCAGGGCAATTAGGTCTTGGCTGCTTCAGGCTGGCTTGGGGCAAAGTTGGAAGGCCAGGCTAAGGATGTAGGGTCACCATTGCGATCAACTGTGGGCACCATCTAGTAAGAGAAATCTGAGAGGAGCATCTGGTTAAAGTTTTGCGTGGTAATTTTTGTAACTGTGTTGCAGATTAGAGATGAGACATGGCACAAGCATGAGCATAATGCAGAGATCTGCAAGTTGGCCCAGGAGTGGTGAGAACCAAGAGAGTAGCCCAAGAGTGGAACTGAAGGGGAAGGCCATTAGTGAGATATAGGACTGAGCTTGCTCATGGATCTCAGAATATCTTTTGCCATATTACTTTTGACTGATTAGTACAGTAATAGCACCCTTCACCTAAGAAGAGGTGTGTTTCATGCTTTGCAGTAGTCAGAAGACCAAGCTCGCATTGATTTTGAAGGACTACAGCTGTGAGTTCCTGTATTTGGGAATTAACTAGCATGAATGAGGAGGCAACATGAATAAAATCATCTGCAACTTTGTTTGCCAGTTTAATATGTAGGTCTGCAGCTGTTCCCATTCCTGCCACTTCCATGGCTCCAGCAATGAGTCCCGAGCCAAGAATTATTCCTAGATGGGCTGATGTTTGAGTTATGTGATGTGAGTGGTAGGTGAATGTGAACTGCTCTTCTGAGTATAAGGTGAGGTCAGTGATCAGGTTGACAATGGGGCATATTTGGTTAGGAAGAAGTGTAGATGGCTGACCCACAGAGAAGGAAGTTATTATTTGAGTGGTCCCAAAACAGTTTGGTTGCATTGGTATTTGGGTGTGTGTTTTCTCTCTTTCCTGTACATGCCATGTTAGAAAGATTGGTGCCTAAGAACAGCTGAACCTTGTGGGAGGAGGGATTGCATGGGGAGGTTGAGGAAGATGGTGTGGCAAAGGGTTGGAGAAGTTTAAGGTTGGGATAGCTGTGATCAAGAGAGAGGATAGGGGAAGGCAGAACTAGCAGCCTGATGCATTGTAGGAGGGGCCTGTGTGAAGATAAAAAGTTGTTGTGTTTATCAGGCTGAGGAAAGGGAGGTTAGGGGGTGTCAAATTGAGCGAGGGACTTTTAGAAACCCATTTGTTAACAAGCAGTGAATTATAGGTTTGAGCCTCCATTGAAGTTTAGGGACTGTTGGATATTGGAGAACAGATGGGAAGGCTGAGGGATATTTGAGGCAAATTAGCAGTGGAGCAACATGGGTGGCATGAATGGGATTGGGGGTGTGCTGTGATCCATGCTGCTCTGAGGTTCTTGGGGTGAAGGCCTGTGAAAGGAAGAGAAAATAAAGAGACAAAGCTGGGATTATGTGGAGCCCTTATCTGCCTAATGAGAGGAAAGGTACTGCTCAACCTCTATAGCACATTTATTTATATACTCTATACTCTTTTGAAAAAGAATGTCAATTTCAACCCCACTTCCTAGCAACTTGTTTGTCTGGCAGTCTTGAGCTCCTTGCCTTCTTGGTGCTAGAATAACTTGTTTACACAGCTTGTTTCAGTCTCTTTTTTTCTGGGCTGGCCTTCCTTTAGCCCCACACATGTGATCAATCTCCAGCTTCAATGGCTCCCTACAGAGATGTCTCAGACTGTAGGATTGATGAGGGAGGACAGAAGCGGGAGGGACTGAGTCAGCAGAAAATGATGGGTGGAGATTGGAGTATGAGATCCATGGGGAGAGAGACAGTATAAGAGAAATTGAGTTTTTGGAGTGTTTATTTTTTATCAAAAAGAGGTTCAGGACAGGTTGGCACAATAAGACAGCTGTGTGTAAAGAAAGGGTTTGGAATCTGCAGGGAGTAGGTGTTGTTTGGGAAGGTCGTGTACATTGGCCTCATCTCCCACAATGGAGTCTACAGATCAGAAACATGGGCCTGAAAACTCAGAAAATACACTATGGGTGGCTTCCATGTCAATGAGGTAAGTGAGATTTTTACCTGAGATGTCTAGTGAAACTTGGGGTTTTGAGAGAGATGCCTTGAAGCAGCCATGGCTCCTGAGACCCATCAATCATTTCAGCAGTGATGTCAAGCATGTCAGCCAGTGATGAGTCTGAAGTAGCAGTGTCTTATCCTGTGAAGGCAGGGAAGGTGATTATTTACCTACTTTCTGGCAGACAGGGTAGTCACACTTCTAGGGCCCCTCTTGGTTGCAGATGAAATGAGTTCCCAGTCGTGTCCAGTTTCATTTTTCTGCCACATGAAGCATGGAGGGGGGGTGCCTCGGGTTTCTCCATCCTGTGTTTTATCTTGAGCTCCGAGTGCTGCTGCAGCTGCAGCCTCTGTGGCCAGAGGTTCCCCTTGGAGTTTAGCTTGGAATGCAGCATTTTATTTTTTTGCAGTCATCCTGGAATTTAAACCTTTTAAGGTCGTCCTGTTTTTGTTATTTTTGTTTATTGTTGACATAGAAAGTCATATCTAAGAGGGTTCCCTGGGGGAATTAAGGACCAAGGTCTGACTTTTTGAATTTAGGCTGAATGTCTGATATTGCTTGGGGAATAAAATGGGAGTTTAATCTTTTATTAAGGGAGTTGAATGAAAGTGAGAATAACAAAGATCTCTGTAGATAGAATTGAATAATGAATTTAAAGTTTTTTGATATAATTGTATGGTCAACAGCAAAGGATGTTACATGCTGGAAGGTATTTGAGAGATTAGAGAGGGAAAAAAGGACATGAACATAGGTTAAACCTTTGGCACCCGTCATCTCACAAAGGGGAAGGAGAGGATGGGCTGAGCATCATGTCAAAGGCAGTTGGGGTAGAGACAATAAAGGCAATGTGTGGGAAAGGTTGATAGATGGCAGTGAGTATAAGGGCCACAAGAAAGCAGCAAGAGGAAGGAGTGAGATGTGGTGGTGGAGAAAATGGTTTATAGTAGAGTGAAGGAGGAGCAGGAAAGACAAAGTTGAGGCCACTTGTGAAGAGCAAAGAAAATTTGGACATGGGGCACCTCAGCGCATTTTCCATTGAATTGACAATAGTTGTCTAAATCCCACAGGATATTAAAATCAAGTTTACTTTTAGAGGGTCAAATTGATCTATTGTCTAACTGGTATTGGGGCTAAGCAATCTGGCAGAAGATGAGGCATTTGGGCTTGAGTTCAGTTAAACTGGGAGGGTAGCAGAAGACTGACTTGAGACAGGCAAGGACCAAGGTATGTTGAAAAGGAGAGATGATTGATTGTTCTCCATAGTGAGGACAAGGCAGAGGATAAACACTAAGATGGAGAGGAAGCTGAAGGCAAGAACTGTCCATATAAAGTCCTAAAAGGCATGTTGGTATATTGTCAAAGGGAAGGGAATTGATAGTTCCCACAGTGGGGATAAAGCAAAGGAGAGACACTAAGACGGGAAGAAGGCTGAAGGGAAGAATCATCTGTAGAAAGTCCCAAAAGGGACATAGGACCACAGGCTCTCTGACCAGCCACCCCCAGTCAGAGAGGGGGTTGAGCATAGAGAGAAGAGTGGCTTGGCATGTTGACACAACTTTTGAGTGAGGGGCAGGAAGCCAGGAAATGTAGACAAGTGTTCTGTAGAGAAATTATTGTCTTTGTGGGAAGAAAAAGAGAAAGAAGACATTGAAAGGGCAAAAGGTGAGTTCGTCAGATGTGAAGTTTTGTAAAGTGCCCTGAAAGAGCTCTGTAGTTATCCACTCCAGTAAAGAGTTGAGACAAGGGAAGGTGGTTGGGAAGTCCTAGAGAGTCTGGGAGGAAAAATGGGCAAAAGACAAAAAGAAGGATTGGAGTTGACAAGGAGGAGGAAGAGGGAAAGACATAAAGAGGGATTGGAGTTGACAGGGAGGAAAAAGAAAGAAAGGCATAAATGGAACTAACTCACAAATTTGAAGTGGTTGGATGTTGGTGTCAGCAAAGGAATAGTCTGGGGCTTGCAGTCCATGCAGGGTTGGTCAGCTGCGGACCAAGGCGGGAACCCTTTGGTTGGGAGGGACTTGTAGGTTGACCTAGGCATCCATGCTGGGTTTTGGCACCAATGATGGACCAGAAGCCATGTGAAACCAAACTAGACATTCTGCTGTGAGAGAGCTTTATTGGGTGGGGGGCAGACTGCCTTGTGGACTAAGCCAGCCAGCCATTTGGCTTGGAGAAAGGGTCTTTAAGGGTTGATCTGGGAGGGGGCGCTCTGTGGGTGAGACAGATATGAGCAGCAAATTGTGAGCCTGTCATCAGGTACATCTAGAGTTGCTTAAACCAGTTGAAAAAGAGGCTAAGGATTCAGGATTAACTGTTTCATTTTTATGGATGGAGATGCTGACATTTAAAGCTCATAGGTCCAAAACTGACTTCACCTGATGAACACCTTACTTGAGTCTAAAGCTAATACGTTGTGGTTTTGAAGTTCCTGTGGTTTATAGTTAAAAGAAGGTTGCTGATACTGTCAGGTCTCTCGGTGGATATTGGTTTAGAAGATTCAAGTGCTTCCATTTACATGTTCCTAAAAGAGAATTAAACTGTTCCTCCCAAGTTATTATTGAGTGGCTACTGAAAAGCTGTCAGCAAAAAATTGGAGAGGTTGTAATAAAACAACAAAAAAACTCCTTTTATACCTTCTATGTAATGATAAATTTTTTATTAAAAAACTGGTTCAACTATTACATGTCACCAAAGAACAATATTGACCTTAATATCTTTGCATTAACAGGAGACCCCACTACATCATTTTGAAATATACACTCATGCTTTGTTTTTCCAATAAAAATAAAGTCTTACAAATCCAACATGCTTTATTTTATAAAATATTCAGAAGGCTTATGAGACAATTTGTATGGGTGGTTAAGGAAGCACTGGCAATAATCACAAAAACCCATATTCAGATTGATAAAATGTTCACTCTTGTACTAGTTTTTACAAGGTAAGGTTACTGCATTTTCATAAGTCAAAGTTGGTGAATAACACTGCACTTGTGTTGGTGTATGAGAGGACATAGGCACATTGGAATCCTAGTCAATTCAAGAACAACTTGATTTCAGAATTATATCAGTTCCAGAAATGAAGTACTTTTGGTTCTAGATATAGTTTATGTACTGGAGAAGTAATCATTCTCTTAGTATCCTGTGTGCCTAAGAAACTGGTGCTTTATGCAGTGGTAATGGGGTGTTTTAGAACATATGTGGATGCCGGCTTGTTTTTAAAACTTTTTATTAGGACCATTTATATTCTCTGTGTGAAGTTGGTACACATGCATAACACATCCCAATTTCTATTTTCACCCCATTCCTTCACATAAACCCCCAACTGTTTTTAAACCCCCAACTTTTGAACCTCTTCCCATTTGAGAGAGACCTATCTTCTTACTTTCTATTTTCTTTTAGTTTGATCTTTATTTATAATTTAGGTGTCTTATACGAAGTCATCCATTAAATGTTTAAACTTATATGTCAGATTTAGTTTACTTAGCATTATGATCTCAAAGTATATCCATTTTCATACAAATAAATATATGAAGAAATGCTCAGGATTGTTGTACATTAGAGAAATGCAAATTGCAACAAAATTGGAACAGTGGTTTGTCATTGACAAAATAATGGTCATCCATTCTATTGTAGCTCTCTTGTATTGCTGTCTATCAGAGAAATCTCTTTTCTAAAAATACTTAAATTATCTGATATTATATGTGTTTATCAGTTTATTATCTCATTCTCTAATCTTTAAGTAAAAAAAAAGGCAAGGTACCTGGTATGCTTTATTCTCTATAGACTTTTTAGCACCCAATATAGTGAACATCACATAGTAGGTAGTCAAATATTTATAGAATGAATAATGAATGAACTGCTCAATAGCAAACGTTCCTCTGGGAGCGACCTTGCCAAAAACTCTGGAGCTATTCTATGCTCAAATCAATACTTACCAAAAACATCTGAATTATAACTCATTTACAGTTTAATCCTTGATTATTACAGCCTTTCAGATTAGAGTGATTTCCTATATGATTGACTAGAATGCTTGTTTGTTGAATATGAGGAACAGTACATGTATGTATAAATACTAATCATATTATTAAGGTGATTGCAAAGAATCACCCACAGAGGCCTAGAATAAGGTAAACATGTGTTACTAGCCAGCTAGCAGACAACACCTGACATAGAGTTCAGAATGTTGACCTCCGGGGCACAATGGTTAAAGATTATATAGTGGCTGAATTCTGAGTTAGGGGAACAGCCTAACATCTCCCTATTTGGCTTGGCTGTGCCACAGTTACATTTCATTCTCTTATTTGACCTGGGCCAGCATCCTTAGAGACTTCCTTGATAGCAGTGAGGCACTGGGTGGGGGTGAGGGAGTCAATCTGATATTGGTTTTCTGCAAGACATCGATTAATCATCAGGGTCAAAAGTTTATAGAGTTCAGGATTTTAAAATGGTGTCTGAGTACAAGATGGCACTAGTTCAGGTAACCTGCAAAGTTCCACTTCAATATGAGTTGAGGATCTTCTTTTCAACATTGCCTTCAGAGAATCACAGTTCTCTACCATATGATTTAGCTTACCTATAATGTGCAGCTTGATCACATCTTAAATTCATATTATGTGACTCTGAATACTTGTGACTGTCCTTGGAGGACTAAAGTTTTCCATTAAAGAAGATATTTAGTCATTTGTTTAATTAATTAATTAATTAATTCCCAGTGTTGTATTCTGGAAGTATTTTAAAATCTTTTATCTCCATGCACTTTCCAAATAGAAATTACATTATCATTAAAAAATAAAACCACCATCCTTTTGGCTCCCCACCATGTATAAGAAAAAAAATTTAAACTTCTTAGCATGACATATGTACTAGAAAATTTCCATTTGTTCATGCATATTTACTCTTTACCTTTCTTTTCTTCTATATGCCCTAGGAGACTGACCCTGTATGGAACACAAGAATAGACTCTTGCCCTCTTGGTTCCATATAGATTTGACTTGATGTTTATACTTAGGATGTGGTTGCATTTGTTTTGCCTTTTGTCTTGAGGTCTGGCCTGTGGCAGGAGATGTCTGTTTCTCCAAGGTTACAAGTTATCCGATCTTCTGCACTAGCTCCTTACATGGTCCAACCCTGTCAGACTGCTTACAACTTTTTTAACTAACTCAGCTGCCTGTAACATTTGCTCATCCTGGAAACAGCCATCTTGAAAATGGCCTAAATATTCTGAGGGACACAAAAAGCATTGCAGAGGTTTTTTTTCCAGGGTAGACTCTGGATATAGGGGCCTCTTTACCCCATTGTCCCCTCTCCAAACACTAAGGAAGCTACACCCCTGCAGCATTTTCACCAGCACTCAACAAAGCCAGGTAAATCTCACCCCAAACACTCACAAATCTGAGAAGTGAGAGAATAAATAAATGAACTGTGACTTTAGAGTCCACTCAGCCCTTGTGACCATATGAGTCACTATATGGAGCACTGGGCCATCCTGTCTCTCCAGCTAGTGCCCTACAACAGTCCCAGTCCCACCTGAATCCTCACTGAGTGACCCTGGCCTACCTGGATACCTGAAACTTCAATTTGCTCCCATGCCAACCAGAGTCTCCATCTAACACCTAATGCTGATCTCTGATCTAAGTGAGACTTTGGATGGAGCTTCAGGGTTGTATGAATTTCCTCCAAGTGCCTGTTGCCCCACACCCCTATTGGGCCCTCTGGAGTCTCCTACTGGCACCTAACATCAGATCTGTTCCAGCCTGAATCTGTCTGGCACCCCAGGCTTGTCTCATTATTAAGTCAATGCCAGATGACCTGTAGCCTCCCTGGGAGAACCAATGTCTCAATCTTGTATCCAGTATCAGTCTTGGGACATACTGAGTTTCCACTGAGTGCTGTGGGGTGGGTCTAAATCTCTGTCTTGTGCCTCAAGCAAGTCCTACAAACACAATAGTCTCTGTTTGGCACTTCCAACTAGTCCTAGGCCTGACTGAGTCTCTGCCTTGAGCTCTGGTTCTGCTTTAGTCTTCTTGCGGTGAGGGTAAGGTCAAAGAACCCTAATTTGACCTGGTAGAGATTTTGTCTGGCTCCTCATTAATCCTGCACCCACCTGAGGCTCTACTCAGTGCCCAAACCCCTTGAGTCTCCATTTGGTGTTTGGAGCTGGTTCCATACCTGGCAATGTCTCTCCATCTGGTACTCAACACAGGACCTGAGTCACTATGAGACTATGCCAGATCCTCTAAGCCCACTTGAGTCTCACCCAGCACCCATAGCTCTGCAGTCACTTTAGGCCTGCCAGAGTCTTCATGTAGTTTCAAGTGCTAATCACTGGCATGCTTGAGTGTTCATTCAGTGCATGACATATCTTGCCTGCCAAAATCTGTAGAGCTCCATTAGAATCAGACTATCTCAATTCCTTCTTGGCACATTAAACTGGTCTGTATCCATTGGAGCCTCTATCTGGAACCCAGTACTGGTCCTGGTCCTGCCTACATGTACTCCAGACTCATATGAGTCTTCATGAAGCACCCAAGACCCTCTCTATGGTCACCAGAGCCTCTGTCTGGCACCACACAACAGTTCTAGGCCCACATGAGTCTCTACTTGGAACTTTGAGATGGTGCCACATCTGCAGGTATCTCTATCTGGTATCCAGTGCTAGTCCTGAGGCAAGAGATTAGGGTGTGGCAAATTGCCTGGAGGTGGCCATGATATCTCTGTCCTAAAGTTCTAGGATATATGTGCAGGATAGTTCCTAATGTCCTGCACCTGGAATCAATTACAATGCTAACTTCAGTACTTTTCATGAGAACTCCAAGTTTTTCATATAATGGCCTAGACCTGATATCAACTTGAGGATTGGAAGATATGAAAGATGGCCACTATCAAGCCTGGCTCAATTGTTAACTCTTTCAGTGGTTCACCCCATTGCTTGTAGGGTGTATCTCTTTTCTCACCTTTAATTGTCCTGAACTCAGTTTGTAGAGCATGTTCTTTTAATTTCAATACCTTTAATAAATGTAAAATTTTGCTATCTTTTATGCTTGTCATGAACAATTCTTTTTCAAGAAAGAAAGAACCTGTAAATCAACTCTAGGAGATTCCAGAACCCTAAAAATGCTAACATATTTTGCCAAAGCTAGCCAGGAGATAAAGTCTTTATGCACAGTTCTATTTCTTTATCTCTAAAATCTACAGTTAAGAAGATGTATTTTCTTTTTCCTCTAGGAAAGTTCCAATTTCCTTCTTATCCTTCATCTCCCAGGATAAGGTTGCATTCTTTGAAGGCCTCAATTCCTTTCTTATTACTGGGGAGAAGCAGGGAACAAGAGAGTGATAAAAATTAATGGAAGCTGGAAGTTTTTTCATGGTGCTGAGAATAGTTTCTTGGTGTGTCCTGTCATGTGGAATGGAATAGGTAAAGCACATGGCCTCTGTGTTTTCCCAGCAAGATGCAGGTCCACAAGTCCACTTTAAGTTTATCTCCCCTTTTCCTCCTTCTTTTTCCTATTATAGGTCATTCATTATGGGTAAGAGTCAGAGTCAGTAAAGATATGTCAGACAGCCTGTTTTTAACCTAATGGCAGAACAGATCATTCAGGCTCTGAGAGTGGAACCTAGAGTTCAGCATGTCTTTTTGTACTGTTTGCTATTATAATTTTTGTTTTGTTAGCTACTATAGTTTTTCCAGCTTTCTCATTCTTTTGGGAAAAATAGATATTGGCAGTTTACTCTGCTGTTTGAGTAATTAGCTACTCGGTTTATACCTCTTTGTGCTCAAATTCTCATCTGTGCATTTCCCCTAGATGTTCTTTAATCTCTTTAATGAGCTATTTTCTCAGGTTTATGTCTCATCCTAGTCAACCTTTCTGGTGTGTTTGTCTGCTATTTTGACTTCTAATATGAGTCAGTCTTATGTGTCAGCCATATTTAGCAGCCATTTTGGTTCATCATGCAAGTTAGTCATCTGGGCCCATCTTTGTTGGCCATTTTGGTTCATCATGTGAGTTGACTGCATGGATTTAACCATATTTGTCAGTCATTTTAGATAGTAACATGGGTTGGTCACATAGTTCTACCGTGTTTGTTTGCCATTCTTTTTCTTTTCAACTAACCTCATGGTAATAAGGAAATCTCACTCTTGTAGATAAGCTAAGTTTCCAGTTTTAGGGAACATATAGGTCTCCTCTCTTCTCTTTTAAGTTAGGTTTGATACCTTCCATGTTTATTTTCTCTAACAGAAATTCAGGTAATTTAGATACATGTACCTGGTGGCCTGAGTGGAACAAAGTTATAGCCAATAAAGGTCAACTCACGTAGCTGTGAATATGTGAAAGTTGAGCTGGCCTTGCACTTAGAACATTTTAAGGTTGTTGTAAGTTTTTATTTAAATAGAAGTTTCTACCTTTACTGCCTTAAACAGTGTACCAACATTTTTATAATTGGGGTAAAGTCAAGGGAGATTGTTTTTCAGATGGCTAAGGGACCCCCCCCAAGTGGAGCTACACTGAGATCTAAGGGAGCCTCCCAGAAGGTTCCACTATGAGCTTTTAATAGTTTACTTTTTGTCTCCACTATGAATCCCAATAGGCTCCACCCTGCTTTCTTGGGAGTTTCTAAGGAATTCTGGGGCAGAGGTGCTCCAGATTTTTCTCTAAGAAGTTAGTGGATTCCCACAGGGCCTCCACTTTGAACTCATAAGTGTACTGTTTCTCAAGTGACTAAGAGATTTCTGTCATAGTGGTCTCTAATTTGATCTCATGGGAGTTTCCACAAGA
This sequence comes from Hydrochoerus hydrochaeris, assembly GCA_004027455.1. NCBI lineage: Eukaryota > Metazoa > Chordata > Mammalia > Rodentia > Hydrochaeridae > Hydrochoerus > Hydrochoerus hydrochaeris. The sequence continues at coordinate 163,269 of PVLA01003662.1, read as the reverse complement.
ACCTTTAGAGAGTTCTACCCCTCTCCCTAATAACTTAATGGACAATACTATGGAGAATACTAATCTAAAATAGCCCCCAGAGAGCTCCATTCTTTCTAGTAAGGCACCGGTGCCTCTGCCAGAGCTGTGAACAAAAAAGTCTACTTAGTGCTTGAGCTTTACAAGGGGCACATTGTGAACTCAGTGGGTATCCTTGTCCTGCATGGGGTGCCATCTGAAAGATCTCGAATGTTGTTTTCTCTCTGTCTCCAGAGGTCACAAGGCAAGCCATGGAAAAGTGCATGAACAGCACCTCACAGATCCCACTGACCTTGTCACTGGGCTGTGCATTTGATCAGTGGGAAAGGTTTGACACCACAAATATGAAAAAGGGTCAACTTATTTATTATTTCAGTAGAATTTGGATCCAGTATGAATTAGGGAATACCTAGAGAATTATGATACCATTTTTTCAGTTAAATTGTTTCTGCATAGAGCTTAGCAGGCACAGTGACATAGCTTATATTTGGAGTTTTTATGACCATCTATGTCTGGAGAAATTCAGAAACTATGGTATTTAGAATGTACCTTGAGGAAGAGAAGAATTTTTTTGATAATCATGTTCTTAGATTCCTCACCTGTGTCTCAGGGAGATAAAGATCTCTATCACATTTTTGATGAAGACAACCACACTGGGAAGTCTCCATGACCTCCTTCTTATTATTGCCAAGCCAGTATATAAGTCTCCTCCCATTTGAGTGACTCAGAAACTCTACCAGAACTTAGCACCCCATATGAAGTCAGCATTCTTTAGCCCCCTCATCAGGCTCATTACACAGCTTTAAGCCCATTGGATGTACTTGGAGCATTACTTCTTACTCCTGTAACTCACAAATCATTCTGCCCCAGGGAAAGATTTCAGGAGCAGAGGGGATTACTTAAGTCAAAATTCCCTTTTTAGTTGCAGATATCCAACAATGCAAAAAATTGCTAGACTGATTTCCAGAGGGTCCTAGTGAGTTTGTGTATGGGTATCTAACTTTGACATTTGATTTGAACCTATTATGGTGCAACATCCAGTTGATCTTGGCCACTGGCTGTATTTCAGATAAAAAGTGAAGAATCCTAGAAAAGGATAAAAATTATGAAGATGAACAATACAATTAAAAAAGGAAGGAATACATCCTTGAGAGATTGTTACTCTTCCAAAAGAATCAAAGTGGGACTGTAACACTAGAGATGGCTTAAAAATGATGTCTGACATGATAGCTGCTATTATTGTGGGAAGATCTTAATTATGATAATGTGAGAGGGGTCATGCATGGCAAAGAGGAAAGCCCAGTACTTTTACATAGCTGACTAGTACAAACCTTTTTTTAAAATATATAAACCTAGATCCAACTTTCAAGGAGGGACAGACACTGATGGAATACAATTTCTTTGTAAATTAGGGCCAAATATTTGGCACAAATTATACTAACTTCAGATGGGTCCTCAGATACCTATGAATCAATTGCTGGACATGGCCTTTTTCTGTGTTAGATAATAGGAATCTAGAAGAAGGTGAAAGTAGGAAGGTGAAAGAATTATAGCTGTCACAACACTCAATGCTTTAAATACATATAACTTATTTAAGGGAAAACCCAAACACAAATGAGGAAAGAGCTTTTGTTTAAATACAAGAAGACTGAGCACAGGGCATGTGACTATACCAATCCACCACTTGGGCCCTGCTCCAACTGTAAGGTAGCTGATGTACCTGACTAATGGTAATAGAGGAGTAAACTATCTCTATTCTCAGAGAAGAGTTAAGCCAGCCAAAGCCTTCATCTTCTGCTCTGATGAAGAATAAAGTGTTCCAGGGCACCTGCAATGCCCTTGTTCACAGACATCATCTCCTGTGAAGAATTCTGGGTGTCATTGTGTGTTAAGGATGAGGCAATCCAATTACTGGTATATATAGGGACAACTCATTCTAACTTACTTAGTTGTAAAATCTTCCTCTAGATCTATAGTCATAATTGGGATCAAAGGGATCCCTCATTAGAGTTTCCTTAGTCCTGCTTTGACATGTCACTTCAAAGGGCAAATGTTTAACCATGAATTTTTAATTGACCCAGTGGGTTCTATTGCCTTACTAGGAAAGCGTTTACCAGAAAATTTTGGAGATGATTCTCAAATTCCAGCAAAGGACTAAATCAACCCTCTCTGACCTAACTAGAAAACAGGTGGATCCTGCTGCACAGTATGATGGAATAGCTGGTAGGGAAAATTTGGCAATGCTGGTAGTTATAAAACTACAAGATGTCAACCAATTTCCTAAGCAAAAACAGTGTGCAATCAGAGAAGATGCCCATAAAGGACTCCACCTCCTCATAAACAGTTTTCTCAAACACTCTTCTGGAGCCTTGCAACTATCCTGGCAATAATTTAACCCTCTTTAAGCCTTTAGGAGATAATAGAATGTAACAAAGCCTCCACTTCAACAATGAGGCTGTAATCTCTTAAAAATAGATGAAGAGTCTAGTCCTACATAGTGAAATTTTTACTTATTAAGACAGCTTCTTCTGTGTTTTGGATTGTGTTAGGACCTCAAGTGATACAAAGTGGATGATATTTAGCTTCTAATTTTTACTCCACGACAGAGGTTTTCTAAAAGAAGCTGTCAGTGAATTACATGGGAAATTTTGGAGATTTCTATTATAGGCTTTTATTTTATATCAATCCTTCCTAGTTGGGACTTTAACGGTTTTGCTGTGGCAAATTGCAATATTACAAGGCATGAGTCATAGTTCACAGAGCCAAAATAATGTACCCTTATCCCATGAAATGAGTCTCTATGCAGTGGTGGTCAATTGCTACATTTGTGGATTCATTTCAATGTCTATTCTGTAAAACTTGCAGAATAGCAAACTTTAAATGATGTTGAAAAAGCTAGCAGCATAAAATGAGACAAGTTAAACCTGGAGCTTATGTAAAAGGTTTGGGATGAAGAAGATGGTATTAATCATCTTAATTTGCTTAAATTATTGTGTGTATATGTGTGTGTGTGTGTTTATGTATAGAGTTCTATCATAGGTGCAAGTGAGTCAAATGTCAAATGTCTCAAGGAAGACATTGCTAGATCTCCAAAATAAAACTATAGGTGAAAATACAAAGAATCATATTCTAGGTGCTAAGTCCCAATCATTTTTCTATATTTTAAGCTTGTATCTAAATAGTTCTGCTCCTGATGTTGTGTCTTAAATTTCCACACCACTTTCTTTCTTCACTTTCAACGTCATCATATTTTTTCACAGTTCATCTTGAGTTGGATGTTCTAAATAAACTAAAAATCAAAATAAAAGATAGACGATAGAAAACAGGGTGACTGTTTTTCAAATCGGAAGACCAAGAGATGGAGGGAGGGGGAGAGGTTAAAGAAAATGGGGGTGGCTCCCAGCCACCTCAGCATGGAGGAGGAACACCTGGTTCAGCCCCTGCTCAGGCCGCTGGACCTGCCTGCAGGCCTTGGCGCCCCTACACCACTGCAGCTCTGTGAAGGAAGGCGCCGCTTGGAGGAGTCCCCGCGCTTCACCACTGCTCCTGCCGCTGGGTCTGCCTGAGTGCCTCGGCGCCCCGGGCTGCTCCCAGTTGCTGCCGTGGTGGGGAGGAGGAACACCAAGCTTGGCCCCTGCTTGCACCACTGGGTGTCCCTGAGTGCCACAGTGCTTCCCCAGAGGAAAACCACTGGGCACCCCCTCCCCTCACAGCTCAGGCAGCTGATCCAGGCCTGCCCTGTATCAATGCCCTCCCACTGCCATTGAACAGAGGCCAATCGCTGTGCTCCTCAGGCTGCTGAGCCATGACTGTGAATCATCACAATCCTCCCTTATGCAAAACCAGAGGACTGCCACACCCAGCCTGGCTCAACCCGCAGCCCTTGTCCACATTCCCCATCTCTTAGACCAAGTACCACTGGGAATGTTTGGCTCCCATTTTCCCTTCCAGAACCTTGAACTGTGCTGGACTGGCAGTGCTGGTTTGACAGGAAACTTGGTGGCCCCTCACCCAGATAGAGGACCTTGGTAGGTTCCGATCACTACTTACCCAACAATCCGGCAGGCATCAATCACACTGTAGGACCTTGGGACATACACTGCCAACAGTTGTGACTATTGGGAACAAATAAATAGAAGGTGGAAATGACAAAAAGAAAAACCAAAATGCAATCTCAAACATCTAGTCCATCAGGAGCAAGACCAGGTGACAGTGAAATAGAGGACTTTAAAAGTCATGCACCAGAAATCTCTGAAAAGAGAGCAAATGAATTAAAGAAACAAATCCATGAGGCTATAGAGGAAATCAAATTAGAGCTAATGTCTTATGTAAAAACAGAAATAACAACCTTAGTAAATGATTTTCTCAACACTGCTAAAGAAGAAATAGGTAAAAAAAATACAGGAGCAAGGGAAATTGATTGAAACATTGAATGAACAATGTAGAAAACAAGCAGAATCCAAGAAACAAATCAAGAGATATCCAAGAAACAAAAAATTATATTGAGAGCTGGCAAAACCATTTAAATGAAGCTGAGGATTGAATTTCAGACCTTGAGGACAGGATCACAGATAGCAATTATGAAATGATAGAACTTACAAAAATAACAAAGCAGCATAAAATAACAATCCAGCAACTTCAAGATGATACCAGGAGAAACAATGTAAGATTAATAGGCATCAGTGAGGAGGTAGGGGAAAATGCAAAGGACATATCTGAGCTGTTCACAGAAATAATGGCAGAAAAATTTTCCAAGCATGGGGAAAAATATGGCATACAAATATGTGAGGCATATCTACACCCAGACATATAATAATTAAGATTTCAGACATACCGCATAAAAACAGAATACTAAAAGCGGTTAGAGAAAAGACACAACTCACCTATCAAGGAAAGCCTATTAGAATCATGGCAGACTTCTCAGCACAAACATTCAGGTTAAGAGGAGCTTGGAGTGAAGTATTTCAAGCGCTAAAAGAAAACAGCTTTCAACCCAGACTGATGTACTCAGCAAAACTAGCCTTGAAATTTAATGGGGAAACAAGATACTTCCATGACAAAGAACAACTGAAGAAATTCATGTCCTCCAAACCAACCATAGCAAGAGTGCTGAAAGACATACTAGATAGAGATAAAAATGACCACAATCTCCAGAACAACAACAGAAAGAAACCACCAGGGTGAGCAAGAAATTAAACAAGGGAAAAAAGCAGGAAACCAACAATAGGAACACAACATGGCAAAGTCAAGCCAGTACATATCAGTGATAACCATAAATGTATATGGTCTAAATTTACCTGTCAAAAGAAGCAGGTTGACAGAATGGATCAAGGAACAGGACCCCACAATATGCTGCATACAAGAAACACAACCGACCCAAAAAGAAACTCATACACTAAAAGTCAAAGGATTGAAAACAGTATTCCATACAGCAAGAACCCAGAAAATAGCAGAGGTAGCTGTTCTGTTTGCAGACAAAGTGAACTTCAAACCTAAAATTATTAAAACAGATATAGAAGGCCACTATGTACTTGTAAGTGGGAAACTACAAGAGGGGAAACTACAAGAGGAAGAACTAAAATTTTAAATGTATATGCACCAAATAAAGAACTCAACTATATATATAAGACAAACACTAATGAACATGAAAAACCAAGTACACAAGAACACAATTGTAATAGAAGACCTTAACACCCCACTGTTACAAAGAGATAGATGAACTAGACAAAAAGTCAGTAAAGAGATAACAGAAATGAATCACACCTATGAATGAATGGACTTAATGGATGTTTACAGAATGTTCCACCCAACCACATCAGAATATACACTCTTCTTAGCTGCACATGGGTCATTCTCCAAAATAGACTATATATTAACCCATATAGCATTCTTAATTAAATGCAAAGGGAGTGAAATTATCCTATGCATAACATCTGACCCTAGTGCATTAAATTGGAAATAAATGGCAAAAACCCCAGCAAAAACTGCATAAATACATGGAAATTAAATAACAACCCTCTTAACAACCAGTGGGTTATGGATGAAATTAAAGAAAAAAATAAAACAATACTTACAATACAATGAAAATTCAGACACAATATAATGTAACCTTTGGGATGCAATGAAAGCAGACCTAAGAGGAAAATATATAACAATAAATAGTCACATCAAAAAAATAGAATGAGCACAAATAAATAATCTAATGTTGCATCTCAAGCTCCTAGAAAAGGAAGAGCAAGTCAAACCCAAAGCTCATAAATGGGACAAAATTGTAAAGATTAGAGCAGAAATTAATGCAGTTGATACCAAAAAATACAAAGAATTAATGAATCAAAGAGTTTGTTTTTTGGAAGGATAAACAAAATTGATAAACCTCTAGCCAACTTTATCAAGAAAAAGAAAGAAAAAACCCAAATGCATGCAATATGGACTGAAAAGAAGGAAATTACTACAGATCCCATGGAAATTCAAAAGCTCCTGAACAGCTACTTTGAAAATCTCTACTCACATAGGGTGGAAAACACAGAGGAAATGGACAGATTTCTAGAAACATATGAACTGCCAAAGCTCAACCAAGAATATATAGCAATTTTTTTATGGTACTGGGGATCAACTCACCACTGCACACTTGCAAGGCTAAATCCCCAGCATAGAGCAATTTTGAATATCCCAATATCAGCTACTGAAATTGAAAATGTGATTATAAACTTACCAATAAAGAAAATTCCAGCTCCTGATGGATTGATGGCTGAATTCTATAAAAAATTTAAAGAAGATTTAATGCCAACACTGCATAAACTCTTCAATGAAATTGAAAGAAAACCAGTCCTCCCTATATCATTCTTGGATGCAAGTATTACCCTTATACCAAAACCAGAGAAAGACCCAAACAAAGAGGAGAACTACAGAAAAATCTCACTAATGAACATTGGTGCTAAGATTCTTAATTAAATACTAGCAAACAGAATACAGCAAATCAGCAAGAAGATTATACACCATGACGAAGTAGGCTTTAATCAACGAAAGTAGGGATAGTTCAACAAACACAAATCAATAAATGTAATACACCATATCAACAGAGCCAAATTAAAAATCACATGATCATCTCAATAGATGGAGAAAAAGCTTTCGACAAAGTCCAACTCCTGTTCATGATATAAGCCCTACAGAAACTTGGATAGACGGTATGTACCTCAATCGCATATACATTATTAAATAATAATAATTATATAATTAATAATAATTATATATAAATAATAATAATTATACATTATTAAAACTTTATTTAAAGAGAAGAAAAAAAGCAAAACAGAAAAAAGTGTAGCAACAATACAGAATTCTAAAAGAAACAAAAAGAAAGACAAAAAAGAAAAATGAGAAAAAGCCCCACTAAGAAATCAGTAATTTATAAATTACATACTGTCATACTGGATGTAGTTGTTCAAGTTATAATGTTAAAGGGTACATAGTAAACATTCAAACAGTCAGACTACAAACAGTTCTGCTCAAAGATCCAACAAAGATTCAGCAATATGCTCATCTATTTTACACACTCAAACATACATGCAGTTATATCCCTTAGAGCACTTTCTTTTCCTCTCTTTTTTACAATAGCAATTACACATTTTGGTTTTATTACACTTGTAGTTCTTATTTACTTTTACACCAGAGACACAATATGATATTTATAAATATGATTCTTATTTATTATACTAAAGAGGATAGTCTCAAGTTGTCTCCATTTACCTATAAAGGCCTCAAGATCATCCTTTTTATAGCTGAGTAATATTCCATTGTATAAAAATGCCACATCTTTTTCATCCACTCTGCAGTTGTTGGGCATCTTGGTTGTTTCCAGGATTTAGCTATCACAAATTGTGCCACTATGAACATGGGTGCACATATATCACTGTGATATGAATTTGTCAGGTCTTCTGGGAAAATACCCAGGAGGGGAATATCTGGATTGAATGGGGCTTCCAGTCCTAGTCTTCTGAGAACTCTACATAGGGGATTTCCATAATGGTTGCACCAGTCTACATTCCCACCAACAGTGGAGCAGTGTTCCTTTTTCCCCGCAGCCTCGTTAAAATTTGTTATGAGTTGATTTCTTGATGGCAGCTATTCTTTCCGGAGTGAGCTGGAATCTCAGTGTTATTTTAATTTGCATTTCTCGAATGACCAGTGATGGTGAACATTTCTTCATGTACTTATTTGCCATTTGTACATGTTTCTCTGAGAACTGTGTGTTCATCTCAGATGCCCATGTTTGGAGAGAGTCTTTGAATTTGGGGGCTTGATATTTTACATTTCTTTATATGTTCTAGATACAAGTCTTTTGTCTGAGGGGTTGCTGGCTAAAATTCTTTCCCATTCTGTGAGTTTTCTTTTCACTCTGTTGGTGATTTACTTTGAAGTGCAGAAACTTTTCAATAATGTGAGATCCCATTTGTTGACTCTTTGAAGTGTTTCCCCTGCAGTTTGTGTTTTGTTCATGAATTCTCTGCCTACCCCTATGTCTCCAAGACTTCTACCTACCTTGCTTTCCAGTAGATTTAATGTTTCTGCTTTAATATTTAGGTCTTTGATCCATTTAGACTTTAGTTTTGTGCATTGTGATAGGCTTGGATCTAGTTTCAGTATTTGGCATGTAGAGAGCGAATTTTTCCAACACCATTTATTAAAGAGACTACCCTTCTTCCAGTGGACATATTTAGCCCCTTTGTCAAATATCAGGTGGCTGAGTGTCTTTGTAGTCGTGCTTGCATCTTCTAATCTGTTCCATTGATCCTCAGGTCTATTTCTTTGCCAGTACCAAGCTGATTTTATCACTGTGGCTTTATAGTACTGTTTCAAGTCAAGAATTGAGATGCCTCCTGCCTTGCTTTTGTTGCCTAGAATTGCCTTTGCTATTGTAGGTTTCTTCTGTTTCCAAGTGAGTTTTAGTAGTGTTTTCGCTAGATCTGTGAGATATGCCAATGGTATTTTGATTGGGATTGTGTTAAATCTGTGTAACAGTTTTGGGAGTATGGCCATTTTCACAATGTTGGTTCTTCCTAACCAGGAGCAAGGAATTACCTTCCATTTTCTAATATCCTCTTCCTTCTCCTTTTTCAGTGTAGTATAATTTTCAGCATATAGATCTTTTACATTTTTAGTTAGGTTGATTCCTAAGTATTTCATTATTTTACATGTTATTGTAAAGGGCGATATTTCCATAATTTCTCTCTAAGTAAGTTTTTTGTTTGTGTACAGGAATGCTATTGATTTTTGAGCATTAATTTTGTATCCAGCTACACTGCTGAGCTTGTTTATAACCTCTAGTAGTCTTTTAATGGAGACTTTTGGGTCTTCTATATAGAATATCATGTCATCTGCAAATAGTGATAATTTAATTTCTTCCTTTCCTATCTTTACTCCTTTTATTTCTCTCCCTGGTCTGATTACCCTGGCTAGTGTTTCCAGATCTATATTGAAAAGGAGTGGTGATAGTGGACATCCTTGTCTTGTTCCTGATTTTAAAGTGAAAGCTTTTAATTTTTGTACATTTAATATAATGTTGGCTGTTGGTTTGTCATAGATGGCCTTTATAAGGTTGAGGTAGACACCATGTATTCAGAGTTTCTGAAGGGTTTCTAATATGAACGTGTGTTGGACATTGTCGAAAACTTTTTATGCATCTATTGAGATGACCATGTAGCTTTTGTTTTTGGCTCTGTTCATGTGGTGTATTACATTTATTGATTTGCATATCTTAATCCATCCCTGCATTCCTGGAATGAACCCCACTTGGTCATGATGTATAATCTTGATGATTTTCTGCATTCTATTTGCCAGTATTTTGTTGAGAGTCTTTGCATCAATGTTCATTAGTGACATTGGCCTATATTTCTCTTTCTTGGTTGGATCTTTCTCTGGTTTTGACATCAGAGTAATACTTGCCTCCAGCAATGATTTAGGATTTTTTTTCTCAATTTCCTTGAAGAGTTTAAGGAGTATTGGTATCAAATCTTCTCTAAATTTCTTGTAGAATTCAACTGTGAATCCATCAGGACCTGGGATTTTCTTTGTTGGTAAGTTTTTAATTACATTTTCAATTTCAATAGCTGATATTGGGTTGGTCCAAATTGCTGTATCTTCTTGGTTGAGTTTTGGTAGTTCATATGTTTCTAGAAATCTGTCCATTTCCTCTGTGTTTTCCACTTTATGTGAGTAGAGATTTTTAAAGTAGGTATTCATGATCTTTTGAATTTCCGTGGGATCTGTAGTAATTTCTCCCTTTCAAGTTCTTATTGCATGAATTTGTGTTTTTTCTTTTTTTATTTTGTTAAGGCTAGCTAGTGGTGTGTCAATTTTGTTTATTCTCTCAAAAAACCAGCTTTTATATTCATTAATTCTTTGTATTATTTTTTTTGTTAGTTTCAATTGTATTGGTCTCTACTCTAATCTTTACAATTTCATCTCTTCTATGAGCTTTGGGTTTAGCTTGCTCTTCTTTTTCTAGAAGCTTGAGATGGAGCATAGGTTGTTTATTTGTGCTCGTTCTGTTTTCTTGATATGACAGTTTATCACTATATGTTTCCCTCTTAAGACTGCTTTCATTGCATCCCACAGATTACAGTATATTGTTTCTATATTTTCATTGAATTGTAGGTATTTTTAAATTTCTTCTTTAATTTCATCTGTAGCCCACTGGTTGTTCAAAAGTCTGTTATTTAATTTTCATGTATTTATGCAGGTTTTACAATTTCTTTTGCCATTAATTTCCAAATTCAGGGCACTATGGTAAGATATTTTTCATGGTATGATTTCAATACCTTTGCATTTACTGAAGAATGTTTTATCGGATAATATATGTTCTATTTTGGAGAATGTCCCATGTGCAGATGAGAAGTATGTGTATTCTGGTATGGTTGCATGGAACCCTCTGTAAAAGTCTACTAAATCCAATTGCTCACAGGTATGATTCAGTTCTGTTGTTTCTTTGCTGACTTTTTGCTTTTGATCTATCTCTTTGTGACAATGGGCTGTTAAGGTCTCCTGTTATAACTGTGTTCTTGTGTATTTCGTTTTTCATGTCCATTAGTATCTGTCTTATATAGTTGGGTGCTCCTGTATTTAGTGCATATATACTTACAATTTTTAGTTCTTCCTCTTTAATTTTTCCACTGGCAAGTATGTACTGACGTTCTCTATCTCTTTTAATCATTTTAGGTTAGAAGTTCACATTGTCTGCAAATAGAATAGCTACCCCTGCTTTTTTCTGGGTTCCTGTTGCATGAAATACTGTTTTCCGTTCTTTGACTTTTAAACTATGAGTTTCCTGTTGGGTCAGATGTGTTTCTTGTATACAACATATTGTGGGATCCTGTTTCTTGATCCATTCTCTCAATCTATTTATTTTTATAGGTGAATTGAGGTCATTTGTATTTATGGGTATAACTAACATGTACTGGCTTGACTTTGCCATGTTATGTTCCAGTTGTTTCTTTCTGCTTTTCCTCTTATTTAATTGCTTATCCTAGCTGGTGGTTTCTTTCTGTTGTTGTTTTGGGGATTGTCATCATTTTTATCTCTGTCTAGTACATCTTTCATTACTCTTTCTAGGGTTGGTTTGGTGGACATCAATTTCTTCAGTTGTTCTTTGTCATGGAAGTATCTTGTTTCTCCATTAAATTTGAATGAAAGTTTTGCTGGGTACATCAGTCTGGGTTGAAGGTTGTTTTCTTTCAGGGCTTGAAATACCTCACTCCAAGCTCTTCTTGACTTGAGGGTTTGTGCTGAAAAGTCTGCCGAGATTATAATTGGCTTTCTTTGATAGGTGAGTTGTGTCTTTTCTCTGACAGCTTTTAGTATTCTGTTTTTATGCTGTATGTTTGACATCTTAATTATTATTTGTCTGGGTGTGAATTTATATTGATTGTAACTGTTTGGTGGTGTATATGCCTCACTTACCTGCATATCACATTCTTTCCCCATGTTTAGCAAATTTTTTGCTCTTATTTCTGTAAATATTTTATGTATGCCATTTGCCTGGACTCCTGTATCTTTGCTAATGCCCATTATGTTTATATTGTTGCTCTTGGCATCATCATTAAGCTTCTGGATTGTCATTTAATGCTGCTTTGTTTTTTTTAAAGTTCTATCCTTTCCTGATCACTAATTGTGATCCTGTCCTCAAGGTCCAAAATCCTATCCTCAGCTTCCTTTAGACCGTTTTGCATGCTTTCAATGGAATTTTTTGTTTCTTGGATGTCTTTTTGAGTTTGTTTCATGAACTCTGATTGTTTTCTCTATTGTTCATTCAAACTTTCAATCAGTTTCCCATGCTCATGTACTGTTTTCTCTAGTTCTTCTTTAGCTGCATTAAACAACGCCCTTACTAAAGTTGTTATTTCTATCTTTACACGGGAGAGTACTTCTAACTTGATTTCCTCTATAGCCTGATGAAGTTTTTTTTTTCTTTCACTTGCTATCTTTTCAGAGATTCCTGGTGTGTTACTTTTGGGGTCCTCTATTTCACTGTCTCATATTTGCTTCTGGTGAACTATATGTTTGAGATTGCATTTTGCTTTTTTGCTTTGTCATTTTCACTCTGCCTGATGTTTTCTATGTGTTGGAGGGGATCACACACACTCTTTGCAGACTCACCAAAGTCTTACAGTTAGTTGGAGGGGTTTTCCTAATGGCCCTGTTTATCCCATGTACACCTCTATTTTATAGGCATACTCACCACACTGATACAGTTAATCCACTGTAGTCCAAGGATCGCCACCTGGGAGCAAAGTTCTAAAGTTTTTCACACTAATTGGAGCCTGCTGAGGTCTTCTGATGTTCCAGGTGGGAGAGTGAGCCCAGCAGAAGCAGTCCAGGGCAGTTTTATGTCTTGGGCAGGCCTCCTCAAATTTCTTGGTGCCAGAGCAGGCCCTTGGGGGAGGTTCAAGTCAGCTTACCCCTTTTGCAGGCTTTGGTTAAGTTCCTGGTGGCAGGGCAGGCCCATGGGGACGTTCCAGGCAGCTTACCCCTGATGCAGGCTTCTGTTAAGTTCCCGCTGGCAAGGCGGGCACATGCTGGAGGTTCCAGGCCTCTGGGTATTATCTCAGAAAAACTAAAAAGTCATATCACAGTGATATATGTGCACCCATATTCATAGCAGCTCAATTTGAGATAGCTAAATCTTGGAAAGAACCAAAATGCCCATCAACTGTAGAGTAGATGAAAAAGATGTGCTATTTTTACACAATGGGATACTACTCAGCTATAAAAAAGGATGATCTTGAGGCTTTTATAGGTAAATGGAGGCAACATGAAATTATACTCATTAGTCAAATTAACTTGACTCACATGAGTAAATATCACATTGTATCTCTAGTGTAAAAAATAATAAAATCTGACAGAGTAATGAGACCCAAATGGTATAATAGGAATTGTGAAAGCAAAAGGGAAGGAAATTGTTCTAAAGAGTATAATGGTATTTATAGTGTGTAAGATAGATGACCATATTACTGAACTCTTGTTGGAACACTGAATAGAAGGATTTATACTGTCAATGTTTGAGTGTGTAGCTACTATTTATGCTCTGATTTTGTGACTTTGACAACTGTTTTTTAGGATGATAATGAGCAATATATCTGCTAGTGATTCTATGATGATTTTTTTAAAATTTGGCATTGTTCTACCCTTCTTTTCTGTTTTCCTATTTTGTTTAATTATCTTTTCTTTATTTGAAAAAAGAGAACAATATGCAATCAACAACCACCGTTAAATATCTTTCATTCTGTTTTGAAAACTTATATTGTTATTGTTTTGAGTTTGCCATTGTTATTTATGCCTTTTGCCTTTAGTTTTTCTTTTCTGACTTTTCTGCTTTTTAAATAAATAAGAAAATAAAGTGGGGATAAAAATTTAAGATATGTTATGTTCTTGTACTAACTCTCTCTCATGAATGTACTCTATTAACTGTACTGCATTTACTGTAATCATGTACTAATAAAAATGAATTAGTAATGTAAAATATCAACTGATTCAATTTCAAAATACAGAGTGAAAAAATATAAGCAGTAAGAATCAAACTTTAGTAAAGGTTTAAAGTTTTACGGATAATTACACAGTCAGATGTCCAGTGTGTATCTATGGATAATCCATCTCCCTCCATCACCTACAAGTATCCTAGGTGATATTCCCTTTAATGTTTTTGTCTTTTCTTGTTTATTTTCACTTGTCCAGTTCCCTGTCCTCTTTTATTGTTATACATATGATAACTTCCATTGTACAATTTCAAATTGTAACAGAGGACAATCACTTATTCTTCAATGTATTTACCCATGTCTACTGTATACTAGACAATATAGTAGTAGTCAATTATGAATTGAACAACATTGGTACTATTGCTTCCATGACAGATGTTATATTCTTGTAAGTGTCAGATTATATTTTAAACATTGGTTCAAGGACAAATGAGAAATGAAAAATTGCAACATGTTTGATGAAGTGAAAATAAGCATGTTCTAGAAGAGACTAATTATGGGGATGGTAGTGCCAAATTTAGATAGATTCATTTTCTGGTGAAATGTCATTTGAAACTTGATCTTCTATAAAGGAAGGGTAACCAGAATAAAGTTAGTCTAGACAGATAAAGCAGAACAATTGAAACATGTTAGGTGGTATTAGCTTGTTATACTTTAGGATCTGAAGAAAGAACACAGGACTGGTCTCACTGAGTGCAATTTTGTGAGAGTCAAACTATATAGGTCAGTAGAGACCCTACTAAAAATAAAAATATGAATTTTGTCCTAACTTCAAAGAAGAGACATTTAAATATTAAGCAAGATATTAACATGATTTAAATTTTTAAAAACATGTTGTATACAAATGCTGTATGGGTAGGAAAAGAGGAAACATACATGAGTATTTTGAGTAAGACATGATAGAAACTTGAACTAGACAGGTTGTAGGGAAGGAAGGGTAAATTTGAGAGAGCCAATAATGATGTATTTGTAAGAAATGTGGCTATTCTTCTCTTACTTGGGAAAGTGTGAAAAGAACATTTGAGATTAGAATATCAGCTTGATACATTATTATCATATCATTTGAATACTTCTATTTACTCAGTTCTGTGGTCAAGTTGAGTGGCATGCATGGATACACAACTGAGTATTAGTCTTGTCTTGCTGGGTAGATTTATTAATATAGACTGGTATATCACTTGATAATTCATTGATATCTAGGGATTTTCACTGTACTCAATGCATGGTGGTAAATGGTGGTAAAAAAGAATTATTTTCAGTTTGAAGAGTGTTTTAAGACCACTCTTGGTTTACTGAGTTATTAATATTCAGTTATTAATATTACAACTTCTTGTAAATACTCAGATTATTTACATACCATTGGGACCATTAAAGAGGTATTAGCTATTCTGATGTGTAGCAAGCCAACTTCAAAACAATGCTTAAAACAATAGCAATTATTTATTTTGCTTGTAAATGTGAGGGTTAACTGGACTCAAGCAGTTCTTTCTTGTGTTTCTGGTTGTATCAGAGATATGGATGTAGTTTGATTCTGGCTAGAGTTGGGGTTATCTAAAACATTTTTTTTTATCCCATGTCTAGCACTGTGCTGGAAAGATTCAAACAGCTGCGAGTGGAATACCTCAGGTGCCCCAGGCATCTCAATTTCTGTGTAGTCTCTCTCTCCACTTGATCTCTCTGCATGATAAGTCTAAATGTAACTACCCAGAGTGAGTGTTCCAGGGGAAAGCAGCTGAAACCTAATTTTGAAAATCACCTACACTGTGGTATATTCTTTAAAGCAATCACAAAGAAGCTTGTGTTAAAGGAAAATAATCTGAACTACATCTCTTAATGGAAAAACTGTTAGGTGAACGTGATAACTAGTACACTACGAAAACCACCAATTAATGGAAAAAACAACAGAATGTTGGAAACATGCTATAACGTCAGCAAACACACTGTTTCTTGTTTTAAAAGAAATTAAATAACCAAGGAAATAATAACTTAGTTTTAGTTGGTCATGACCAAAAGATTAATATGTAATATAGGTTTTGGCTTCTTTTCTAGTTTCAAGTTAAAGGAAAAGGCTTATTGTAGCTCACAGTTTGTAGCAGTCTCAGTAAATAGTTAGCTGGCTCCAAGAGAAGGTAGTATGTCAAAGGGTCTTCACAGAGGAGAAAAGAATCCATAGCAAAGCAGAAAAGAAGCAGGAACAGAAGACCTCTTCTTCCCTTTTTATTGCAATCAGGCTAACATCCAGTTGGTTGGTATTTTCAGCAAATCCATTCAACCACAACCAGAACTGTGCTAATCTAGTCAGTAAACTGATCGAGTTTACACACCCAAAATTCATGTTCACGTCTTAGATTCAGTCAATTCTGAAATACCCCACCTATGAGTTCTTGAAGATTTGTCTGACATTGAAATACAAATTATAACACTATCTATAGTTGATAATGTTTCATTTTTATGAGGCAAAATGTATTAATAAATTAAAATCTAGTAATATTGCATCATTACATTTAAAATAATCTCTTAATTTTTAAAAAGTACTGTAATTATTTTATTTTAAAGAGAAAAAAAGAAAAATTAAGAATCAATCAAACAGAAAATGACAAAAGCAAAACAATGACAACAACAACAAAACAATAGCAATAGAGGATTTCAAACCACAATGTTAGGTATTTAACAATGGTTGCTGTAGTGTATATTGTTATCTTCAAGTCTGTTGCTCAGGTTACCAAATACAGGCATGCCAAATTGATCAAACAATATAAACTTCTCTTTAAGCAGTTTCTTTTCTTTCACTATATCTATTGCATCTTTTGGATTTTATCTACTCTTTCAGTTTTTTTGCACTAGCAAGACAATATGGTGTCTACACATGCAAGTCTGATTTATTTCACTTATGAGTATAGTTTCTAGTTGCATCTATTTACATATAAAAGACTCAAGTTTATTGTTATTTATGACTGAATAATATTCCATGGTAAAAAAAATACCACATCTTTTTTAGTCATTCCTCAGTTGATGGGCATTTGAGTTGCTTCCAAGATCTGGCTATTAAAAATTGTGCTGCTATAAACATGGGTGCATATAGATCCCTGTGGTATCATATTTTCAATTCTTCTGGGAAATACCCAAAAGGGGAAAACCTGGGTCAAATGGATTCTCTAGTCCTAGTTTTTTGAAGAATACCCACACTAATTACCAACGTGGTTTACCAGTCTACATGCCCAGAAACAATGGAGAAGTGTTACTTTTTCCCCACAGCCCCATCAGCATTTGTTACTGGTTTATTTCTTGATGTTAGCCATTTTGTCTGGAGTGAGATGATATTTCAATATTGTTTTAAATTGCATTTCTCAACTGATCAACAATGTCAAACATTCTTTTATGTATTTATTTGCCATTTATGTTTCATCTGAAAATTGCATATTTATCTCAGATGCTAATTTTTTTATTTGAATTTTGGAGGCCTGATTTTTTCCAGTTCTTCTTACATTATAGATAGAAGTCTTGTCTGAGGCAGAGTTGGCAAATTCTTTTACAATTCGTAGGTTTTCATTTCACTATTTCTTTCAGTGCTATTGAGACTAAGAAAACAAAGAATTTATGAATGAAAAATTTGTTGTTTGGAAGAACAAATAAAATTGGCATATCCTAGCCAACCTTATCAAAAAAGGGAAAGAAAACACTCAAATTCACACAATAAGAAATGAAACAGATGAAATCATTATAGATCTTGTGGAAATTCAGAAAATCCTCAATACTTTGAAAATCTATATTCTGATAGAATGGAAAACACAGAAAAAATGAACAGATTGTTTCAAACATATGAATTACCAAAACTGGATCAAGAAGTTATAAAAATCATGAATAAGTCAGTATCAATTAATGAAATATAAAACACAATTAAAAACTTATCAACAAAGAAAAACCCAGGTCCTAATGTGTTCACAGCTGAATTCTAAAAAAATTTAGAGAAGATTTAACACCAATAGTCTTCAAACTCTTTAATGGAATTGAAAGGGGTTCATTTCCCCCTATATCATTCCTGACAGCAAGTATGACTCTAATATCCAAACCAGAGAAAGATCAAACCAAAAAGGAGAACTATAGGCCAACGTTTCTAACGTACATTGATGCCAAGATTCTCACTAAAATATTAGTTGAGTGCATAAAATCGTCAAAGAGATTATACAACATGACAAAGTGGGATTCATGCCAGGAATGCAGGCATGATTCAACATTCGAAATCAATAAATGTAATATACCATATCAATAGAGTGAAAATTAAAATCACTTGATCATCTCAGTAGATACAGAAAAATCTTTTGATAAAGGTACAACATTCATTCATGACAAAAACACTAGAGAAATCAGAATAGTTGATCTTTATCTCAATGTGATAAAAACTATGCATAACAAAATGACAGCCAACATCATACTAAATGGAGAAAAACTGCACAGTTTCACTCTAAAATCAGGAATACGAGAAAGATGTCTGCCATCACCACTCCTATTCAATATAGTTCTGGAAATATTAGAGAAATAAAAGGAAAGGAAGAAGTTAAACTATTTTTATTCACAGATGACATGATACTCGACATACAAGGTTCCCAAAACTCCACTAACAAACTTTTAGACTTAACAAGCAAATTCAGAAGTGTAGCAGGGTACAAAGTCAATGCTCAAAAGTCAATAGCATGCCTATACACAAACAACAAACTGACTAGGGGAGAATTTAGGGAAACCGTACCCTTCAAAATAGCATCCAAAAAAAAAATGAAACACTTAGGAATTAACCTAACAAAGGAAGTAAAAGATTTATATGTTGAAAATTACAGTTCTCTGAAAAAAGAAATTAAAGAGGAATTTAGATAATGGAAAGATATTCTCTGCTCATGGATAGAAAGAACCAACATTGTGACAATGGCCATACTCCCAAAACTGTTATGCAGACTTAATGTTATCCTGAAAAAAATACTATTAACATACCTTTTAGATCTAGAGAAAACATTCCTAAAATTTATCTGAAACCTGAAGAGACCTGGAATAGCAAAGTCACTCCTGAGCAACAAAGGCAAGGCAGTAGATAACACAATCCCAGACTTGGAATTATATTGCAAAGCTGCTATAATAAAATCAGATTACAGGGACAGACCTAAGAATCTGATACAACCCATGTGGCTCTTGACATTTATGGGGTGAAGGACTGCAAGAGGATGAGAAAATAAAGAAGAGATAGAACTGGGGTCAAGTGGAGCTCTTACTCTCCTGATGGGAGAAATGAAACTGGCCCCTCGCTGAGGGGGCATTTATTTATACCTTTTAGCATCTTAATGTTACATGACATCCTGTTGTCCTAGCAACCCACTTTTCAGATTATCTTGGGGCTAGTTGTTTTTGGGCTAAAGCAACTTTTTCAGGAGGCTTGCACTAGGCACTCTTTGTTTTAGGGATAGTAATGCTCCAGCCTTGCACGTTTGGTCAATTCCAGCTTCAATGCCTTCTAACAAGGATCAGTGGAGTAGAATAGAAAGTACAGGCACAACTTAAAACACACTGAGCCACCTTGTCTTTGACAAAGGAGCCAAACATGTCCGCCAGAATAAAGATAGCCTGTTTAATAAGTGGTGTTGGAAAAATTGGCTTTCTACATGCCACAAATTTAAACTATACTCATGCTTATCAGCATATACCAAACTAAAGTCAAAATGGTTCAAAGATCTAAATATTAAGACAGAAATATTAAATCTACTGGAAGAGAATATAGGTAGAAATATCAAGGACTTAAACATAGGCAAAGAGTTCATGAAGAAAAACTGCACAAGAAGTACTTTAAAGAATCAACAAATGGGATCTCATTTTAATAAAACAATTTCTTTAAAGTACTATGGTTCCAAAGTCCATATAACAGGCCAGATATTGCTACATTAATAATGATACTAAGGCATAATATAAGCTCATCTTTGCAGAAGTTGTTTCAATTGAATTTTTATTGCATTTCCTTCAAGATATAGAAGAGAAACATAGTTAACCCTTGAGGGAGGCAGACAATCTCATGAGACAACTTCATTAGAGGACACTTAAGACAATGCATAATGCTCTGTGTTTAGATCAAATATTTTTATTACTTCTCAATGACTGGGCTTAATTTCTCAGAGCATGGACTGTTGTTGATGGTAAGATGATTGTTGGGCACAACTGCAAATGCAAGTTTTATGTTTATTTCTTTTTATGAGACTTCAGTTCAAATTTCTTAAAACTGAGAAATACATTTACATTAGCATATTAAACATGAAATATGAGAGAATAGGGAGAATTCAGTTCATTACACTTGGTTTTGATATTAGAAGACAATTATTATTTAATAATTATTACTCAGACTAAAATAAATCCAAATGTTGGCATCCATTTTATCTTCTTAAAAGTCAATCTAAGTAAAATTTGACCTATTCATAGCTAATCTCCAGTTATATAACAAAACTTTTACCTTAAACTGTCATATGCACATTATAAATCAAAAGGATAGAGCCTGAGGAGAATAAATTCATAAATAGATACTTTAGTATCTTTTGTGAGTCTTTATAAATATGTTTTACTGATAAAACATACTTAATTTCACCCATTAAAGAAATTCATGTATTTCTGTTACAGAGACATAGAGACAGAAACTAAGACAATATTAAGGTAAGACATCTGAAGAGAATAATAGAAGTTATGCAGTTACATGACACTAAATTTCATCTTCCTTGTTCTTTGGCCTGAAATTTAGGACATTATCTCCCTATTTATGTTTCTGAAATGATTCCAGGATATTTTGTAAAGTTCAACTATTTTTGTTCTTTATCTTATTAAAAATCAGTACCATCCCCTCAATGAGTTAAGTCTTCCTAGTCTGTGCATATTGAGATGAGCACTATCAACTTCATCTGGGCTGAGTGAGGAGCTAATTTGCACCAGAAGTCGGTTAGTTGGAAAGTGGCTCCCTATGGTCTTAAATATATGGAGGCAGGGAGTTTATTATGACAACTGACTTTTGAGCTGTGATTTATTCAGCAAGCCTGGAAACTTTTATAAAAAGAACTGGAGGTTTCAGTAAATATTTTGTCTTTGAGATATATAATCTGTGATAAAAAAACAAGCTTAAAGCAGAAGAATGACCTTCAGAAAAGTCATAATAGGATATTTTGGTTCATTTTACCATGCTGAAATAATTTTGTTTCATCCTTCAAGAGTAGGGAAAAATAGGTAGCAATTAATAATATCTCAATCAGTACTGGATGTGGTTCAGAGTGAGGAGTCACTACATCTTTGAAATGGAGTACATATGCAGAACGTCTGGACTATATCTGCAAGCTTCACAGGTATGGCATATGAGTCTCATTCATGATGGCATATGTATCCATGTTAATGTACTATGCAGTGAGTGATGATGGAGAAAGTGTGCATTGTTATTGCATTTCTTTAAAGCATATTCTCCTTGGCATTTGACCTGAAGGCATTAATGCCACTTCCCAAGTGATTGTACATTTTTTGAGAGTAACTTTAGCATTAGAACTTTTGGTCTTTTGACATCTAGCAACAAATATTACATTTAAAAGAACCTAGTAGTTTCTTGTATTCCTTCTAGATTACAAGGCAGTTTGGAACTTTAATGTTGTTGTACACTGTGACCTGAAAAAGCTAATGGGAAAAAAAAACCCACCATTTTACTAGAAGTATTCACATACTGTAACAGGGAATACAATCAATTGTTATTTTAATTTTTTCTTTATCTTGTAATTACAGTTGAAAATGTAGTATGCATATATTACATATAATGTTTGTTTTTCTTTATTTTATAAATAAAGTAAAATAAATTATATTATCAGCTTCCTAGATAAAATCCTTTGATGAATTTATACTAAGGTAAAGCAGTAGCTCTCATTGGTTGCTTCCTATAAATTATGTATTCACAGTTTCAAAAGAGAAAAAGTTAGAAAATGTTGTGAAAGGCCTGAGTGCCAGGTGAGTCCACTTGAGACAGACATGTAAGAGAAGTTACTTCTAAGGCACAAATCCATCTTTGTCAATTGCCTGGAAGTAGGGTGGATTGGGGTGAGAGCCCCATATCTCTTTGCAATGTGGTGTTAGAGACTAGTGGTCATGCAGTAAGCTCAATTTGTGCACTGAGTTTAGAATTGTGTGCTATGTTCATTAATCTCACCTTTTTTGGGCAGGAGTCTCTTCCTGACATTGGAATTCCAAGTGGCATAATGCATGATCTGACAGTGTTTTCTTTTTAGTTCAGTATACTGAGAATTTTACTCCTGGACTAGGCCTCAGAAAGTATTAGAAATGCAGCTTCTTACTTCTGAATTCTCAGTGCATTTCTCTCTAATACAGTGATTGCTGTGTAGTATTATAATTATTTATATATGTCTCTCCCAGTAGACTTTTGGTACCTTGATAATCGAGTGTTTGTCTTTTAATCCAGGATCCAAAAACTGCTAGTACAGTCTCTGGCACATGGTAAAAATTTAATAAATGCTTGTGGGCTGGATGAAGAAATAAATGAGAAAATTATTAGTTAAGACTCTGAAATAAAGCATGGTCTAAGACTCTATTACTTTGAAGACTGCTTCTTGCTTGATGACATTCAGTTTATCAGTAGCTCAAAGAGTACTTTAAGGACTAGACATCATGTTTTGTTCTATAGAATACTGATATATAAATAGATATCATTGTTCTTGTGGCAGGTGGCTCTTTCTGGATAGTCATTTTCTTCAAAACTGGTGGAGCATAAGCATAAAACTTGAATCTCTCATCTATTCCAACCATCAAAATTTTTCTGTATTCCTGTGTTTTCTTTATTAAAGTATGCATTTTCCACTAGAACTATGAGATCAATGATCGAGGGTAAATATATCTGATTTTGTTCAACATCATGTGTCCAAGATCTAGCATAGTGCTTGGTAGATATCAAATACTATACTCGAAAAATAAATGAATGACTATAAACATTAAAATTATTTCCCTTAGTCGTTCAGGAATAATTTTTTACTTTCCTGGAAAATATATATCTATATAACTATATCTATATTCCCAGCATTAATATGGAAACTTCTTTAAGGTTCTAATTTAACATTGGAATATTGAGTTTTATTCAGAAATTTTTAATAAATTTTTTCTAGTTACTTGATCAGATTACTGATTTTTTAAAGTATGTCTGTCTTTAATGGTAACGTTGATTTTTTAAGTGCTCAAATTTGTAAAACTCTCCATTTTTTGTCTCAGTGGAGCCTAACTGTTAATTTTTAATGGAGCAAGTGTGTGGCTGCTGCACAGAATTCTTTCAAGGGGAAAAGGGTTTTAAAGTGACACTCGTTAATTTAGACATTAAGGTTAATGTTCATCTCTCTGTTGAAACTTTTAGGGTAGGCAATGCAAATAGCTTATCAGGTAGTTTTAAAGGTCATGTGGAAAGGAATAAAATCCTTCATTGCTCATGGCAATATTCTTAGTAATCAGTGACTGCTTAAGGGAGAAGTAGGTTAAGGGACTCGCTCAGCTCATCTATCTTGTCTTTTACTCCAGGATAGGTTTTGAGCTGGTAGCAGCCCAGCCTGTTTGGTAGCTAGCTATGCACATCTCTACTCTGTACCTTAGTGAAGTCAGTAAGTTAAAAAATAGCGTTAAATTCCTCTTTCCTCTTCATCGTCTGAACTTTACCTCTGGGATTAGCCTTACAGAGATAGGAGTAAAGCATAGATTTCTCTGTTGACAGCTTGCAGCATTGGTGAAATCCATCTCCACAGGAGTCAAAATAAGGATGTTAGACTATTCAATCTTTTCCTATTTTGTTACTTGTCATTTCAGCTGTGACAACGTCATGCCTCTGTCATCTCTTTCGTCTGCTTTGTCCTTCAGTGAAATGCATTGAATTGAACCTTACCCCATCAGTTTTGACCACATAATGAATCCCTAATAAGTAGATCAAGAGCTCCCCAAGGAAAATGAAATTGTAATTCACCATTCCAAACCTGAGTTGAGATCAATGACTTCACCTTTTTTGAGATTTCATTGTGTTACTGGTCTTTTTCTACCTCTTCCTTCTTTCTCCCCCCAGTAACAAGTATGAAATTCAGCAGTTTGAAAGATGAATGAAAATCTAGAGTATTTTGTTTTGTTTTGTTTTGTTTTTAATTGTAGCTCTGAGGCAGGTATTTAGGAGTGACTTTCATAGCTTTTTCAGAAGAGCAAAGTGTACCTTCAGGCTTACTGTTGTCACCTATTGAGAGAGAAGTCATAGAATAAGTCTGAAATATTGGTAAAATAAAAATTCATTCCTTGGCAGTGCATCCAACAGCTGCTTTGCATATTGATTCAGTATTAAATTAGACTGCTTTTCATTTTGTTTTATTATCTGCTCTGAGAATATAACAGCAGGGGTAGGAGTTATATTTTAAAGGAAAAGTTGTATTTTCAAAATTCTATTGATGACTACTTTTATTCACTATTAACTGCCCTGTCCCTCACTTCCTGAAAATGTTGCTGGGAATTCTTTCAAATAAGTTTGTTGTTGTTGATGGTGGTATTTTCTTGTATTCAATTTATTTTTGTTTTCTAGAGCACAGTGGTCTTTCATTTTTATTTTTGAATAAAAATTTAGCAGGCATAATGGAGAAGTATTAAGGAGGATCAAAGGAGCTTATTTCCAAAGATGTAGTTTAGAAAAGAATATAACTTACTTGGAATTTTTACTTTACCTTTACAAATGCATTCCATACCTCAAAGCTAAAGATTTAAATGATGATAAACCTGGCTATCTCAGGGTCTCTTTCATGATAATTTAATTTTTAACATTAAACAGAGTAAAAAAATCTGAAGACTGGAGTAACAGAAGAATAAGGAATTGAAGTTTTAATTAGATTTTTGAGTCTAAACTTTTACGAAAGTTACAGGTTTTATATTTGAAAGCAGAGAAAAGTGAGTCTTTTATCTCTGCAATCTTGTCAAAGACATACTTCAATATGTCATCCCTAATGATACTAATAGTTATCATGGCTTAGTCATCTGTAATATGATACATAATCTATGTATATACATATATTTTATTATTTTAATAGTTACAATAGTTCTGAAATATATACGCATGCATGTATGTATGTGTGTATATAAAATGTTTATTTTCCAAAACAGGTCAGTTTATCAATGTTTAAGTTATCCAATGTTGCACAGTTAGTACGTGGTTGAATTGTTTTTCTCCAACATTGGTGACTTTTATAAGGTTGGAATCAAGGATTCAAAGGTCAGTTTCTCCTTCAGTTTCACTATCTTTTGTCTGTACACTACTCAGAGAGGGCCTCGAGGAAACCAAGAATAGTTTTATCAATGTGGAGTTTGTCCAAGAACTTCTATATTCCAGAAAAGATAGATAATTTTCCAGAATATGTCATATTTTGGCTTCAAATTTTAGTGTTACATTTCAATTCCATAGTGATAAGTGCTCCCATGTACCTATAACTGCAAGTTGGTAATATAAGGAGGACTTTTCTTAGAATCTTAATACTGGAGTTTCTAACTTAACTATAACTATAGACTGTGGGTTCCTTCATTTTTTTCCTATGAGTGAAACATCATCATGATCCTTCAGAGTAAGTTATAGAAGAAAGCTACACACCATAATGCCACAAGTTTCTTTTTGAAATTATTAACATTAAAAGTCCTCTTAATATAAATATTAGTAGGGAATCTATAAAACAAAGGTAATTTTAAATGTTATTATAAATATCAAATTAATATTTTTAAGTGAATCTTGAAGTGGAAGGTATATAGTTTAACTCTCAAACTAGAAAGTGTTGGCTTGTTCTTTAACTTCTGATTGCAAATACTAACCAAGACTGAAGTTGATTCTGAAATGCAAAATTAAGAAAATTAAATTAGATAATATCTCTCGCCTGTTAGAAGCTTCAGAAAACTGAACTAATCAAACTCAACTTTTCCCCATAAACATCACTAAAATATTACTTCCTAAGCTATTTCTCTTCATTGTGGCTAGAATATATTAAGAATTAAGTAATTTGAATTGCATCTATTTTTATTAATTAGAATTATTGAGATAAAATTGAGAATATTAAAATACACCAATGTTAAGTATATGATGTGATGAGTTTTGACAAATACAAATATATATTTACCTAGGTACTACAGTCATTAATACATAGAACATTTTCATCACACCAAAAGTTCTATTATACTACTTTGCAATAAATTACTTATTTTTAAAATGGAATGCTGCTTCTTGTCACTCTAAATTTCTGAAAATTCTTTTCTAGAGTTACATAAAAATAGAATTGTGGAGTATGCACTGCTTTAATATGTAGTTTTATAATATATGTTACATATATTAGTCATTCATTCCTTGTATTGCTGAATAGTATTCTATAATTTCATTTATTTACCAGTTCATGAATGTACTTGAGTTGTTTCCATTTTTTGGACTACTATAAAAAATTCTGTTATGAACATTTGTGTGCAATTATTTGTGGATACATATATATCCATTTTTTCTGGTTATATCACTGAGAGTGGCATGGTTGGATCAAAAAATGTTTTCTGTTATAAGAAATTAACAATATGTTACTCAAAGTTGTATAATTTTACATGAACATAAGCAAATTGTGAGCTTTAATTTCTTTGCATGTGAAGGAATTTTTGGGTTTTTTTTGCCTTGTCTAGTGAGTATGTAGAAGTATGTCAATGTGATTTTAATTGTACCTTGCTAATTAATAATTTTGAGTATTATTTCATTTCTTCTAATACTGTTATTTATATTCTTTGGCGACACATTTATTCAAATAGTGTATTTTTGTATAATATTGCTTTAATTCTCTTTTTTTAAATAAAAAACAAGAAAGATAATGACAACTAAAAGAACAACAAAAAATCCCAAACAATAGTAATATAGGCTTTCAAACAAGATGATAGAAATTGAACAATGGTTGTAATTTGCATATTGTTAGTCTCTAAGAGTTGCTTGGATACCAAATATAGACATGTGAAATTGATCTAATCATATGAGTAACTTTTCTTTTCCAAAACTAATACAATTAATACTATAATCATCTTACCTATTTTATGTATATATAAAGAACTTTATATCTTTTGCTTTTTCCCTTCCTTCTTTTCTCCTTTCCCCCATCTCAGTTATTTTTTCTCTTTGAGGAGTTTCTTACTCTTTCACACTATTCACTGTTGACTCTGGATCCCATTTATACTTTCTGTTTTTTTACACTTGAGAGGCAATACAGTATTTACACATGTGAGTATGATTTATTTTATTTATGAATATGGTCTCAAGTCTTATCCATCTACCTACATAAAAGCCTCTATGCAATCCTTATTTGTAGATGAGTAGTCCTCCACTGTATAAAATGCCACATCTTTTTTATCCATTCCTCAATTGGTAGGCATGTAGGTTGTTTCCAAGATTTGGGTATTACAAATTGTTCTGCTATAAACATGGGCGCACATATAACTCTGTGGTATGATGCTTTCAGCTTTTCTGGGCAAATGTCCAGAAGTGGGATAGCTGGATCAAATGAAATCTCTAATACTAGCTTTTTGAGCAATCTCCACACTGATTTCCACAGTGGTTGCAACAGCCTATATTCCCACCAAAAGTAGAGAATAGTTCCTTTTTCCCCACAGCCCCTCCAGCTTTTGTTATTGGTTGTTTTTGTTCTTGGCATTTTTTTTTTCAGTGAGATAGAATCTCAGTGTTTTAATTTGAGTTTCTTGAAAGAGCAATGTTGCTGAACATTTTTTTCATATATTCATTTGCCATTCGTATTTCTTTTTTCCATTTTTTAATTAAAAATAAAAGATGGATTGAACCAAAACACAAATAGAATAAAATAACACAATCACAAAGCACAACCCCTTATCAAACTGTCAGCATCATTTTTCATATAGATTAACAATTTGATTCTTACACTTCTGTAAAAATACTCAGAATAGTCTAAATAACTTTGATAAAGGAACAAAATTATAGCTCTAATCCTCCCCAATCCCATAACATAACAAAGTTAGACTAATCATGACAAAATGACATTGATATCAAGATAAACAAACCACCAAAGTACCAAAATAAAGTCCCAAAAGAGACACCCACATAAAAGACATTTGACTTCTGGCAAAGATTCAAAAGATATTAAGTGGAGAAAGGTATGTACCTTCAGCAAATATACTGGAACAAATAGATAACCACATGAAAAATCCTAAAACTTATAGCATATCAAAAATTTCATAAAACATCCAATACTTAACTCGAAAGACTCACAGTGGGTTAGTTAAAGTGAAGGCAGGTGTGGACTGAGTTGTTGCTTGGCTGAAGTCATTCACTCTGGGACAAAATACATGTTTTCTTCTTATCCTACTAATGAAACTAAGCAATAATTATTCATGTGTGAAATATTTATTTCATTAATGTTTTCAAAGTGCATAGATTTATGTATAAAAAGTCCAGTTTATCATTTTTGTGGCTGAATAATATCCCATTATATAGAAATACCAAATCTTTTTATCCATTCCTCAGTTAATTGGTATTTAGGTTGTTTCCGAGACCTGGCTATTATAAACTGTTCTGCTCTAAATATGAATGCACATATATAAGTGTGATATGATGTTTTTAATTCTTTTGGGGAGCCATTTATATTTCTTTATCTGAGAAGTATATGTTCATCTCAGATGCCCATTTTTGGATAGGGTCTTTGAAATTTGGGGGCCTGATATTTTAAAATTTTTACGTGTTCTAGATAGAAGTACTTTTTCTGAGGGACAGTTTGCTATGATATTCTCCTAATTTGTAGACAGTTGGCTACAATTCTTTCCTAGCATGTGGGTTTACTTTACTATGTTGGAGATTTCTTTTGACATGCAAAAACTTTTTAATAAAATGAAATACCACTTGTTGATTTTGGGAAGAATTTCCTATGCAGTTTGGTTTTTACTGATGAACTCTCTGCCTACCCCTGCGTCAACAGAATTTCTACCTACTTTGTCTCCCAGAAGATTTTGTGTTTCTGTTTTAATATTTAAATCTTTGACCCATTTTGAACTTAATTTAGTGCCTGGTGATAGGCATGGGCCTAGTTTTAATTTTTGGCATATGGAAATCCAGTTATTCCAATACCACTTAAGAAAGACACTATCTGTCTTCCAGTGAACATGTTTGGCCCCTTAGTCAAAGATGAGGTGACTGAGTGTATTGGTAGATCTGGTTGTGTCTTCTAATATATTCCAATGATCTTCAGGTCTGCTTTTATTCCAGTATCATGCTGATTTTATCACAGTAGCTTTGCAATATAACTTCAAGTCAGGGGTTGTGATGCCTCCTCCATTATTTTTGTTGCCCAGAACTGCCTTTGCTATTGTAATTATCTTCTGTTTTCAGATAAATTTTAGGAACAATTTATATAAAACTGTGAAACATGAAAATGATATTTTGGTTAGAATTGTATTGAATCTGTATGACAACTTTGGGAGAGTGGCCACTTCTACAAAATTTTTTCTTCCTATATATGGACAGGGAATATCTTTCCATTTCCTGAAATCCTCTTCAATTTCCATTTTCAGAATAATGTAATTTTCCATGTATAGTTCTTTTACTTCCTTTGTTAAATTGATTCCTAAGTATTTCATTTTTTTGCTCCTATAGTGAAGGGTGTGGTATCCCTTATTTTTCTCTTAGTGAGTTTGTTGTTTGTATATAAGAATACTATTGATTTTGCAGTGTTGGTTTTGTATCCAGCTACATTAGTGAATTTGTTATATCAAGAACCCTTTCAGTGGAGTTTTGAGAGTCTTCTATGTAGAATATCATATCATCTTCAAATAATGATAATTTTACTTCCTTTTGTTTCCCTATTCATTTGTTTTTCCCTCTAGTCTACTTCCTGGGACTAATGTTTCCAGAATTATATTGAATAGTAGTGATGATAATGGATATCCTTGCCTTGTTCCTGATTTTAGGTTGAAAGGTGTCTGTTTCTGTCCATTTAGTAAGATACTGGCTGTGGTTTATCATATATGGTTTTTATCAGATTGAGGTAAAGGCTATTCCAATTTTCCATAGAGATTTTTATAAATCAATGAGTGTTGGATTTATTAAAAGCTTTTTCTACATCTATTGATATTATTGTGTGATTCTTGTCTTTGGCTCTATTGGTATGGTGTATTATATTTATTGATTTGTGTATGTTGAGCCACCCTTATATTCCTGGGATGAAGCCCACTTGATCATGATTTATAATATTCATGATGATTTGTTGCATTCTATTTTCCAGTGTTTTACTGAGGATTTTAAATCTGTGCTCATTAGGGAGATTGGCCTCTAATCTTTTTTGGTTGGGCCTTTCTCTTGTTTTGGTATTATGGTAATACCTGTTTCCAGGAGTGAGTTAGAGAGACTTGCTTCTCTTTCAATGTCACTGAAGAGTTTGAGTAGTGTTGGCATTAAGTCTTCCCTAAATTTCTTGTAGAATTTAGCAGTGAATCCATCAGGACCTGGGCTTTTCGTTGCTGTTAAGTTTCTAATTACATTTTCATTTTCATTAAGTGAAATTGGTTTATTAAGCAGTTTTACATCTTCCTGATCCAGCTTTGTTAATTCATATGTTTCTAGGACTCTGTCCATTTCTTCTGTGTTATTGAAATTAGGAGAGTAAGTTTTTTTTTTTAAATTAGGTATTGTTGATCTTCTGTTTTTCCACAGTGTTTGTAGTGATTTTACCCTTTTCATTTCTTATTGTATAGATGTGAGTTTTTTGTTTTTTTATTTTTGGTAAGGTTGGCTAGGGGTTTATCAATTTTATTTATTATTTCAAAGAACCAACTCTTTGATGCATAATTCTTTGTGTTGTTTTCTTAGTTTCAATTCCATTGATTTCTGCTCTGATCTTTAAAATTTCCTCCCCTCTTTGGACTTTGGACTTGACTTGCTCTTCTTTTTCTAGAAGTTTGAGGTGCAGCATTAAGCACATATTTAATTCTCTAATTTTATTCTTTCCAAAATTGCTTTAACTATCCCAAGTGTTTTGTATTTCAAGAAAAGAATTATAATCTGTATATTATTTTCTGCATGGAATGAAGATACAAATAAAACCTTTCTGGGATTTCAGTGTGATTTCCCTGGATTTACAGATCAACAAAAATAAAATTTATATCTTAACTAAAATGTCCCACACACTCACATATATGTATTTATCAAAGTTTGGTTTAAATTATTTCAGTGATATTTTGTATTTTTCAGTGCTCCTAAATGTGAGAATAAGGTGGTCTTGTATTTCTTTATTGAAAGTGATGTTATCTTCGAGTTTTTAAAAATAAATGCCCTGTGTCAAATTTAAAAAGTCCCTTATGTTTTTAGTTTTCTGGGAATTTTTATCAGCTTCTGCATTTTATCAAGTCATTCCTTATATGTTTTTGAAATGACTATTATTCTTTAGACTTTTTAATGTATTCAGTGACACTGATGAATTTTTCAAATATTGATCCATATAGATATTCCTTCAATGAAACCTACTTGGTGTGATATATTATACATTTTATATATGGTGTATTTTGTTAATAATTTTGAAGGTATTTGCATATGTGTTTATGAGATAGTGTTTTTCTGTTATATTTTTTGCATTGTTTTCATTTTTGTTATCATGGTATTGCAGACCTTGATAAATGAGTTTGGAAATGATTTATTTTTTAACTATGCAGTCTGGAAAATGCTATGTGATATTGATATTACTTTTAAATTTTTATTAGATATCAAAAGAGAAACAATTTGAGACTAAAGATTTCATCTTTATGTTTATGTTATATTTAATTTATTTGATAGCTATAGGGCTCTTCTAGTTATCTATGTTGTCATGGACGATTCTTGATGATCCAAGTTTTCGTATGTGTGCAGAGTTGTTCGCAATATTTCTTTACTGTTTTTCTTATAGTCTGTATATTCTGTAGTGATGTACCATTTCCACTCCTCATATTGATAATTCTGTCTTTTTAAAAATTTTTCCAGTTTTTTTAAAGATTTAGATTTTTTTGATCTTTAAAATAAACAGTTTTCACTTTAAAATTTTATTGATTTTAAATTTTGCTTTTATTGATTTAATCTCTTGTCTTCATTATTTCTTTCCTTGTTTTTGTTTGGGGTTCATTTTTCTCAACTTTTTCCTATTTTTCAGGTAGAAGCTTAAATTATTTGTAGTTTTTCAACTATAATCTATGCTGATTTGTTTTCTAAACTCTATTTCATTTGCATCTCACAGATTTTGTTTGGTTGTGTATTTAAATTAAGTTCAAATATTTTAAAATTTTCTCCTAGAAATTTCACTTTGACCCATGTATTATTTAGTAGTATCTTTTTTTTTCTGTTTCAGTTGATTGATAACTTTAATTTCCTACAGTTGTTACTGATTTCTGATTCAGCTATCCAGAGTAAAAAATATGGTTTTTATGAGTCCAATTTTTAAAAAATTTGTTGAGAATTGTTTTATGACCTAAGATATGATCTATCTTGTCAAATGTTCCACATGGCCTTCAAATGAATGTCCATGATGTTGTTGTTGGATGGACTACTGGATATATGCTAATTCAGTTCAATTTTTTGATTATGTTATTTAGTTCTTTATTTTTGTTAAGTTTAGAACTATTACTTCTGCTAAATTTCAACTGTAGTTATGGATTTGTCTTTCTTTGTGATTCTGTCAGTTTTTGCTTTATCTGTTTTGAATGTCTGAAGTTAAATGTGTGTATATTTACATTGTTTTGTCTCCTTGGTGAATTGACAAATTTAGCGGCAGTACAAAACTAATCCACTAGTGTTCCCATACTTACAGAAGGTTACATCCCAAGGCTTTTAGTGGTTGTCTGAAACAGAGCCCAGAACCAATTTTTGCATGAACAATGATTTTTCTGAGATACCCCACAGCATTATTACATAAAGTCACAGTTAATCTGTCCTACCATGTTTTATATTGTACATTGGGGTCATTGTTGAGCAAAATAAGATGTACTTTAACACTAGCAATGTGATACTGCAACAAGAAATGTGCTAATGCAAGTGGTTACCAAGCAAGTAACAGGTGTGTAGTGCATATAGCATGGATATACTGGACAAAGAGATAATTCACATCTTTACTGGACAGAGGAGGATGGTTTGAGATTTCATTACACTACTCAAAGTAGCATCCAATTTAGAAGCATATTTGTTCTTTCTGGAATTTTCCATTTAAAATATTTGGAATGTGGTTTACTGTGGCATGGAAACCACACAAAGCAAAGCTGTGTGTAAGAGGGTAAATACTGTACTTTGTATACCTTTCACCAAACCTGTATAATTTCTGGACATTATTTTTTTCTTTTTTTTAGTGCCATACTCTTTCTTTTCTTTATGGGACATTGATGGCACAAATTCATATTTTTCATTATTTCTCAGAGGTTTTTGAGAACATGCTCATTTTTGAAAAAACACTTTCCTCTCTGCTGTTTGTGTTGGTTGGTTTCTATGGTTGTGTATTCAAATCTATTAACTCTTCTCACAAATCCACTCTGCTTTTTAGTTTATCAGATGATTTTCTTTATTTCAATTCTTAAAATTTTTCATTTAAGAGTTTGCGTTTCTTTTTGTTTAGAAGGCTAATTTTTTTGGTGTTCTTTCAAAAATGTTTTTTGAGCATTCTAAATTTTTGCTTTAAAATCTGTGAGATAATCTCAGTATTTGTCTGATCTTAGTGTCCCTTTTTGAAATTGTATAGTCTCATGATCTTGGGATTATCTATGGCTATCTATATTCTAAATATTTTATACTGTACACTGGAATATCAGGGACTTGACTGTTATGGTTTGTGTTAAGATGGCCTCCCAAAACTCATGCAGTCATGGAGGTGGCTGAATCTATTGTTTGTGATTGGTTCATTGTCTAGGCACTGGAATTGGTGATGTGAATGCTGCACCCAACCAGGAATACAATATAAGGGAGAGAAGGTGTGTTTTTCCCTCTTTTGCCCTTTTGCTCTGTTTATTTGTGGTTACTATGAATGGTTGCCCCTCAGCCACACTGACATGAATTGGAGCCAGCTGAATATGGACTGAAACCTCCAAAAGCTGTAAGAAGTATGCATTTCCTTCCTTCATGTTGTGTGTCAGGTATTTTGTCTCAGCAATGAAAGAAAAGTAACTAGGACACAGACCAAGATCTCCAACTGCTTATATGAGTGAGAGGTATGGCAAAGGATAAAATAAGTGTCAGAGAAAAATTTAGTAATGGATAAAAAGTGACCCTGAGAGGTCAATGCCTCAGGATAGGCCAAGACAAGGACTCTCCAGTTTGGCACTCTTTTTATTAGCAAGTACATGAGGAAGGGTAGTGAGTGATTCCAGGAATATTAATGGCATTAATGCTTGGCTAGTAAAAGAAGAAAGCATTCTTGCATGGATGAGACAAGGGCCAATAAGGAAACTATAGTTTTCCCAGGCAAAACTTTTACTACTGCTTCTACTTTGGTTTAGAGAACCTTGTCATTCTCAGCAGGTCTTATCTTGCCCATATCATCACTAGCTGTAGGGCTTCAGCTGTGACCCAGAAAAAGCAGTTTCCACATTCCAATTTGGCTTAAAAGGCAGGACAAAGACAGCCTCAGATGTCCTCTAGACTCAATTTAAAATACGTGGTCCTCAACACTGAATCTTTTGCATATTAGCTTAAGGAACTCTCTGTCTTTTTAAGAATTATACTGTTGATATTTTTGTTTTGGTAGGCAAATTATCTGGTTAAGTTTATATTACAAGATTCATCCTGCCTCTTATAGATTGAAATTCTAATGATAATTGAAATTTTCATTTCATATAAATTATTTCCTTGTGTGGGAACTCCCTCTCATTTCTTAATCTGGGATATGGACAGGGGTGAATTTATTGCCTCATTTTTCAAAGTCTTTCATATATTCTTTATGATAATATTCAGCCATATGTAATTTAGGTCTGTGCAAGGAGTTCATATACAACTTTATAGTTTCTCCTTACTAAGTTCCTTGGACTCTGTTTCCTTGGTATTTGCTGTTTCCATGGTAGTTTTAACTTTACCAATAAGAAACCATCCATGATTACACTGCCTCTAGGGTAAGCAGTGGGAAGAGATAATGTAAAGGAGTGAAGGAGAGAAGGGGGAAGAAATAGAGAGAAATAGAGAGGGAAATAGAGAGAAAGAGGGAGGGAGAGAGAGAGGAGAGAGAATGGTTTTGATCTTACTCTCTTGAGTACCTTTTTATTTCTAACATTATTAATGAGTCTTTTCTTTCCAACTTTTGGTACATTTAACTAAGCGTTTATCTTCTTTATCCTTCCAAAGAACTAACTCTTTGACACACTGATCATTTGTGTATTTTTTAACATTGATTTTATTGATTTTCCTTCTGATCACTACAATTTTTTCCTTCTATAAGCTTTGGATTTGGACAGTTCTTATTTTTAGGATCTTGACATGCATCACTAGGCTATTTGAGATTGCTATGATTTCAAAGTTGTCATTTATGGCTATACACTTATGTATAAGAAACATTCTTATTTTTCCCCTACAGGTTTTATTTGTTGTGCTATCACTCTCATTTGATTCTTAGTACATTTTATTTGCTTCTTTTATTTCTTCTTTGAACCTCTGGTTATATAAAAATGTATTATTTAATCATGATTTTGATATGGTTATTGTTAATTTTTGGTTTCATTCCAATATTATTATTATATTATACAAATAATTGTTTCAATTAGGTTGATTTTTTCACATGGTTTATGGATAGATAAACTTTTGGCCAAGCATATGAAAAGTTGTAGAGAGAATAATATAAATGCTATTAGAAATGAAAGGACAAAATCATGATAGATACTGTGCAAATGGAGAGAATGAAATGAAACTATTTTGGTGAAAATTCCATTTACTGTTTCAAAACAACAACAACAACAACAGTAGCAACAATAACAAAAGTGTATTCTATTGTGGAATTAAGTGCTGTGGGTATCTGTTAAGTACATTTGTTCCATGATGTGGTTTGACTCTAATATTTCTTTGTTTTTTATTTTTTGTCTCATTGTGCATTTGTGATGATGTGGTATTGGAGTCTCTGCATTTTTGGTGATTGATGTTTAGCTAATATTTTATGTGTAGTAATATTTATTTTCTTAAATTTGGTGCACTCCCATTTGGTTTATATATATTTACCAGTGTGTACTGACCTTATTTATCTCATCTGATCAGTTTTCTTTGATGTTCATTTTGCATGAAAATAAAAAAAGCTATCCCTATTTTTTTCTTTTGATGCATGCAAGTATCATCTTTCATCTTTTCACTTCCCACCATTTCTTCTTTCTTTTATTTCTTATGAAATAGGTGTGTCTCTTGCAGGCAGTAAATCACTTAATTTTCTTTTTGGATCCGGTGTGTGAATGTGTGTCTTTTAGTTGGGAAGTTAAAATCATTTACACTGAGAGTTATTGCTGAAAGATATTTAATGACTTCTGCAATTGCATTAGTTTTTCTATTTCTGAATTGTTTACTATTTCCCTTTAGTTTTGTGTTGTGAAAATTTCTGTTTCTACTGTAATTGCTTAAGTTAATGTATGTTTTTTGTCATGTGAACTTGGATTTGGTTATATTTTGGTAATTATACACTACTTCAGCCTACACAGAATAATGAGATCATTTCTGGTCACCACATTGCATGGATAATATTGCCACCAATTCAACATGAAAAGAACCAAGCATATTAATCATGTAAGGGTAAATTTATTTTGATATTTTCACCCTCATTCAGCAATGTAGAAAGTTTGAGACATAGTAGTGATGAAAATTTAGCTTAGTTTTCAAAGATAAAGATATAAAAAGAAGAAAGAAAGGAAGAAAATAGTTCAGAAAGAAAAGATAAATACAACAATAAAACATATGAAGAGAAAAAAACATGAGCTGAAATAACTGGTAATTTATCTTATTTATGTTATTCCATTTTATACATGTTTAAAGTATATAACTTTTACATTGCTTTATACATGTACGTGACACATCTCAATTCATTGTATTATCCCCTATCTCTCTTCTCCTGCCCTTCTCTCCATTTCCTGATTCCCTTTCCCTTAGAGAGAAACCTACTGCTCTTCTTCCTATTATGTATTTGTTATTCTTATTAGCACCAATTTTTTCTTCTTCATCTACCAGATTTTTAAAAATAATAACATACTGTTGTTAACATAATTTCCTTTACCTACTGTCTGCTGTACCAAATACTCTAAATAATTTACTGTGTAGACTTTGAAATCATGAAATATACTGACTTATCTCAGTCTTCCTCCTCTTCCCAAGTTCTATGATTTTGTCATGTCTTCCTTGGATTATCTTTTAAAAAGATGGAAAATAAAAAAGTTTGTTTCCCAAACTTACTGTAGAATCCAGGTGTGGTGGAGCACTCCTGTAATCCCAGCCCTCAGGAGACAGGCAGGAGGAACATTGGGAGTTTGAGACCAGCCTGGGCTACAAAGTGTGTTCAAGGTCAGCCTGAACTGCACGGTGAGAACTTGTCTCAAAAGAAGAGGCCAATTGTACACTAGAGTCCTCATTTCTATGCCTAAGAAATAATAAAGATTTTTGTGCCTCCACTTCAGAAAATTTCTGTGCATATTTTTAAGATGAATAAATTCAAAGTTCATAAAACCTTTCCATGAGATTGCTTTCTCTCTTAAAGTCTTGTAAACCTTCAGTGTTTGCATATGCAAATTTATTTCACGAAAGAATGACTAATTTGACTTCCCTTAAAAGGATGAATCTGAGCATATTGAACTGGTTTCCCACTGATAGACATTTAAATTGTATTCAGTTATTGACTTTACAATCTTGTAGTAAACATGATAACAATCAAATATATTTGATATTTATCTTTTGTGACTATAGTCATAGAAAAAATTTCAAATTTTGAAACATTACCAAGCCTTCTACTTTCACACAGAAGCTTTAATGACATATCAAATACTAATTAAATTTACATTTTATTAAAAATAGAAATTCATCTATATTATTTATTTTTTAATTTTTTTTTATCGGTACCAGAGATCAAACTCATGACCACATGCTTACAAGGCAGGCGCTTATGCTGAGCTAAATCCCCAGCCCCTTCATCTATATTATTATACTGCTTAATACATTGTGGCAAATTGAGAAGTTTAGAAATTTAAGTAACTGACTCAGCAAGTAGTCAGGGTATTCACTTTGTAAACATCTTGAGCCTTTGCAAGAGGACAGCATTGGAGATGATGTAAGTGCTATATTCCCCCTGGGGATGGTACCCTGCATGCAATACAAGGAAGCAAAAGACGTTTGCTCCTCCCCTCCCTAACATTTTGCTCTTGCTTTTTTGTTTGTTTGTTTGTTTGTTTGTTTTCTGCCACTTTGGACAGTTGCCACTCAGCCATGCCATTGTGCCTTGGAGCCAGTTGATTATGGACTGAACTCTCTAAAATATGTGAGCTAAGTAAACCTTTCCTTCCTTAATTTTGAATGATACTTTGTTTCAGCCATGAGAGACAAGTAACCAAGATACATATATTTATTTTCTATACATTTTTTCCTTTCTCACATCCTAAGTAATAATCTATTATAAAGATTTTGTTAATCATCATTTCATGTTTTCCAAAATGTAACATAAATAGTATGTTTGTACACATCTCATACATATTTCAGTATTTAATTTAATTTCATATAATCATATTTTTTTGCTGCCTTTAGTTTTAAGTATTTTTAGAAGTACCTGTTTGCATTTCATGTTTATATTCCTTATGTGGAATTAGTATATGTACATAATGCATCTTAATTACTTTTTCATCCCCCTCCTCTCTCCTTCTTTTTTCCTTGCTACATTTCTCAATTCCATTCTCATTTGAGAAATATATTTCCCGACTTCATATTATGCATCTTTTATTTTGCTTTTAATTTATAATTTATAATTTAGTTTTTTATATAGAAAAAACATGTGATAGTTAAGCTTGTGTTTCTGATTTATTTCCCTTAGCATTGTGGTCTCACAGTACATACACTTTTCTACCAATGACTTGTTTATTTTTATGGCAGCATAATATTCTATTGTGTGTAAATATCATATTTTCTTTATCCATGCATCTCATTTGGATATATAAGCTGCTTCCAATATCTAGCTATCATGAACTATGCTGCTATTATAATAGATATGCATGCATCTCTGCAGTATGATGTGTTTAAAACTTTTGGTAAGATGTCTGGAAGGGGAATACTGTAGCTTAGTGAAGTGGAATTTCTACGTTGCATTTTTATTATGTTTTTCTAACTCATCCCTGACAATTAATCCAAATACTACATCTTTGAGGTCTTTTCTCTATTGGTTTGGTATCATCTGAGTCTCTTCTTATTTTTTCAACTTTATCTTTTTTTGTCCCAATTTTTATATATCATTTCAGAGTGGCTATTTCCTGAGTTTTAGTCCTTTATTATGTTTCTCTCAATATCTACTCAGTGGTCTTATTTATGATTTAATATTTTCCATTAAATATTTTCTATTCTGTTATTTATTTGATTGAATTTCAGACTTATTTCTGCTTTTATGCACTTCCCTGAGCTCTTGTCTACTTCAACATTTCTATTGTGTATCTTGCTGTATCACATTAAAAAATATTGGATTCAAATTAAATTTAGAGATTTTGTGTTTTATTCTCAGCCTTGTTCTCTGTACTGAAAATTGAGAGGAGATAATATGATTTCTACCATTCTCTTAGATTATCAAAATTTAGTAAAGCCGAGTACTTTTGGGATGTTTTTCCTTGCCAGAGAACCTCACTTACTAAAGTATTTAATTTCTATATTAACAAACTGGCATTTGAAAAGGTCTCTTATTGTTAGTCCCTTTTGTTCCTATGTTTATTTGAATATTTTTATTATACAGAAAATAAAAGTTATTATGCATGGTTTAAATGTACAAGATTGTACACAACTTAAATAGCTAAAACTCATTGGTCTACTACTAAACAATAAATCATGTTCATGTTATATTTTCTTATTCATTTCTAGGTGTTATGAGAGATCTCAGATTATATTTGTGTATTGGTTAGGTTCCTCAGAGAAACAGAATCAATTATATATATATATATATATGTATATATATGTATATATGTGTATATATATATATATATATATGTATATAGGTACATAGGTTCCTCAGAGAAATGGAATCAATTATATATATACATATATATATACATATATATGATTATTATGATGATGAATTAAATCATGTCTTATGGAGACTATGAAGTCTTGCTAGCTGTTGTATCTAAGCCTGAGGGTGGGAAAGCTGGTACTGTCTTTCCAATCAATGCTCAAATGCTTAAGAAGCAAGGTAAGCCAGTGCTTTAGGCTCCCTATAGGTAACTCTCTCTAAGAGATCTCCTATTCAAAGCCTGAATGCCTGCAAATCATGGTCCAATGATGTAGTCCTGCTGTGAATCTGAAAGCCCCAAAATCAGCAGCAGCAAGGTCAGAGAAAAATAGATATTCCAGCTCAATAAAATACAATTCAGTTTTTTTCCACCTTTCATTTCTATTCTTCCCTTTAATGGATTTCATGATATCTACCCACATTAGCAAGGGTAAATTTTCTTTACTCTGTGTAGTGATTCAAATGATAATCTCTCCTGGAAACAATCCACAAATACTCCCAGAAACAGTATTTTGCCAGCTATCTAGGTATACCTTAGACTAGTCAAATTGAAACATAAATGTAAGTATTGCAAATCATTCCCCGTGGTCTTGGCACTCATGCAGATTTTTACAACATACTTAGTGTTCAAATAAAGACAATAAATGGTATAATTTTATGTGACATGGTGTAGCTACCTTGTGTGCAAATCATTCCTGGAGGAGTCAGGGCCTTGTATAGTCATGCTTTAACTGGTTTATTACAGATTTTCATTTATCTTTGTGACAGTACATCATAGTACCAAGACATTATCTAAGAGATCACCTAATTTCCATACATACTCTTGATTACACTAAGTCCCCAATTTATGAATGAGTTCTGTTCATGGAGAATGTTCATAAGTTGGATTTGTTCATAAATCTCAATAAATGGGTCTTATACACTGTTATGTTTGATATATCGTTTCAATTTGAGAAATTTAGAAATTTAACTAAGAGACTCATCAGGGAGCCAGGATCTTTACTTTGTAAATATCCTCAGACTGTGTAAGAGGAGGGCACAGAGGTGGTGTGAGTGCTACACTTGCTCTGGGGGTTGGGTAGTCTGCTTACAACGTAAGGGAGAAGAGGCTTATCCCCCATCCAGGCTACTTTTCCTGACTGCTGCCTTGAAGTGTTTCCCCAGTGTCATGCCACCCTGCCTTAGAACCAGATGATTAAGGGCTGAAATCTCCACAACAGTGAGCTAAACAAATCTCTCCTTCCTTCATTTTGGATGGCAGGTATTTTGTCCAAGCAATAAGAGAAAAGTAACACAGACAAAACATACAACATTAATTGCATTGGCCTTCCTAGAAGTTCCCTCCACATCACCAATGCTATTTGTCTTGCTTTGGGAAATCCTGAGCACTGTTTGAGCACTAAACTACTGTATAATATTATACTGTACAGTAATCACAAAACAGCACAACTGTGATAATGTTCAGCAGACAAGTTATTTGATCTGTGGTTTGTTCATACCTATAACTGTAATGTGACATGACTATATATCTGTGAAAGTTCACAACTCAAATGTTTGTAAATTAGGAATTTGCTATATTTTGATTGCAGTATAGTAGTCCAACTTTCTGTTGGCCATCCAGATGAATGACATTGTTTACTTTTATCTTCTGCTGAGTCAGAGACATGGGAAACTTGAAAGTGACCTGCTGGCACTTTTCACAGTTTCCAGTCCATGAAATCATTGTGTTGAGTTTTTGGCTTATTTTTTGGTGGGGGGAAGATGGTGAATTGTATGAGTTATTTATATTTTCTGGATATTAGTTCCTTATCAGATACATAATTTATAAATATTTAATTGCATTCCGAAGATGTCATTTTTTTATATAGTGTTCTATTCTTAAGTTTGATGAACTCTAATTTTGTTTTCCTTTGGTTGCAAGTGCTTTGTGTTACATTTATTAAATCACTGTCAAATTCATGGTCATAAAGATCACCTCCAAAATTTTCCCCTAAGAGTTTAAAAATTCTAGTTTTGAAGTTTAGAATTTGTTATGAGACAAGTTAACACTACGTATTCCAGCTGGACTTGAACTCAACATGTAACCCAGGATGGCCTCAAACTCATAGCAATCCTCCTGCCTGAGACTCCAAAGTGCTGGAATTACAGATATGTACCACCACATCTAGCTGGAAGCTTGGATTTTTAGACACTTTTTATTTAATTTTTGCATATTTTGTAATTTAAATGTCCACCTTTATTCTTTTGCAAGAGGATATCAATTTTTATAGAAACATTTGTTAATAGACTATATCTTCCCTATTGAATAGTCATTGAACTGTTGTTGAAAATCAATTATTGGACATATAATTATGGGTTTATTTGTAAACTATTCTATCAGTTTTTATGTCTATTTCTATACTATGGCTTTAATTATAGTAGCTTTATAGTAAGTTTTGAAGATATGCATTATGAGTGTTCCAACTTTATTCCTTTTTTTCAAAATTGTTTTATATATTTGGGACATCTAAAAGTTCCTTATGACTTTGCAAATCAATTTTTCACTTCTTCGAACAAAGAAATTTGAATTTTAATGCAAATACTGATCTTTTATTACATATTTGTCTGAGTATCAGTGATTTTAGTTACTCCATGTTTATAAGCTATCTTTTTCTCTCCTTTTGTAAATTAGTGATGTATTCTGCTTACGGATCTTAATGTTTTAGTGATTATTCCTAATACTCAAAAGAGCTCCTTATGAATTAAGATTACAAACATTCTGAAATATTTTTAAAAATTTAAAATATTTAAAACATTATTTTCACTGAAGAAATTTAAAATTTTTGGATGTCTACTATGTTTTTCCTATTAGGCTTATTAAATTCATCCTCACTCTGAGAGAAGACTAACATTAACATATGTTTTGACATAAAAATTGTTAAAATATTTATATCTTCTATACTGGTGTATGATGTAAAGTTTTAATTAGATTTTTGAGAAATAATTTACAGTGTTTCTTTAGAGAGTAACCTTTGATTTTCCTATTCATTTGTGATGTCACTTTGTTCAGGTATTTGATATCTATTTGTCTTAGCTGTGAAATGTGAATCTGCCTGCTTTTTCCCCCAGGCCCAAAACGTTTGAATTGTAGATTTGGAGTGTGTTTTATTATGCAGTACATTAAATATTCTATCACTACTCTTCCCCCAGACCTCAAATTAAATATCATTCATGGACATGTCCTGAATAAATTGTTGGCTGTTTGAGGACAATCTGTGTCCTATTCATTTATTTATTACTTCATTAACCACAATTTTCTCTAGTACAATCCTTTGCACAATAAATTTTGATTCAATTTTAAAACCATATTTAATGTTTACCAAGGTTTCATTTTTATACTTGAAATTTATATATCCAAATTCACTTTGATACCTCGAGATATTAGAAATTCATCTTCTTATGTAACAGTGCTTTTTGACCATTTCTCATTTTAGACACGGGGAAATATCATTTTCTGGGATACAGTTTCCACTAGTGTCATGTCAAAGATTTAGTGAATATTAATTCCTTTTTTTTACTTTAAAGAGAAAAAAAACCCAGAAAAATCAAGAAACAAACAATTATAAACAATAACAAAAACAAAATGGCTATAATAACAGCAAATAACAAACAAAAATAATTCAAAACAAGATGATAGGAATTTAAGAATGGTTGTTATATTGCATATTGTTATCCTCAAAGTTATTACTTAT
Organism: Hydrochoerus hydrochaeris; assembly: GCA_004027455.1. Classification (NCBI taxonomy): domain Eukaryota; kingdom Metazoa; phylum Chordata; class Mammalia; order Rodentia; family Hydrochaeridae; genus Hydrochoerus; species Hydrochoerus hydrochaeris. The sequence goes on along the minus strand of PVLA01003662.1, from coordinate 119,244 downwards.
GCTACCAGATACAGATATGCAAGATTGATCAAACAGGGCTGGGGATTTAGTTCAGTAGCATAAGCGCCTGCCTTGCAAGTGCATGGTCATGAGTTCAATCCCTGGTACCAATAAAAAAAAAGATTGATCAAACAATATAATTTCTTTGAACAGTTTCTTTCCCTTTTACTATACCTATTATACATTTGGATATTATTTACTCTTTCAGTTTCTTACACTAGTGAAGCAATATGGTATTTACACATGCAAGTATGATTTAGTTCACTTATGAGTATGGTTTCTAGTTTCATCCATTTACATATAAAAGCCTAGAGGTTATTGTTCTTCATAAATGAGAATTCCATTATATAAAAATAAGACATCTTTTTATCCATTCCTCAGCTGATGGACATGTGACATGTTTCCAAGATTTAGCTATTACAAATTATGCTAATATAAACATATGTGCACATATATCACTAAGTTATGTTTTCAATATTTCTGGCAAAATACCCAGAAGGAAAAAATCTTGTTACAATGGAACCTTTACTCTTAAATTTTTGAGGAATCTCCACATTGATTTCCGTGTTGGTTGCATCATTCTACACTCCCACCAAAAATGGACAAGAGTTACTTTTTCCCTACAGCCCCACCAGCATTTGTTATTGGTAAATTTCTTGAAGTTAGACATCCATTCTTTTTTTAATTTTTTTTTATTTTAAAGAGAATAAAACTAAAGAGGAGAGATCTAAGCAGATCAGAACAGAACAATGTAAGCAACACAGTACTTCACAACAAGACAATTGTATATTAACAGTAGCTATCATAATGTCTCTTTCTTTGAAATAGTTGAGCTTAGCTTTACACACAATAATATCAAACATAAAAAATAGAATAAAACCACTCAAGAGAATGAAAGTATTGCAAGACATTCTGAATCAAATAACCAAATATGAACAATGGCTACAATATTATCTCATTTTCCATAAAAATTTGTTTATACTATCATACATATTAAAATCCAATAAGACACAACATGATAGAACAAATGGTAATAGTAAAACAAAAGCATGGTAGGACTTCAGAGCAAGATGATATCAAATTAACAATGGCTTCCATATTGTCTTTTCTTTAAAGTAACTATTCATACCATCACATATATTAAGATCAAACAATCGGGCATGGTGGGTCATGCTTGTAATCCCAGCACTTGGGAGGCTAAGACTGGAGGATCGTTGTGAGTTCAAGACCAGCCTGGGCTACAAAGTGAGCTCAAGGCCAGCCTGAACAGCATAGTGAGACCCTGTCTCAAAAAGACAAAAAAAAAGATCAAACAAAACAGAATAAAACCATTACAACCAATGAATGGAAACATAAGACTTCAAAGCAATATAATGGTGAACCATGATTGCCATAAAATCTTATACACTCTTACCATTTCTTACACTAGGCAGACTGTATGGTATTTATACATATGACTTTGATTTATTTCACTTATGAGTATGGATTCAGGTTGCATCTATTTATTTATAAATATCTCAATGTGATCATTCTTTATAGCTGATCTTTATTCCATTGTATAAAAGTACCACAATTTTTTTAACCCATTCCTCAGTTGATGGGCACTTAGGTTGTTTAAAGATCTGGCTATTATAAATTGTGCTGCTATAAACATGGGTGCACATATATCACTATAGTAAGATGTTTTCAGTTCTTTTGGGAATATGCCTAAGAGTGGAATAGCTGCGTCAAATGGGAAGCTCCAACCCTGAATTTTTGAGGAATCTCCAGATTGACCTCCACAGTGGTTGCACCAGTCTACACTCCCACCAACAATGCAGAAGAGTTCCTTTTTCTCCAGCCTTTCCAGCATTTGTTGTTGGTAGTTTTCTTGATCCTGGCCATTCTTTCTGGAATGAGATGGAATCTCAGTGTGGTTTTAATTTGCATTTCTCTAATCACCAATGATGATGAACATTTTTTCATGTATTTATTTGCTATTCATATTTCTTCATCTGAGAACTGTGTGTTCATCTCAGATGCCCATTTTTGGATTGGGCATTTGAATTTTGGGGGTCTGATTTTTTCTAATTCTTTATAAGTTCTAGACAGAAGTCCTTTGTCTGAGGGACAGTTCACTAAGATTTTTTTCCAGTTTGTGGGTTTTCTTTTATTCTGCTGGAGATTTCTTTGGACATGCAGAAACTCTTTATTAAGACATGATCCCAGTTATTGATTCTGGAAAGTATTTCCTGTGCAGTTTGGTTCTTGTTCATGAATTCTCTACCAACCCCTATGTCTTCAAGATTATTACCTACTTTGTCTTCCAACAGATTTAGTGTTTCTGTTTTAATATTTAGATCTTTGATCCATTTAGATTTTAGTTTAGTACATGGTAACAGGCATGGGTCTAATTTTAGTTTTTGGCATATGGACAGCCAGTTTTTCCAGCACCATTTATTAAAGAGTCTATCGTTCTTCCAGTGAACATGCTTAGCCCCTTTATCAAAGATAAGGTGGAAGTTAGCCATTCTTTCTGGAGTGAGATGACATTTCAGGGTTGTTTTAATTTGCATTTCTTGACTAACCAATGAACATTTTTTCATATATTGGTTTACCATTTGTATTTCATCATCTGAGAATTGTGTATTCATCTCAGATGGCTATTTTTGGATTGGGTGTTTCAATTTGGGGGAGGGGCTGATTTTTTCAATTCTTTATACATTCCAGATAAAATTATTTCCCTGAGAGACAATTGGCACAAATCTTTTCCCAATCAGTGTGTTTTCTCTTCACTATGTTGTTCACTATGCAAATATCTTTTCTTTAATTTTTTCATCTGAGAATTCTGTATTCATCTCAGATGACCATTTCTGCATTGGTTCTTTGAATTTGGGAGGCCAGATTTTTTTCGTTTCTTCATATGTTCTAGAATAAAAGTCCTTTGCCTGAGGGACAGTTGGTAAATTTTATTTCCCATTCTGTAGGTTTTCTTTTTTCTGCTGTTGTTGATTTATTTTGATGTGTAAAAACTTTTTAATAAGATGAGATCTCAGTTTATTATTTGAAGTGCTCTCATGCATTTTGGTTTTTGTTCATGAACCCCTGACCTACCCCTATATCCCCAAGGTTTCTATATACATTGTCTTCCAGTAGGTTTAGATCTTTGATCCATTTTGACTTTAGTTTACTGCATGGTGATAGGTATGGTTCTAGTTTAAGTCTTCAGCATGTAGAAAGGCAGTTTTTCCAACAAAATTTAGTAAAGAGGCTGTCTTTCTTCCAGTGAACATGTTTGGTCCCTTTGTGAAAGATAATTTTGCTATGTTTACAGTTGTGTTTGTATCTTTTGTTTTGTTCTATTGATCCCGAGGTCTTTCTTTTTTGTCAGTATCATGATGACTTTATTGTAGCAGCCTTGTAATATAATTTCAAATTTGGAATTCTGATTCCTCCTAAAGATAGGAAAGGAAGAATTTAAAATATCATTATTTGCAGATGACATGATACTCTACATAGAAGACTCCAAGAACTTCACCAACAGACTTCTTGAATTAATAAACAAATTCATCAGTGTAGCTGGGTTCAAAGTCAATGCACAAAAGTCAATAGCATCCATGTACACAAACAACAAAATCACTGAGATAGAGATTAGGGAAATTGCATCCTTCACAATACCATAAAAATTTAAATAAATAGGCATCAACCTAACAAAGGAAGTAAAAGATTGGTACATTGAAAATTGGAGTATGCCAAAAAAAAAAAGAAATTGAAGAGGAATTCAGAAAATGAAAAAAGATATTTCTTGCTCATGAATAGCAAGAGCCAACATTGTGAAAATGGCCATACTCACTAAACTGTTATATGGATTTAATACAATCTCTATCAAAATACCATTAGCATAACCCACAGATCTAGAGAAAGATTTCCTAAAATTCAGATGGAGCCCTAGGAGTACTGGAATAACAAAGGCAATTCTGGGTGTGTAATAATTCTGTACAAACTCTTCTAGGTGGAAGCTAAGTCAACATGTTGGCAATACAGAATCCACTTGGTACTAAGTGAGAATTACTATTTCAGTTTTTTTTTGTCTTCCTCATCATTGTATGAGATATTTATCTCAATATATTTTGACTCTTTTAAAATGCTACTATGTTTGCCCACCTCTCTAAACCTAGCCATACTTCTTACTAATCTAGACACATGCACTTATTTACTTAAAATTATGATGACTGAGTGTATAGCACAATGGTTGGGCACTTGTCTAGTAGGTATAAAACTCTGACCTTGAGCCCCAGCACTGCAAACAACAACAACAATAACAAAGACAAAAACAAAAACAAACTTTATTATCACTGCTAAAATTCCAGGCTTCTGTTTACTGTCCTTGACTATGATCCTCAGAATCGTTGTACTTAGCCTTTTTGCAATATAATGCTTCATTCTATAAAATATGAATATGATAAGTAAGATCACCACTCTCTTGGTTACTTTTCTCTCATTGCTGAGACAAAATATTCCACAACAAAATTTAAAGGGAAATGATTTATTTAGCTCACAATTTGCAGAGGTTCCACTACATAATGGGTTGGATGCAAGGCAGGGTGGAATGGTAAGGGATAACAGTTCATGGTAGTGGGAGATGGCAAAAACAACAAGAACAAAAAGAGAGGAGAAAGCCTCTTCACATCCCTTATATTATATGGGGCTTACCCACCCAGGGGCATACTCCCAATTCCAGCATGAGACAATGAACCAATCACAAACTGAACATTCAGCCACCTCCAAAAAAGTCTAACCTCCATGACTGCCTGAGGCTTTGAGGGGATACCCAGACACAAACCTTAAGATTCAATATCTGATCTCCCAAAGACTCATGCATGTTCCTTTATGTAAGAGGCATTTAGTGATTCTCTAAATCTTGCCGAAGTCCTGTTTCAGCATTGCTCAAAATTCCAAGTTCAAAGTTTCTTCTGAAATTAAAATCAAATTCTTACCTGTGAGTCTTATATCAAAGAAAAGAAAGTTAAACACCTCCTGCATTCAGTGACACAAGACAGACATTTACTTTGAAAACATGACAAACAGGAGGACACAAAAGAATGGTACCATAGCAAGTCGAAACTTCAGCAGAGTACACATTATGTCCTATAATTCCATTCACAGCATCTGAGTCAATCTGTGACAAATTATGAACTCCAAAGGGCTTGAGGGGTTTCACCTCTCTGGCATTTCTGGTGGTTATAGATTGCACTGCTCCCCTCTTTAGCCTACTCTGCTCCCTCCTTGCAGTTTTCCATGTTCTTGGCTTCTCCAAATTTCTGGGGTTCTCCCTGCAACTTTGGCTTCACACTCACAGCTTCACTCATTGCCATCACAGGGGTACCCTGCCTGGCCTCACAAGCCTTCTTCTAAATATGGTTGGAAGCCTTTTAAAACTCAGAGCTGCTAAATTCTGCATGCACCTGAAACCACCAACACATAAGTGATGCCAAGGTCTGCTGCCAGCTGTAGCAGTAGCCAGGATTCCCTCTGTCTTGGCTGTACAGTTCAAGTGCTTGCATTGCAAAACACCCTGAATCCAATTCTGAGGAACAAGTTTTCTATTCTATCATCATTCTAGAATATAGTTTTCTGTGGCTTTCTTCCTAAAACAAAGACTTTCACTTTTGCAGTTTTGAGGCTAAAAATGGTGTGGCTCTGCTGATTCCTGTGATTCCCACAGACAGTCTCTCCTATTGTCCTGTTCCTTCTCTGCAATCAAGGTCTCCTCTGCTCTATCGTTACAGTCTAGAGCTTTACTGGAGTTACCCCTCTTGCTAAACTTGCAACATTTTAAATCATCCTGCTAATCTCTTTGTTCTTGATTCTCAGCATAAATCTGGCTAAAAGCCCCCAAAAGTAGCCATGCCAAGCACCTCAACATTTCATTGCCTTGGAAAATCTTCTTGCCACATTAATTAGTACGCTGTTTTACAGGGTGTATTCTCATTTGCAAGATCAGCTAGAGAAGGATCTATTTCTTATCTATTTCAAAATCTCAGTCTGAGGTAAGTTCTTTGGACATGAACAAAATGCAGACAAACTTTTGGCCAAGTTATAACACATCATCTGGACTGCAAACTCCAAGGCAGTCCTTTTTCCAAGATGAAACCTCCCAAGTATTGTCTTTATTGGCAGGATTTCTATCAGCTTTCTGTACTTTGAGCTCTGACTATAATCCTCCATACAGACAGCCTAAGGCATTCCAGTTCTAGTCTTTCAGGTGACATCTCTAATTCTTTCCAAACTCTTCCTATGAGTTATTGTTAGAAGTTCTTAAACAACAGTGTCAGGTAGTCACAGTAATGCCCTAACTTCTGATATCAAATTATGTTTTGGTTACTTTTCTTCCATTTCTGAGACAAAATGCCCAATACTTAAAGTTAAAGGAGAAAGTGTTTAATGATTTCATAGCTTGGTGAGGTTTCCACCCATAATCAGCTGGATCCAAGGAAGGGTGGCATATTGAAGGACAACTGTTCATGGCAGCAGGAGATAGTGAAAGCAACAAGAGCAAAAAGTGAGGAGCAAGTCTCTTCTCCTCTCTATATTGTATGCAGGGTACTAGCCCTAGGGTGGGTATAGCACTCACACACCCAATCACAGCACTAGACAGTGAACCAATCATAATCTAGCTTCAGCCACTTAAAAAAGGCCACATTCTCATGACGGCATGGGGCATGGGGAAAATCCAGACACAATCTATAATAACCACCTTTCAAAAAAGTACATCCTTGATTTTATGTTATATACTAGGCTAGGATTTGGTGTGCTGTCCATTTGTAGGCCTTTTCAGTATATGCCTCTGAAAGGCAGGTAAAAAGATATTTATCAACAATTCTCTCATCTAACTCATGTTAAAACACTTTTTAAAATTATTTGGGTAAATGCATTGAAATACAGTTATCAGTGATTGTAGCGTGATGGCACGGTTTTTGATTGTTCCATTTAAATAGACATGGAAATAAGAATCCAGGAATGTGTGGCCTACACATTAGAAAAATAGATACTACAAACTGGGGGAAATTTTGGGACTGTTTATTTAACAAGTTGTAAAGAGAGAACTAATCTTTGCCTTTGATAGAATGGTTACTGTGAATAAAGTTTTTAATCTGTTTTTCTACTCACAGATGGAAGAGTATAAAATTTGCTACTTTCATTCATTAAATATTTCTTTCAAATTTATAATATGTGTCAATCAGTTTGACAAAAGTGAAGGCACAAGGTAAGTAGAATATTTCTCCTGCTCCCAAGAGTTGTCTGTCAGAGTGGTGGCAAGTACATAAGCAACAATATTAGTATGTAAACAGAAAAATAAAGATATGTGCACATGGAATGTTGAAGGTTAAATAGTAAAGATAGATCACATAAAGTGTTTTTTGTTTAATCTGATTTTAAGGTTTGTATATAATTTTAATTGCCTAACTTGAAGCAGGGAACATTTTATTTACTCTTAAACAAGAACAGTTAAATACTAGTTTAAGAACCATAATGGCCTCTTAAAACATCTAAGCAATATTTGGAACTCTGCATTACTATAAGGTCGAGGATAATCTTTCCAAAAGAAGGGAATATACAATTTAATCTCCAAAGAAAAGCATCTTCTAGCTCTTGTGTTTCTCTGATAAATTGAGGGATGATACTGTGTGCCCAGAGATTTGCAAAATCAGGCATCAGACATAATAGAATTCATGCAGTATGCCTAAAAGCAACTCAATAAAAATGTTTCTATTCTCTCTATGCTTGGCTTCTTTGAGAATCTGTGTTAGAGGAAAAATTGTGTGCTTTTTGTAAGCAGATGTTTATGTGCTCTCAGCTAAGTCTCAGCTAAGTAATAATGGAAAACAATATAAGATGATACTGGGTAAGAGACAGTGGGACAGAACAGTATGGCTAGTGCCAGACTTTATAAAAGAAAAAGAGGATTGTGGTCCCCTGGTGAATTTCTTTTGAAAAAAATGCATGGCTATTTTAGAAAAACCAAGATGACAAATCTGGGAGAATGCATCAAAGCAGAGGCTTATAGGGATCAGTCTTGTCTAAGCATCTTGAAACCTTTTCAGAATATCTTAGTATTAAGATTCAGCTTGCTCCATAGGGAGTGGATTTCCTAGACTTTAGAATTATAAGAAATCATAAGAAGAAACACAATATAATGTTTAAGAGGATAGAATCTGGAGCAAGATCGTTCATGTTTAAATGTTTATTCTTACTTAAAATTATGCCATCTTCAACAAGAATTTTTACCTCCCCGATTTTCATTTCTTTCATCTGTAAACTGAAGTCAGTGATTATAAAACAAAAAGTATCTATATTCAGGCTTGTTTGAAGGTTAAATGAATTAATAGATATAGGAATTCTACCTGGAACATGGAAATTGCCATCATGGTATAAATTCAGTGTTTTTTCAGTTTTCAAAATCTTCCATCAAATTCTTGTAGAAGGGTTAGGCAGATTAAATTAACCCTAACTGACAAATTAGATTATAGGCTCATAGTTGAGTAGCTTTCTCCAGGTCATGCAGAGCCAAGACTTGAACTAGGCCTTCATGCTTCATCTAGCATTCTTTCCATTTGATCACACCTGTCACTCAGTTCACGTTTCTTCTTAGGATGCCCTTAGACAACTGATGAAAATAAACGTTCTTGTCCATGATAGTTTATTATTGCTGTATTTCCCATATTTGTGACTTGAAATAGTGCACAATTATAATGTCACAGTTCCTGTGGGATAAGAGTCTGGGCCAGTTTAGCAAGAGCTTTCCTTGACTTCTCAGAAAACAGCAGCCAAGCTGTTTTACAGGGTGTATTCTCATTTGCAAGATCAACTAGAGAAGGATCTATTTCTTACCTCATTCAAGTTGTTGACAGAATTTAGTACCTTGTGGTGATATATTTCCTGACTGCTTGCTTTTCTTCATAAGGAGGAGAGAGTGAGAGAGGGACAGACAGACAGAGAAAGACAGAGAGAAAGAGAGACAGAGACAGACACAGAGATAATGAGAGAGATAGAATGAGAGATAGAGAATGAGAGAGAGAGAGCAAGAGCTAGCAAGAGCACTTAGGGTAGCTTATTTCAAAGCACTCTTACTCCTTATAAAATGCTTGCCTTTTTAGGTGAGGGTCTGCAAAGAAAATGTAATTTTGTTTAATTAAAAATCAGTTAGGTCCTTAATTACATCTTAAAATCCTTTGCCCTATTGTATAATAGGATCATGTGAGTTATATCCTATCACCTTTTCCATATTTTATTTCATAGAAGTAGCTTCTGCTGAAAGAGAGAGGATGAGACTAGAGATTGTGCATTGGGTATCACACTAGGGCATGTCCATCACAATTTTCAATAGTTTGAATTTACACTAAGATAAAAATATTCATCTAGATAAAAATGTTCAAGTTATTAGAAAATTCAAAAGTAAGGGCATGAATCAGAGTAGATATGGACTAACAGCCATGTATTTGGGATGACAGACAAAAGACTGCTTCCAATTTACCTAAATTTCTTGTTTGATTTTCTTTTCCATATAGATATACTCTTCCTTAGGATTTCTCATTCTTTGTGGGTACCATTAGGTGCATAACACTTCTTTTTCACTTAATATCCAGGACAGCAACAGTTACAGATATGAACAAAATATTAATGCTTCTCTCAACATATACAAATCTAGGATGTGGTTTCATAGTAGGATTCCTTGTAATCAGGGCTTACAAGTTAAATATCTCAAATTTTCATAGGATTGAGCTTCAAATACTTCTTTGCATCCCTTCACTTCAGTAAGGTCTTCTAACACAAAAGTCCATGATGAAGGTGTCATCTTTGCTATTTCATATCTTTCTGTCATTTTCCTGCATGTTGCATTTTTTGAAAATTCTTTACTGTGTTTGTAAAATGAATATATACATTGATTAAGAAACAATAAATAAAGATCAATTTACTTGAAAATTACAGTCTCTGAAGTTTCCAGAACTTCCAGGCTGTGCTACTGTAGTTATTGTCCTTATTCCCCTCTCTACCTGTAAATTTTTCTGACTTGATGTCCTCACTGAGTATCCCATATGCTTTTTAGTTTGCTACAGTTATTTGGGAGGTTCATTGTAGGAAGCTATGTTAGTTTAATTTGACAATTAAATAACAAAACTGAAAACATGAAAGGTGGCTTGCTTCAGTTTACATGTGTTTATATCCCCTATAAGTAATATAATATCTATATCTCATATATTTAAGCTCCCATTTAGAGAATAATTGAAGCCCCAGTTGTTTTATCCAATAGTATAAGAAACAGAGAAGAAGACTGGGGTAAGCTCAGGAATACTGATGATGTGAGTATATGACCCCCAGAGTGTGCCACATATGTTTCCAGTATCTGGGCCTTCATGTAACATACCCCAAATCAGTGTTCGTGACCTCTTAAAAATGGTTTCAGAATCAGGGATAGCATGGAGTTACACAGAAATTGTTGTGAGAATCAGTATGTCCACCAAATACTCTTTGTACAGTAAATAAATAATACAATTTGTGTATCAATGTAATTCTATTTCACAAACAGATGCATGTTGCAATGATGAATTCAATATAGGTTCATTTATAAATATTGTTGAATTTAATTTATATTTTCACTGTGTATTTTCTAAACCAACAATATCCTTAATCTACGATCCTGGGGAAAGAACAAGAGGGACAGGGGAAGATAAAGAAGGAAGAATGTCTTTTTCTATGTTTGAAAAATAAACATTATGGTCTCAAGGTGCAAAAAATTTAGTTTGGGAACCAGTGCTTTCAGCACTTGCTGTAAGTATGAAGCCTTGTCTGTCTCTGTGTTACCGTGTCTCACTAACTACAAAGAAACTACATTTAACTATCTCTTCCTTTCTTTTGATGACTAAAGTATTTTTCTCCTGAAACATGGGTGCTGAGAAAGACATAACAGTAGTTCTGATAGTAATACTAACTTCCCATTAAATAACATATTTTATCTAATGGTATGTGGGAGGATCATACTGCCAGTAGGGTGGCAAATGCACAGCTAAGAGATGCTGCAGAGAAATAGAATTCACATTCTGGTTTCTCAAGCACAGTTTCCCTACTGAGTACTGCCTGCCTATTTCCGACAGTGTAAGGCTCATATATTTGTGACTTATTTTTAGAGCTCAGGTGAAGCATTAGCAACAGGATCTCTAGCCATTTGGGTGATTTGCCAGGCTGCTTTGCAATCGTTTATTTAGACACTTAAGTAAATTCTATTTCCACTTTCCTGAGGAAATATGAGGTTATTGTTCAGTTCATAGAGTTCCATATTCCATTTTAAAAAATTAAAATATAATAAAATATACACAACATGACAATTAGTATGAAGAAAATTCCTTTTGGTGAAGATTCAGAAGGTATTTTCAAACTGGCACAGGGCCATGAAATCAGCATTATAAAAAACTTGCTCTAAGTTTTTGGCTATACTGAGGTGCTTAGACAAAATAGCACAAGATAATGGACCTAATAGTAGATAGTAGTTTTCTTGCATTTACATTTTGGAGGCTACTGAGTCTGGGTTCATTCTTAGGAAGATGGGGATTCATAGTATGTCTTTCCAATTTCATTATTGGTATATATACAAAATCAGGTTGCAATTAATATTTATGTTGACTTCAGGAAGAAGAATTGTGAGAAAAATCAATCTTGGGCAGTAGGGGGAAGAATTGAGAGTAGTCAAAGCCATTTTCGTGTTTTGAATCTCTAAGAATGTGAAGAATGTAGAAACAACAAAGGGGGAGTACTTTGGTTTAAACGTTCCTTCTAGAATTCATGTTGAATTTCATCTCTTACTTTGACAGTATGGGGAGTTAGAATTTTAAGTGATGACTTACGGACATGTGAGTACCACCACCATGAATGTATGTCATTATTACTATTACAAATGGGTTAGGAATTGTGTATGGCTTTATTATAAAAGTGATCTCTTTTGCTCACATGTTCTTTTGTTCTTCCCTCTATCTTTATTCATGTTATGATGCAGCAAGAAGGCCCTCACCATATTCTGCCCTTTCATTTTGCAATTCCAAGTTTGTAGAATTATGAACTGAATAAATTTATATTTTTTACAGTCATCCTAATCTGTATCACTTTGTTATAGCAGCACAAAATGTGTTCAGGCAGGAAAGTTATACAAATAAGCACAGACTGACAATGACTTGTAGTTACTATCCAAATTATTAGAACATTGCCCTTTATTGTGGAATCTCTCCCCCTTCTCTTCTCTTTCTCTTCCTCCAGAGGTGTTTTCTGTTTCCAATTCTCAATATACATCATTTAGCAAAGGACAAACACTTTCTCTATGGTGTTCGCCATATCTTTACCAGAATCAAAATTAGATCTACTAAAGTTTGAGCAGCAAAAATATGTAAAAATCTGTTGAATTTAAGTAGACTCTGTGCAATTGAAGTTTGAAATGTAACACTTAAAGTAATTTAGTCCAGACATAAAATACCTGCCATTGTTCTGAGTCCAGATAGAGGAAAATGGAAATCTCAGGAGAGCCATAGTAGCAACCCACAATAAATATAAAGAAGGCCAATTATCTTGGAAGGCAAATCTTCTGAAATAAATTGTATGAAGAAACAACTTTTGAAAGGCTCAAGATCTGGTGTGATTTGCTAAAAAATTTTCACCCTATATGCTTCAGAATCTTATTTCTACTTTTGTTATTCACTCCATCTCTCTTTTGCTTTAATGAAAATTAAAAAGATGCATTTATCACTTAAAACATTAAATTTCTAACCACAGGGGGAAAAATAATTTCAACTTTGTTTTCCCAAATGAATACAGCTGCTTGAAGGACAAACCAAGTTGGTTCATTGGTATGAAAATTGGGAGGAAAATATAAGAAAACTAAGGCAAATGCAGTATCTGACTTGTCTAAGAGGCCAGAATTTCCAGAGCTGACTTCCATAGTGCAGTGAATTGTCCAGAGTTCAGAAAGAAATTCCGGGGGTAAACAGAAATCATCTGCATACTGACTAGGAAAGGAGAGGAAATGGAAGAGTCAGAAGAGGAAGTTGCTTATTATTTTGTTTACTTTTATCAGTGCACAAACAAGGCTTTGTCAGTAACAAGAAAATAGAAATGAAAAATAACTCCCAATATCACTACATAGCCTTTCAATTTTCTATGTGCTTTTCCCATGTAACTTTAACTTTACAAAGTTGTAAACATTATGGAAATACTCTCACATGCTTTATTCTTTACAAAATATTTGAAAATGATTTATCTTGCAATATATATTCCTCATAATAGTACTTCATTGTACGAGCTTATGTTATTCCAAAGGCATTGATCATAATTAAGCTAGCCTAATGTGGGGCATTTAGGTCGTTTCTTATTTTCAGCTATTGTAAACATGGTTGTGATGAACATTCTGTTGCATATTACTTTGTAAACTCTTGAAATGTTTTCCTCACATAAATTTCTGGCGGCTTAATTGATAGATGAATGGGTATAAACATTTTAATATTTTTGGAAAAATACTACCAACCTGATTACTTATAACATTGGAATCATTTAATAATATCACCACAATATTGAGAAAAAACTAGAAAAAAATCCCTAAATTATCTTGCTAAAAATATTACCTCAATGCAGTATTGTTACATTTTTCAGATTGCTTCAAAAATTAAATGTACTCACATATATTTGATCTGTTAATTACATTTCCTCCCCAGAAAACTATTTTCTCATTTTGCATTGGTCATTTAGGTACTGGGGTTTATACTTATTCTAGTTAGGGGCTGGGGATTTAGCTCAGCGGCAAAAGCGCTTGCCTTGCAAGCACGCAGTCGTGAGTTTGATCCCCGGCACCGATAAAAAAAAAGAAAAAGAAGTATAATTGTTCTAATTAAAACATTGAGTAATTTATGTAATTCAGAAAATACTTTTCTGTCATATTTTCACCAGGGTTTATTCTGGTACTTAAATTACTTTATTAAACAGAAGAAATCAAAACATGGATGCAAAAGATTTTATTTTCAATCTTGGTTCAGAAACACTTTTCAGGTTAGCTTCTCTATATTTGTGTATAAACTTCTAGATTCAACATCACAAATAATAGGGAACGAACAGAAGATTCTATATTTGAGACAAAATATCATTTGTATCTGGTACTGCATGTGGTGGATTTCTTAGGCTTAAATCTTTTAATTCTTACATCAGGCCCTTTAGTGTAGTAGTAGTGTTAATTTTGTGATCTTGTCTTATTAAAAAGTTTTTACACACCAAAATAAATCAACAACAAAGGGAAAAGAAAACTTACAGAATGGGAAAAAATATTTTGCCAACTGTCCCTCAGGCAAAGAACTTTTATCTAGAACATATAAAGAACCATCAGGGAGTGAGGGTGTTCAGATCATGACATCTTCCACAGCATGTGAAAAACTACTATTGTTCTACAACCAATCTTTAATGTTCTAAACCTGTGACCTTGAATCTGACTTACTAGTGTAAGGGTAATCATGCAAGATGATTCTCAAGTGTATTTCCATTTTGAGCAAATTCAGAAAGAGAACCTGTCTTTGCAATTTTTTATTGCATTTCCAATGCTTTCTTGTTTGTGAGAAGCTGGATATTTTCCTTGTCCACCCTAAAAATAAAAAAAAAAATAATTTCTCGGTGAAATACACCAGACCAGTCCCCATAATCCTTAGTGTTGTATGCTGAGGAGGTTTGTCAAAATTTGTTTCCATTTTTGGGCCTTGTCACTCATTCTGCTAGTTCATGCCTGCTGTGCTCCACTCCTTTTTTACTGTTCTACAGTTTTTCAGCATAAGACAAATAAATTAAGAAAGATTTATAAGGGGAGCAGGAACTGCAACTGGCAGAGGTTGAAAATAATTGTGTCATGATGTGATACATAGATTTAAGTATAGTCCTCTTTCCCGTAGTTCACAGACTTTGGCACCTCTATCTTTTAAAATGCTTGAATCCACCATATTTTCTGCTTTCATATTTCTGGTACTAAATATTCAGTTCTGAGTATATGTACCAGATATGATTTGTATTTTCCACAAAATATTTCATGACCCTTTAAACATATCTTATAGCTAATGAAGCTCACAATTTTCTACATATCTGGATATCTTCCACTGTCCCCTTCTCATACATCTAAAGGAAGACTGAAATCTTAATGAAATCTCTGAATGTATTTGATCTTTCACATTCCCTAGTCAATCAATTACCATGTATGCTAATTATCATTTCATTTGTTTGTCATTTTCTTAACCTATACCTTCATAATCTCTTACCTGGACTTCAAAAATGTCTTCTGAAATAATTCCAACTTCCTATCTTTTCTTTTTCAGGAGAAACCAAGAGAATTCTTTCAAAATTCCAGTCTTATCACTTTACTCTCCTGCTTAAAAATGTTTGAAGATTCTACATTACCTTCAACATGATTTAAGGACCTGATTTCTGGCTCTGTGTCACCTCATTTTCTATTAAACCATTTTACATCTCTAATAATTCAGTCACACTTAATTGTTTTCTATACTCCAAGAACACCTTATATTCTCACATTTCCATGCTTCTCTCTCTTTTTTAAAAACCTCAACTAGGTGACATATTCTAAGAAATTATTAAAGTTTAACTCAAAGGTCACCTATTATATTAAGGTCTCTAATTACTCTTCTCCTGGGTCATGTTCTGACTTCCCATTCCCATAAAGTTAAGTATTTTCTTTTACATTTATAGAAGATTTTGTAAAACTCATTATGGTATATATCACACATTACTGATAGGTGTTATTTATTACTTTGTTTTCTATGTTAGAACGTCATAGAGAGAAAAAAAAAAGCTAGCTGTCCTGGCAGTCATACATTATCCCCTACTACTTTATTTGGTAGTCCCTATATGTTTGCCAAATGAATAAAGAATAATGAGCAATGTGCTCTATCCTTTCAGCCACTCTTCAGTCTCCCTAATAACTGGTAGACATGCGATTTTCCTTCACCCCCCCACCAGAGAGTCTTAATCCTGAAGATCATGATTATATTGTTTCAAATTTCGTTTCCCTTCTACAAGACTGTTTTATATATTTTAAAGTGACAATTTGGTTACTTTGTACAAAGAAAATGTGTCTAGTGGACTTTAAAATGTTTTGTGATCATAGTCTAACCTATTCAGAAACTCACTATTGTTGTGTTTATTCTTCTACAGGCTATTCTTTTCGGTAGTAACCTATCATGCAACCTCAGATTTTAACTTTCTGTTTGTTACTAAAAAAAATCCATTATAGTTGAGTAGTACTCCATTGTATTAAACTCCACATCTTTTTTATCCAATCCTCAGTTGATGGGTATTTGAGTTGCATCCAAGATTTAGCTATTAAAAATTGTGCTGCTATAAAGTGGGTGCACATATACCACTGTGATATGATATTTTCAGTGCTTCTTGGAATATGCCCATAAGTGGAATAGCTGAGTCAAATGGAGCCTCCAATCCTAGCTTTTTGAAGAAACTCCACACTGATTTGCACAGTGGTTGTACCATTTTACATTCTCACCAACAGTGCAGAACTTTTCCTTTTTCCCTATAGCATCTCCAGCATTTGCCATTGGTGGTTTTCTTGACCCTGGCTATTCTTTCTGGAGATGAAATCTCAGGGTGGTTTTAATTTGCAATTCTCTAATAACCAATGATGCTGAACATAGGCATGGGTCTAGTTTTAGTTTTCAGCGTATGGAAAGCCAGTTTTTCCAGTACCACTTATTAAAATGATTATCTTTCTTCCCATGAATGTATTTGGACCCTTTCTCAAAGATAAGGTGGCTCACTGTGTTTGTAATTGTAGTTGTATCTTTTAATCTGTTCAATTGGTCTTCAGGTCTGTTTTTATTCCAGCACCATACTGATTTTATAAAAGTAGCTTTGTAGTATAACTTCAAGTCAGGGATTGTGATGCCTCCTGCCTTGCCTTTGTTTCCAAGATTTGCCTGTGCTATTCTAGATCTCTCCTGGTTCCAGATGAATTTTAGGAATCATTTCTCTAGATCTGTGAGGTATGCTAATGGTATTTTTTATCAGAATTATACTAAATCTGTATAAAAATTTTGGGATAATGTCCATTTTCACAATGTTTGTTCTTCCTATCCATGAAGTAGGAATATCTTTCCATTTTCTGAGATCTTCTTTGATTTTTTTTAGAGTACTGTATTTTTCACTGAATAGATCTTTTACTTTCTTTTTTACCTTGATTCCTAAGTATTTCATTTTTTGGATGCTACTGTGAAGGGTGTGATTAGTCTTATTTCCCTCTCAATGATTTTGTTGTTTTTGTAGAGGAATGTTATTGATTTTTGTGTGTTGACGCTGTATCCAGCTCCATTATTGAATTTGGTTATTACATCTATAAGTCTTTCAATGGAATAAATGGATGCGACTTGATACCATATTTTTAAGTGAAATAAATCAAACTCACATGAGTAAATATTGTATTTTCTCCCTAGTGTATGAAACTGAAAGAGTAAATAAGATACAATATTTTCAATAAATATTGTCAAAAGGTAAGTAACTTTTCAAAGAGGAAAAAATATCTCAGACAAGGAAAAGGAGAAAAGAAGGAAGAGAAATGAAATAAGATATAAATTTGCATATATACACACTTAAGATTTCTAAGATGATTGTAATACTAATTGTATTAGTTCTTGATACAAAAGAGATAATATCCATAGAATTAGATCAATTTTGCATGAATATATCTGGTAATTCAAATAAGATGTACGAAGATAACTATGCAAAACAACAAAAATTGTTATGTTCCTAACATCTTGTTTTGAAAGCCTACCTTGTTATTGTTTTGGCCTCTTTGTTATCATTATTTCTTTCTTATTTTGTTTTACCCTCTAATACAGAAAGGATAGATGTACATGTATAGGCTTACATATTCCTAGAACTTCACCTAAAGAGTTTGCAATAATTAATTTTAGTACATATGATGGTATGAACAGCTACATTGAAGAAAATGAGACATCATGTTAGCCATTGCTGATTTCCTATCATTTCGTTTTGAAGGCTAGTAATGCTTTTAGTCCGTTTTTAATTACTTGCTTTTAGTATGTATGAAAGTATGGATACCTATTTTGAAGAAATCAAGAGAGATTTTTGTAACCATTATTGATTTCCTAGTGTCTGGTCTTGAAAGCCCTTAAGGCTCTCATTCTAGTGTTTTAATTGCTTTTACACTATTCTGATGTGTATTAACTTATTGTGTGTGAATGTAAGGACAAATATTTTGGAGAAAGCAAGAGACATTATGGTAGCCACTGTTGATTTCCTCCTATCCTTTGCTGAATTCCTGTGTTATTATTACTTTACTCTGCTCTGCTTAGTTCTGTTGTGTTTTATTCTCTTTAAAAAAATAAATTAAAATAAATTATAAAAGGAAATTCCACAAGACTCTTCTGCAGCCTTTTCCTATTAATCTTTCATTGCTTCTTAAATATTTCATTTTTCTCAGAAATACACTGATTTTTACTGTATGAGCATCAGTCTCTTTGATGATTCTTAGTGTAAAATTTTCTTGATTTTTTTTTATTTTAACCTTTAGCTTTTATCTGTCATTTATTTTACTACATGTTCTTCATCTTTTCTGCTTTTATTGTTGTGCCTTTGGCTTGGTTTGAATTCTGCTATATCCTTCTTTTTTGAGAGCTCTTTCATTTTCTGCTTGTTTTTTAGGTTGTCCGTTTCCATATCTGGTGAAGCATGTTATTCTCTTTTGCTTCTGTCTTTCTTGTACCCCACCTTTCACTTCCCCACACATACATTTATTCATGTTTTTTTTTCATTTCTCTTCTGTATAATTTTTTCACGTTCTATTATAAACAGTACAAACCCATCACTTTTCCTCCATTGTTGTGCTTGCTCTTTTCTGGTCATTGTTTCTACTTGCTGTTGCTTTTCCTAGCATTTTTGTTTATATGTCCATTTTTTATAGCAATACCCTTATTTATCTTGTATTCACTGGCTGTTCAGTATTAGTTTACCTTTCATTGCAAACCTCTGAAAATGACTCATCTTACTAATGCATCAGTATATGTTGTGGAGTCCTAAATTCATGAGTGGAAGAATTAGAAAATTTTGTATCTTGCAAGGTTGAGAAAGCTGGCTAAATATTTGGAAAAAAGGCTCACCTCATGTCATACACTACAATAAGTTCCAGATTAATTCATGATACATCTAAATAAAATATGAAATGAAAAAATTGGAATAAAATATAATTTAAGAGTTAATAGGTTGGGCAAAAATGTTCAAAGCATAAAAGCAATGAAAACATTCACCAAGGCTCCATAGATGTAGCTCAGAAGCACAGTGCTTACCCAGCATGTGTGAGGTCATGACTTCAATTCCCAGAACCTCCCTGAAAGGAAAACAAATAAAAAAGAAAAATTAAATAGAAAAAATCCATCAAGTAAAAATTCTGTATATTTATGTACAGAAATTATCATATTTTCTATGTATCCAAATCAGTAAAATTAAAGTTATCAAACAAATTAGAAAAATATATGTAATGAATATGACAAAACTAATGCTCTTAACATATAAGTAGCCAAAATAATGCAACAGCTATGACATTCAAGGTATAAACCACATATATTAAAGAGTATATAACATTTTTCATACCAAATATAGTAATTAAAGAACAGTTAATACTTTCTTATATCATACCACTTTAAAACAACAATAAACAGTATATTAACTAATCATATTCTTCTTTTATTTTGTTTTGTAATTCTGTATAATTGTTTTTATTCTTTTTTCATTTTAAAATAAAAAACACAATAGCATTATTTATGTGCATAAAGATAAATTAAGCATCCCATAAAATAATATATATTTATAACATTCTTAAATATAGTACAATATAATGCTGAGTACCAAGTTTTCAACATAATTCAACTTGTTGAGAAAATAATGTGATAAAATACATATACACGATTATATTTGCAAAATGCTATTAATTTTTAGATTACATTGTACATAGAGTCAGGTAAGTTCATCAAAGTATTGGTGGTGGTAGTATGAACAATTATAGTTACAAAAATATCTAAAATTTTACATTTACTGATGATTATATTTTACTAACATCACATAAATCAGTATTTTGTGATAGAAATGCACAAATGTTTCTTCATTTGGGTGATAAGTTCTTGTATAATTTGTATTGCTTTGGAATTCTTGGAGCCTTATAAATTTTTAAAAATTAAGAGTGTCTTCTCTACTTCTCACTATGATTTTTGCATCTCCCAAGTTTTTTTATATAATTTATTTCCCCTTTTTCCAGATATGTTCTCTAAAACTTCATTTCTTTGCTGATGTGATGTTCATATTCTATTAAATATCTGAATTATTTTAAATATATATTTATATACATATATATATATTATTTTGAAGGTAGTAAAATACAACATAAAAAGACAGACTAAAGCCACTTGAGACAATGCAGTGAAATTGGTACAGAACTTCAGAGCAGGTTACCAGGATAACAGTAATAGGTACCATAGTGTATGTCTTTATCTTCATGATAGTTGTCCTTTCAATCAGGTATAACAAAATCAAACCAAATACAGAACATCATAAAACCTATCAAAACAGAGTATTGAATAGAGCAATACAATTACTCAAAACAAGGCAAAACAGTGATAACAATATTTGCCTTCAAAAAAATGGTAGAAGGAAATCCCCCATCTTTGCTATATTGCATACAGTCATCCTCCCAAGAGATGCTCAGATCTCTGCCTCGCATTTGCTAACAAGGAGGGGAAGGGATGTTAGTTTCTCAGTCAGCACCGGTAGGCTGATGGATGCCTACCAGGAAAGCAAGTGGGTTGTTTTATTGCCCAGTGACCTAAGTTTCAACATGGCGTGGATCTCAGGACACCTGGCTGCATGGTTCTCTCTCTGGATTGCCTGCCACTTCCTCGAGCCACACCTGCTTATCAGGGAGGCGAGCAGGTTTCAGATCTTGAGAGACCCTGGCTGCCTGGTTCTCTTCCTGGGGCACCCACTGCTCACTTGAGCCACAGCTGCTTGTCAGGGAGGCGAGCAGGTTCCTTTGTTGTCCAGTGCCCCTGGTTCTCCTTCTGGGTCACCCAGCCATCACTCAAGCCACAACTGCTTTCCAGAGAGGCGACCATGCTCTTTTGTTGCCCAGTGTCCTAAGTTTCAACGTGGTGTGGATCTCAGGAGACACAGGCTGCCTGGTTCTTTCCCTGAGTCTTCTGCCGCTCGCTGGAGCCATGGCTGTTTACCAGCAAGACGAGTGGGTTCCTTTGTTGTCCAGCGACCTAAGTTCCAACACGGCATGGGTATCAGGAGATGCTGGCTGCCTGGTTCTCTCCCTGGGTCTGCAGCTGTTCGCTTGAGCCTCAGCTGCTTACCAGAGAGGTGAGCGGGTTCCTTTGTTGCCAAGTGCCCTAAGTTCCAACATTTAAGTATATTTTTGAAAGCATACTAAATAAAATATTGAGGCACATACTACCAATTCCCTGTGCAAATTCTTTGTGAATGTGTAACATAAGACTTCCTGAGAAGGGATTCTCCTGTTGTCTTTCAGATTCTGGCCTCCTTTGCCTTCCTACATTTTTCCTTTTCTTCCCCTTTTTTATTGCCTTTCTCTGACATCCTTTGCTCTCCTTCCCTTTTTTGTCTTCTCCTTCCTATCACTTACTCTATCTTCTGTTCTGACCAACTCTGTTTAACCTTTTTTTGATCACTTTTTTCCATTTATCTTGGCTTTTTCTTGTTTTATATTTTCATATGTGAATTGTTTTGATTTCCCAGTCAATTTTCTTTAACACATTTATCTAACAGTTCTTTCAGTTGGCAGTCTGGGCATACTGAAGTGATAGACTCACGTAACATTTCCTCTTCTTTTGTTAAGGAAAAAACATTTTTATAATGTGATCAAAACTTGTCTTTGGAGTTTGACAGTCATTTTGCAAATATATGTTCATTTTACTTTCTACTATAACCCTTAGATTCTCTTGTGATTTCATTTTATATTGGTGCACTTGACTATTCTTTCCTTGGTGAATTACATTACATTTATAAATGCTTTGCTGAATCTTATTTTATTGATTCCTATCCATTAAAAAATGTATCCTATCAATTTCTATTTTTTACCTGTTCTGCAATGTGCAGGAGCAGCTGAAACTTTTATTAACATCCTATCTCTTCTATGACTGTACTAAATGAAAATATGAAATTCTATGAAAATTAATGTAGACCCCAAAGGATTTACTTAAGGTCTCCATTGGATCCAAATATTGCACTGTTAATAACAACTCTTTGTACTCATTTTTTTTACTAGTTTAGTGTTTAAAGTATTCACCTAGTAGTAGGCACTTCTACCTAATTTACATTCTTTTAAAATTTCTTCAAGCTCAAATATTCACCAATATTTTTCATATATTAAATGTATACTAACGTCATATGATTTGTTTTTGGCAAAATCATGTCAGCTACCTTTTTACTTATTTTTTGTAATCTAAATTGATCATTATTAACAGCTCCATCTATTATGCAAGCTGTTCTTTCCACTGATTTAATAGTGAACTTGCTGATTTGTTGCTCTCTATATTCATGCTTTTCTTCTGCTGCATCACAATACTTGTTGAAGATGCTGTATATTCAACATTCCACCAAAATAAATCTCTTAATATATGCAATTCATATTTCTTTTTCCTTAAATTCAGAAAATTTTCACTTGTCCATCATATGTGAAACGGGATGGTGGGGAGAGGGAACAGTATGAAAAAGGAATTGAGATGTGTTATGTACATATACCAACTCCTCAAAAGGAATATAATCATTATATACTACAGATATGTACTATTAAATAACTAAAAAAAACACACAAAATAAAATATGTCTTCTTATAAGAGTATAGTTTTTAAAAGAGCAATATAGTTTTGAGATATTCTATTTGTTTTGTTAATAGGGCTAGTCCTTTTGTGTTTGTAGAACATTTTTTAAACAACAAATCTTCATTTTGTAGCTATCTTTGTAGTTCCTACTTAAGTCTCCCAACACACCCAAAATATGCCTCAAAACTTGTTTTATTTACTTTTCTTGACACCAAAACAAAATGCCCAGTGCCCAAAATAAAGGGATGAAACGTTTATTTAGCTCAAGTTTGTGGAGGCTTCAGTCCATAATGAATTGGCTCCAGGGAATGGTGGCTTCGCAGAGAAGAGAATGGTTGTGGTGGGCAGAAAGTAGCAAAGCAACCATGGGAAGAGAGACAAATGTCTTTCTATCTCATATGGTATCTGGTCTACTGGGATTAGGGCAGTGCCAATCAAATCAGTGGACTGATTCAGTGATCACATACCCTTAATCCCACATTGTACTATGAATTGATCACATATTCTAGATTCAACCATGTCTATAAAATCCATGTCTACATGAGGCTTTGTGGGGACATCTAGATGCAAACCATAACAAAATGATACACTGTAAAGAGGGATTTTTTGAACCTGAATATGATACAAAGGGCAGGAAAGAAAATATTGATAATTTTGATGATTTATTTGTCAGTTTTTCATTTCTTAAACAAAAAACCTGAGATGCACAATTTAAAAGAGAAAACATTTATTTGGGCTAAAGGCTTCAGAGGTGAACTGGTTATAAGGCAGAAATACTATTGTAGAGTGCATGGCAGAAGAAAGCTACTCTAACCATAGTGGTAAGGAAGCAGATTGGGTTGGGAAGAACCAGATAGGAAGGAGTCATGGACCAGTTACAGTTGCAAAGCCTCAAGGCCATGCCTCCATGACCTATTGCTATGAATACCCCCTACCTCCTCCATAGCTCATTCATCTGTGAACTTACACATGAGTTAAATCATTAGTAAAGGTAGAGTGCTCACAATCAAATAACCTTTACACGAGTCTCTTAATCAATCTGACCATCAAGATTAACCAGTATTTAATTGAAGGTCATGGAAATATTTTCCAGTAATGTTTTAGGTTTTTCTGAATGAAAAATAAATAAAAACTGAAAATCAAAGCAAAGCCTAAATATAATATACCTTACCTAGCAGAAGTTCAAATTGGCATAGAAACAAAATTCGGTACTTTTAAAAGAATTCCAAAGTAATTATCTGGTTCTACTTAACTGGCAGATACTGGATGTTACAAAGAACACATGTATTTTATTTGCTAAGCCGCATAGCTGATATTTGTTTGTAAATATGTGTTTGCATCAGTGTCACGTGGGTTTTTTAAATTTGTTTTGAATATATGAAGTACATATTTGTCTTTGATTAATTTTAGTAATTAATTCTCTGTAAGAACTGAGAGTTAATGACAGCCTGTGCCTATATATTTTTTTTTTGAAGAGAAGAGTTTGGTGGTCACAATTTTAGTTTTTTTTTTCACAGCCTAATATCACCTACCCTCTTATCACTGATTAATGTAAATTAATTCTTTCATTCTCCACAGAAGCACCAGAAATGGCAAGAGCAACTAAATCTCAGTTTGACTTCATTCTGATAGCTCGTGAGCTGGTGAGGTATGGAATAATGTCACCTTTTAAAGGTTGCAAGAAGACTATAGAAGACTTCTAGTGTAATGTTTGCTAAAAATGATTGTGTTTCATAACATGTGTAGAAAAGTTCTAAGTTGGTGTGATGAAAGTCCAGCATAATGCAGTGAGGCACACTGGGTTCTGGTGATTAGTACAAAATAGCATTAGCATCTTGTGCTGTCTTGAGAAATGAGAAATTATTTTTCACATTTCTAAATATAAAACAATAGAACTGAGCATTCCTTTATAAGTCTGTTTCATACTTGATTTGCTCATTGTTTCCACAAGGTATCTCCGAGTTACAATGATATTAACAGACTATCTGATGATTAAGGCCATTAACAATCCACTCTTGAGTAGTCAACATAACAATGTTTAGTTGCCTTGCAGTAACAATTAGAGAGTGAAGCAATTTACCAAATTAGGTACTGTCTGAAAAAAAGCATCCACATTAAGGAAAGTTAAAACGACTTCTTTTTATGGTCACGGATGATTGTTAACAGAGTTATTTTTTCTGAATTACAAAGAAAATTATTTCACTTTTAATTTGCTCATTATTGCAAACACAGAAACAACAAATGATTCTTGTTCAGAGTTTGCCCCATGTGATTTTGGGCAAGTTTAAACTTTCTCTGTTCTTGTTTCATCATTTAGAAAACACTAACAATGGTTATACCACAAGTAGATATTGATGGGTAATTAATGTATGCAAAGTGCTTTGAAATCCTGGAAAAGAAAATTTTGTACAAAGAAAATGCACAATTTACATAAGACAGAATTTATTTCAATAGGCATATTGACACTTAAGATTCAGCCAAGAAACACTTATATTTTTAATTTCCTTTCACCAAACAAGAACACTTAAAGTATTTTTCATATCTGTCACATGTTTTCAAGTCCTTGAAAGTTGCTATTTTTTGTAGTCTGTCTAGAATAAAATCACCATTTGCTTTCTTGTATTGGTCAATCATCAAAGAAGCCAAATCATATTGGTTTATCTATTTGGGAATTAGAAAATTGCCTGTTTGTTTTAGAAATCCTGGGATAGAGAGGGCAGAATTTATTATTTAGACTCTGCTTTGTAGCCTCAGACTTTGCATCATGTCTATTTTGACATCGTAGAACAACTGGGGATTATATAGCTGCATCTGCATAGATTAAGCATGATGCTCCAGAAATAAATATTCTTAGTCACAATTTGGGAAATCTATGGGTATTAGAGGTTCTGGATATATTAATAGAGCACATTTGTTGAAAGTAACATGTTCTGTATATCAGTGTTCACTTGATCTCATAGTTTTCTCTAAGTCTCTCCAGATCTGGAGGAGGATTGAAGCCCTAATTTTAAAAATCTAGTACGGATTCATATAAAGCAGAAGCTTAATAATTCATGTCAACATGGAATCGAGGTTAGACACAGAGGGTGGAAAGATGAGCTAAAAGTCAGAAAAGGAGGAAGAAAATATTTCCCCAAGGAAGTGGATATCAGACTTTTTACAACCATGAACTTGAACATGAAGTGCTTATATGTGTTAAGCACTAACCACTTTATGAGACTTTCGCCTTTAGTCCTGCAATGAAGTTTACAATTGAGGGGTTGAAGGGAGAAGAGAAATTGTAGGAAAAAAGAAGAATCAAGAAATATCATGTACAGGTACACACTTCCTAATGAATGTGATCATCATGCATATCTAAAATGTACCAAAAATTAATTAGAAAATGATATAGTTCTCAGATTTAGGAGTGGGGAGAACCATCACTTTTAAAGCAGGAGAGAAACTACTAAAACAGAGAAAAGGAATGGGAGAAGGGGAAGAAGGGTAATAGGGAGGAATGAAATGATTAAAATATGTTACATGCATATATGCAAATATCAAAATGAAATCTATTATTCTGTATACTAATATGCTCAAATAAAAATACAGTTCTTGAGAACAAAAAGGAAATGATGCATCAGCCTATAAATTGATCTTATGTGGAAATGCGTAAAATAGCACTCTGAGTCTAATCCATTGTCCTTTTTTCTTAATCCTTAAATATACCTCACTCCTACTTGAAAATTCTGGTATCCTTAGCAACAAGTTTAATGTCTATATCTATGTCATTTAGGGCCTATTTGCTGATTGCATAAGCTCAAAAAATGACACTTCTAGTAACAGAGCAAAGACAGAAAGAAGGGTGGTCATGATGTCTTTTAAAAAGTCAATGTTAGTGTGAAAAGTGGAAAAATTAATAAAAGTCTCTCAGGAGGACACAAGTATCCATAGGAGTTTGTCATAAATGTATTAAAATTATGGCAAAAAAGAAAAAGCCCTCATTAAAAGTGCGAAGTTTTCGCTTTCTTGCAAACAATAAATTTGTTTCCATTTTATGTGACAATTCAAATTGATTTTTCTTCAAGTAGACACAGCAATGCCTCACCTTGAACAGTACAAAACCTCAAAATCTCTAAAAGTTGGGCTGCTTTCTAATTTTTCATGAGTTGAGGAGGCTGCAATACCACCACTTTGGAAAGTAGGAGCTGATACTTGCTATTCATGCTAAGGAGATCAGAGGTGAAGAGGAAACCAATGGGAAGGCTTTACAGTCATCCATAAAGCCATAGGCAAGCTGAAGCCCTGAAAATTTTTAGAAGGTTTGATCACTTGTTAATAAGCTCCAAAAATGAGAATAATTGGTTTTGCCTCAGATGTTACTTGTGGAAGATTTTCTAGAACTTGTGCCATGAAAGAGGTAGACACCATTAAAGGTTGCAAGCCAATTTAAGAAAAGCTTGGTAATGGAAGTGTCGGAAACAGGCACAGGCAAATATGTTACAGCTTGAATCAGGCTGGAGCCAAGCCGCCTGCATGTTCTTCCCCTCTACAGATGGGGCAGAACTTGGCAAAGCTGACATGGATTTGGAATTTAAAGCTATGTGTTGATTTCAGTATTTCATTTTCTTGTGAATTAATAAGGCTGATTCAAAATCAAACCAGATGGACATCCAACTACTGTGAAATATCAGATACAGGACAATCTCTTATTTTTTTCAGAACATTACCTTTTATCACAACTCTAATTCCCAAAGTATCACAAATACAGCAAAACATACTTCATTGGAGAGAGTCTATATATCATTTTTTTTCTTTTACAACTACCATTAAGATTCTCAAGTAGATCTAATGCCTGTCAGAACTCAGAAAATTATTATGCAGATTCAAATGTTGGGAAATGTGGAGCAGCTTGGTAATTGTCAGGAATGATTATGGGATGGGAGTTGTTGATATTGCATTTTGTTGTCATCCTTTTAATTTGATTTTATCTCTGACTAACACATAGCAGGATAAATTATGAGGATAGTTACAGAGCTAGCAAAAGAGTTTCTAGCAGGCCTAGCAGGTGCTAAAATATTAATTTGAAAATAGCTTGTAGACCAGATATACAATAGTTGCAAATAAACATGTGATGAATGCATTTTTTACGTATTCTTTGCTTCTCTTAGAGACCTTTATGTTCCTTTCCTGAGACCCTAACTGCTAGCTTCACTTTCTCTTTTTTTCTTTACCTGGTATGTTTAATCTTTTATTTTGAAATTCTTACATATGAAAGCAGTAAAAATAATAGAAAAAGTTCTCATAAATGCTTCTTCTGGATTGCTTTTTAAAATTACCTCCTTGTGCAACCAAGGTGAATTTATAAAAACTAGGAAATTAGCATTGCTATATAAATATTAACTGACTGACCATCTATATTCATATTTCACCAGTATTTCAATATCTTTTTCTGTCTAGGATGTAACCTCACATTTCATGTTTTATTTAGTCATCATGTTTCCTTAATTTCCTTCAATCTGTGGCATAAATTTGGATCTTCTTTTGTTTTAATGACTTTGACAGTTTTGCAGAGCACTGAACAGAGTATTTTGTAAAAAATTTTTCAATTTGAGATTGACTGATGGTTTCTCATAATTACACTTAAAGTATTTATTTTGGGAGAGAATACTACAGAGGTGATGTGCACTTTTTCATTCATATCAGATCAGGTATACATAATAGCAACTTCATTCATCATTTGTCATATGTCTAATCCACTTATTTTAAACATTGTACTTTTAAAGTGAACTGCTTGAGCAATTGAATGAAGGATCCTTCAGAGAGAATAGTATGTTGAGTATTTCTTATCTGAAAAACTTGGAACCAGAAGTGTTAAAAATTTTAGAATTTTCAAATTTATATATTTACTTATGCTGGTTGAGCATCTCTAATCTGAAAATCTGAAGTTTAACCTAATCCAAAATCTAAAACTTCTTATGAACCAACATGACAGTTAAAAAGTTTCAAATTTAGTGGCAATTTGGATTACATATTTTCAAATTATGGATGCTTAACTTGTACTTGCCTCAGTGCCTGACATTCAGTCAATATTAATTAATTCATTCATTCAGCAGCAATTATTTATTGAGTCTGCTAATACATATAATTGTCAAAGTTGTTCATATATATTCATCTAGACAGTAAAAATTGTGGATAGTATTATAAGGAAACATTGATGATGCAAGTGAAGCATTTAAAATTTAAACCATCCTTCAACAAAATGTTTGTCAAAATGACGTAGCTGAACAGCAGTGTTAAGGAACAATAAGGAAGTTATATCATACTTGATAAAGCTGACATTTGTCAGGACTTTGCCACTTAGCAACTGTGATGTTGAGCTAGCTTGCTCTCTTCAAGTTAACAAATATAAATTGAGAAAATGTACTAATAATATTCTTCTCATGAAGTTTCTGTGAAAGTGCAACAAGGGGATACCTATGATATGATCAGTGCAGGACTTGGCATTTAAAACTATTTATTTGCAATATTCTTTATTATTCAAACTCTCCTAGTTTATTTGACTGTGTCATCTATTGATTATAACATTCTGCCTTGTCCTGTTCACTGTGTAATAAAACAGATAAATCACCTTACCAAATAAGAACTATCACTATGCAACAATCATCACTGACAATAATACAAACTCAAGTCATACAAAACACTAAAATGGGGCTGGCAATTTAGCTCAGTGGCATAAGCACCTTCCTGGCAAGTGTGAGGTTGTGAGTTTGATCCCCGGTAACAAAAAATGCTAAAAATATAATAATATCCTTCATTATTAATATCATATTTATTTTATTATCATTGTCTAGGTGCCTGTTCAGCTTTCTTCTAGAAATTGTTAAGAACTATGATGTGTTTGAGATTTTATCTTACTTTAAGGTTGTTACAGATTTGTGGATATTGTTATAAACACAGATTCCTGGGTCAGAAATAAAGGGTTTTGTTACAGCAATATCAGTAGTCAGAGTACCTCCGTGTCTTTGTTCCAGTTTATGAGCCCCAATTCCAACAAGGCAATAAAAAGGATACAAATATACCTGCATATGAAATGGATTAGGCACAGGAGAGGAATCCTGATCTCAGAGAACTCTAATCTCTCATAATCAATAGTATGTCTTATCTTTCTACTGGAGTGAGATGCCCTCTATATGTTTGAAGACTGTTAATTATAGAAGCATTCTTGCAAAGGTAGTATGGAACAAAGGCAGTTAAAGTAACTATTGACTAGAGGTAGAAACTGATGTCTTTCCCAGTGACTATTTTAAGTCACTATTCTTATCTTTATTTTTTATTAGTACATGAAGTTTATAGTCATCTTGGAGAGTGGGTACATGTACATAATACAGCTTAATTCTTTTTCTAATCTCCTTTATGATGTCTCCTACCTCCTACTCTAAATCCCCTTTCTCCATTTTTTATTGATATTATTACATTTAATTCCAGTTTATGATACATGGTGTTCACTTCCATTAAGGCTATAGGGCTCCTCTACATGGCATATCTTTATTGTGCTTATTATCCCTTCCCTTCCACCTCTCCTCTCATCTATGTTCTCTTTGACACCTTTCTGTTTGCAAAGATCTATTTCCTTGTCTCCTTCTGTCTGTCCTTTATTTGTTTTTTCTACTTTGCCTTGCTTAAGTAAGAGGTACTATAGCGTTTAAATTTTCTGTCTGTTTTACTTCACTCAATATTATATTTTCCAGGTGCATCCATTTTCATGCAAATGTTTCACATTTGTCCACTTTCATAGCTTAGTAGTATTCCATTATGTACAGATACCACATTTTCTTTATCTACTAGTCTTTTGATGGATATACTGGCTGCATTTAGGATTTAGCTATTATGAACTGTGCTATCTAAAGACTGAAACACATCTATTATGATAAATATGATGATTTTACTTCTTTGGGGAAGATACTTAGAAGAGGGTTATCTGGGTAATATGTGATTTCTAATTTCAGTTCTTTGAGGAAATTCTGTAGTGATTGTAATAGTTTATATTACCACCATCAATGTAGGAGGGCATGTCAGCATTTTCAATTTTTAAATTTCTTTTCTTTTTTATTTAAAGAGAAAAAAACAGAAAACAAGGGAAGCAATAATACAAAATTCCAAAAAAATGAAATAAAATAATATAAACACTAAGAAATCATTAGTTGACAAATTACATATTGTCATCTTAGAAATACTTGTTCAAGTTACAGAATTAAAACACATGAAGTGGACATTCAAACCGTGAGACTGCAAACAGTTCTGCTCAATGATCCAAACTTAGTAATATGTTTATCAATCCTACATCCTTAAACATATATGCAGTTATATCCTTTAGAGCCCTTTATTTTCCTCTTTTTTTTGCAATAGAAATTACACATTTTGAGTTTTATTACTCTTACATTCCTTATTTTTTTTAGTTAATTAATTACATATGGTCCTCTTAGAAATAGTTGCTCAAGTTACAAAATTAAAGCATACAAACTAGACATTTAAACAGTGTGACTGCAAACAGTTCTGTTCAACAATCCAACAAAAACTTAGTAATGTGGTTATCACTCCTACACACTTAAACATACATGGAGTTATATCCTTTAGAGCACTTTAATTTACTCTCTTTTTTACAATAGCAGTTACACATTTTGGGTTTGATTACTCTTACATTTCTTATTACTTTTTACACTAGAAACACAACTTAATATTTATAAATATGATTCTTGTTTATTTCACTTATGAGAATAGGCTAAAGTTGCCTCCATTTCAATAAGAAGGCCTCAAGATCATCCTTTTTATAGCTGAGTAACATTCCACCGTATAAAAATACCACATCTTTCTCATCTACTCTGCAGTTGATGGGAATTCTATTTGTTTCCAAGATTTAGCTATCACAAATTGTGCTGCTATGAACATGGGTGCACATATATCACTGTGATATGACCTTTTGATGTTTTCTGGGAAAATACCCAGAGGGGAAAAGCTAGGTTGAATGGAACATCCAATTCTAGTCTTCTGAGAAATCTCCATACTGATTTCCATAGTGGCTGCACCAGTCTGCACTCCCCAAAACAGTGAAGCAGTGTTCCATTTTCCCTGCAGCCTCACCAACATTTATTATCATTTGTTTTCTTGATGACAGCTCTTCTTTCTGGAGTGAAATGAAATATCAATGCTGTTTTAATTTGCATTTCTCAAATGACCAGTGATGGTGAAAATTTCATAATGTATTGATTTGCCATTTGTATATCTTCATCGGAGAACTGTGTGTTCAACTCAGATGCCCATTTTTGGAGAGGGTCTTTGAATTTGGGGGGCTTGATTTTTTCAGTTCTTTATATGTTCTGGATATAAGGCTTTTGTCTGAGGGGTTGCTGGCTAAAATTCCTTCCCATTCTATGTGTTTTCTTTTCACTCTGTTGATGATTTCTATTGGAGTGCAGAAACTTTTCAATAATATGAGATCCCAGTTGTTAATTCTTTGGAGTGTTTCCTGTGCAGTTCGTGTTTTGTTCATGAATTCTCTGCCTATCCCTGTGTCTCCAAGACTTCTGCCGACCTTGTCTTCAAGGAGGTTTAGTGTTTCTGTTGTAATATTTAGATCTTTGATCCATTTAGATTTTAGTTGTGTGCATAGTGATAGGAATGGATCTAGTTTCAGTATTCGGCATGTGTAGAGCCAATTTTTCCAGCACCATTCATTAAAGAAACTATCCTTTTTCCAGTGAATATGTTTAGCCCCTTTGTCAAATATCAGGTGGCTGAGTGTCTTTGTAGATGTCCTTGCATCTTTTAATCTGTTCCATTGATCATCATGTCTATTTCTTTGCTAGTACCATGTTGATTTTTTAGTCTCTTTTTCTTTTTTTTTTGTACTAGGGATCAAACACATGACCTCACATTTGCCAAACAGGTGCTTAAGCCACTGAGCTAAATCCCCAGCCCTGTAGTATAGTTTCAAGTCAGGAACTGAGATGTCTCTTGTCTTGCCTTTGTTGTTCAGAATTGCCTTTGCTATTCTAGGTTTCTTCTGTTTCCAAATGAATTGTAGAAGTGTTTTCTCTAGATCTGTGAGGTATGTTAATTGTATTTTGATTGGGATTGCATTAAATCTGTATAACAGTTTTGGGAGTATGTCCATTTTCACAAAGTTAGTTCTTCTTAGCCAAGACTAAGGAATATCCTTCCATTTTCTAATATCCTCTTCAATCTCATTTTAAAGTATAGTATAGTATTCATTATATATGTCTTTAAATTCTTAGGTTGATTCCAAAGTATATCATTTTTTAGATGTTATTGAGAAGGGTGATATTACCCTAATTTCTCTCGCTGTGAGCTTTTTGACTTTGTACAGGAATGCTATTGATTATTGAGCATTGACTTTGTATCCAGCTACACTGCTGAATTTGTTTATTACCTCTAATAATCTTTTAATGGAGTTTTTTTTTGGTTTTCTATATAGAGTATCATGTCATCTGCAAATAGTGATAATATAACTTCTTTCTTTCCTATCTTTATTCCTTGCATTTCTTTCTCTTGTCTGATTGCCCTGGATGGTGCTTCCATTACTTTATTGAACAGGAGTGGTGATAGCGGGTATCCTTGTCTTGTTCCTGATTTTAAATTGAAAGCTTTCAGTTTTTGTCCATTAAGTATAATGTTAGCTGTTGGTTTATCATATATGGCCTTTATAAGATTGAGGTAGACACTGTATATTCCGAGTCTCTGAAGGGTTTTTATCAAGAACATGTGTTGAACTGTATGGAAATCTTTTTCTGCATCTATTGAGAAGACCATGTGGTTTTTATTTTTGGCTATGTTGATGTGGTGTATTACATTTATTGATTTGCATATGTTAAACCATCCCTGCATTCCTGGAATGAATCCTACTTGGTCATGATGTATAATCTTGATGATTTGCTGCATTCTACTTGCCAGTATTTTATTGAGAATCTTTGCATCAGTGTTCATTAGTGAGATTGGCCTGTAGTTCTCCTTTTTGTTTGGGTGTTTCTCTGGCTTTGGTATCAGAGTAATACTTGTCTCCAGGAATGATTTAGGGAGGATTGCTTCCTTTTCAATTTCATTGAAGAGTTTAAGGAGTATTGGCTTCAAATGTTCTCTAAATTTCTTGTAGAATTCAGCCATGAATCCATCAGGACCTGGGTTTTTCTTTGTTGTTAAGTTTGTAATTACATTTTCAATTTAAATAGCTGATATTGGGTTATTCAAAATTGCTATATCTTCTTAGTTGAGCTTTGGCAGTTCATATGTTTCTAGAAATCTGTCCATTTCCTCTGTATTTTCCACTCTGTGTGAGTAGAGATTTTCAAAGTAGGTATGCATGATCTTTTGAATTTCCATGGGAGCTTTAGCAATTTCCCACCTTTCAGTCCTTATTGCGTGAATTTGGGTTTTTCCTTTTTTTTCTTTATGGGGTTAGAAAGAGGTTTGTCAATTTTTGTATTCTCTCAAAAAAACAGCTTTTTGATTCATTAATTCCTTGTATTGTTTTTTTAAGTTTCAATTGCATTGATTTCTGCTCTAATCTTTACAATTTCCTCTCTTCTATGAGTTTTGGGTTTAACTTGTTCTTCTTTTTCTAGAAGCTTGTGCTGAAGCATTAGGTTGTTTATTTGTGCTCATTCTGTTTTCTTGATATGAATATTTATTTCTTGATATGCTATGTATTTCCTTCTTAGGACTGCTTTCATTGTATCCCACAGGTTACAGTATGTTGTTTTCACATTTTCATTGAATTTTAAGCATTGCTTTATTTCTTCTTTAATTTCATCTGTAGCCCATTTGTTGTTCAAAATGTTGTTATTGAATTTCCATGTAGTTATGCAGGTTTTACATTTTTTGCCATTCCTTTCCAATTTTAGTGCACTATGGTAAGATAGTATGCATGGGATAATTTCACTCCCTTTGCATTTATTTAAGAAACTTTATGGGATAATATATGGTCTATTTTGGAGAATGTCCCATGCACCCCTATGAAGAATGTGTATTCTAATGTTGTTGGGTGGAACACTCTATTCACAGCTACTAAGATCAGTTGCTTGCAAGTATGATTCAGTTTATTATTTCTTTGCTGACTTTTTGTTTAGTTGATCTATCTCTTTGTGACAATGGGGTGTTAAGGTCCACTGTTATAATTGTGTTCTTGTGTATTTGGTTTTTCATGTCCATTAGTACCTGTCTTATATAGTTGGATGCTCCTGTATTTGGTACATATATATTTATATTTGTTAGTACTTCCTCTTGAATTTTTCCACTAACGAGTATGTAGTGACCTTCTTTATCTCTTTTAATCATTTTAGGTTTGAAGTTCACTTTGTCTGCAAATAGAACAGTTACTCCTGCTTTTGTCTGGGTTCTTGTTTCATGGAATACTGTTTTACAACCTTTGACTTTTAATTTATGAGTTTGCTTTTGGGTCAGATATGTTTCTTGTTTGCAGTATACTGTGGGATCCTGTTTCTTGAGCCATTCTGTCAGCCTATTTGTTTTGAAAGGAGAATTGAGACCATTTACATTTATGGATATCACTGATATGTACTGGCTTGACTTTGCCATGTTATCTTCCAGTTGTTTGATTTCTGCTTTTCCCTTGTTTAATTGGTTGTCTTTCCTGGTGATTTCTTTCTGTTGTTTTTCTGGGCATTGTGGTCATTTTTATCTCTATCATGTATGTGTTTGAATAATCTTTCTACAGTTGGTTTGGTGGACGTGAATTTCTTCAATTGTTCTTTGTCATGGAAGAATCTTGTTTCTCCATTAAATTTGAATGAAAATTTTGCTGTGTACATCAGTCTGGGTTGAAAGCTGTTTTCTTTCACAGCTTTAATTACTCCACTCCAAGCTTGTCTTGACTTGTGGGTTTGTGCTGAAAAGTGTGCTGTGATGCTAATGGGCTTTCCTTGATAGGTGAGTGGTATCTTTTCTCTAACAGCTTTTAGTATTCTGTTTTTATGCTGTATGTCTGAGACCTTAATTATTATATGTTTGAGTGTAGACTTATGTTGGTTGTGACTGTTTGGCATTCTACATGCCTCACTTATCTGCATATGAGATTTTTTCCCTATGTTTGGGAAATTTTCTTCTATTACTTCTGTGAATATTTTGACTATGTCATTTGCATTGACTCTTGCCTCTTCATTAATGCCTATTAATCTTATATTTTTTCTCTTGGCATCATCTTGAAGCTGTTGGTTTGTCACTTTATGCTGCTTTGTTATTTTTAAAAGTTCTTTTCTTTCATGATCACTAATTGCAATCCTGTCCTCAAGGTCTGAAATCCTATCCTCAGCTTTATTTAAACAGTTTTGCACAGTTTGAATAGAATTTTTAGTTTCTTGGATGTCTCTTTGAGTTTCTTTCTTAAATTCTGCTTGTTTTCTATATTGTTCATTCAAGGTTTCAGTTTCCCACGCTCCTGTACTTTTTTTCTCTATTTCTTCTTTAGCTACACTCAGAAACTCCTTTGCTAAGGTTGTTATTTCCATCTTTACATGAGAGAGTACTTCTAATTTGATTTCCTCTATATCCTCTTGGAGTTGTTTTTTTCATTTCACTTGCTATCTTTTCAGAGGTTTCTGGTGTGTTATTTTTGAAGTCCTCTATTTCAATGTCTCCTGTACTTGCTCCTGGTGTACTAAATGTTTGAGATTGCATTTTGCTTTTTCCTGATGCCATTTTCCCCTTCTGAGTTAATATTTGGTTCTTCAATCCCACTAGTGTCAACTATTGGTAGTACGTATCTTGGTGTCCTAATGTAAGGTTGATATTTGTCCACTTGCTGGGTCCCCCAAAATGAAGAGGTGGGCCAGTTACCTGACTTCCCACTGCAGGGCCTGTTGGGTGATTTCTATTTTCTTCCTGGGCTGTCAAGCCTAGTAGTATTGATATAGGTCAGCTTTTAGTTCCTGCTATTACTTTATCTTCAGGTTATTCCAGGTCACCAGATCTCCCTGCGTATAGTATTTGTGTTGGCTGAGGCACTACTGTGTCCCTATTTTGTGCCTGTGTGTCTCATAAGCCCTTTTGATTTTCTCCAAGTTGGAGGAGGCCTCATTGGCACACTCTGTACTCTGCCTGATATTTTCTGTGTGCAGGAAAGAGTTCCCCCCACTCCTGTCAGACTCGCTAAGGTCTTACAGTTATTTGAAGGGAGCTTTACTACTCCCTATTTACCCACTGTACACCTCTATTTTAGGGGTATACTCACCACCCTGACTGGAGCCTGCCGAGATCTTCCGTTTGGGTGAGGCAGTCACTGAATTTCCCCTCAAGCTAGCTCAGTTAATCTGCCATAGTCCAAGGTTCCGGGAAAAACGGTGGGAGCTCTGGGTGGAGTTTTCTGGTCCTAAAAGGTCATCTGTGTAGAAGGTGTGGTTTCAGGAGAAGCCCATGTCTCAGCTAGTCCCAGCACCTCTGGCTGGAGTTACTGGTGCCACTGGGTGGTTTCTGTGGAAAAGTCGGGCCTGCAAGAGAGGCTCCCATCTAAGCCAGTCCGGGCACCTCTGGCTGGAGTTACCGGTGCCACGAGGTGGTCTCTGTGGAGAAGCCTGTTAGCCCAGGCGCCTCTTTATTATTTCTTGAGGCTTACCTTTCTTTCTGGCATAAGGGAGAATCTCAATATTATTTTAATTTGCATATTTATAATGGCCAGAAATGCTGAACATCATTTCATGTATTTACTGGTCATTTGTATTTCTTTCTTTGAGAAGTCTGTTCATTTTACTTGCCCATTGTTTCATTGGGTCTTTTGTTTTAGGTATAATTCTTTTGAGTTCTTTATATACTATAGATATTAGCTCTCTCTCAGAAGAATAGGTGGGAAAATATTTTTCTCATTCTGTAAAGTTGTCCCTTTAATCTAGTAAATGATTTATTTGCTTTGCTGAAGTGTTTTTTAACTTGACTATTCCCGCTTGTTGAAACCTGCTCTTATTTCTTGTAAAATTGTGTTTTTACTTAGGAAATCTTTTTCTACACCAATTACTTCAAGGATTCTACCTAATTCCCACTACCTTCAATATTTTTGTTTTAATGTCTTTGATACATTTTGATTTTAGTTTGTTACATAGAAATATGGGTCCCGTTTCAATGTTCTGCAAAAAGATGTCCAGATTTCACAGCACCATTTGTTGAATAGGCTATCTTTTCTTCAACATATGCTTTTGATTCTTTTGTCAAAGATTAAATAGATAAATGTGTGGGGATGTTTCTGAATGCTTTATTCTGTTTCATTAATCTATATCTTTTTTTGTTCCAGTAACATGCTGTTTTTATCACTTTTGCTTTGTAGTACAAGTTGAGATCAGGTATTGTGATGCCTTCTGGTTGGCTATTGTTGTCCAAGACTGCTTTTTCTATTCTGAGTCTCTTCTCTTTCCATATGAATTTTAGGATTGTTTCCTTTAGATTGGTGAAGTATGCTGTGGGTATTCTAATTAGGACTACATTGAATCTGTATAATGGTTTTGGGAATATGGTCATTTTGATAATGCTGATTCTGCCTATATAGGAGGAAGGAACATCTTTCAACTTTCTGATGTCCTCTTTAATAACTTTTATTTTTAATAGTACTGTTGTTTTCTTTGTAAATATCTTTCATTTGCTTTGTTAGATTAGCAAAGTGGTTCCTAAGTTCATGAATGTAATTATTTCCATGATTCTGGAAAACATGGCTATATTCTTCTTTCTAGTGCCAAAGATGTCTGAGCTTATGCTCATCACCCAATGAAGAGTTTGAAAATTAGACAAAATTTTGCCAGTCACTTCTTTTTGCAAATTAAATTGTTTTCAAACTAGTATTTTTGAACCAAGATACCATTGCACCTAGTTATTACATTATTCTTGATGCTATCTTGAGTAGTATCGATTCCATAATTTCCTTCTCATTGAAGTCATTATTGATGTATACAAATGACAGTGATTTTTGTATGTTGATTTTGTCTTGCTTATCTAGCTTTTTGGTGTGTGTTTTTTGAAAGCATATTTTTAGATGAATCATGTATTATATGCACTTTTTAATATGGCTTTTTAGCTGAATATTAGACTTGTGTATTTGAAATTTTCAACTATATTTGTGGGTATAGCTATAGTTTACTTTAATTTCTGTATAATATTCTAAGATAAGTATACCACAACTTATTTAATCTGTTGTTGGATACTAGGATTATGTATATTTTCTGGCTCTAGTAAATATCAGTGATATGAACATTCTTTTTTCTACACAAATGAAATTTTGTTGCAAATACAGGAATATGCAATAAAAAGTACACTGGTTTAGGTTGCCAAATGTTGTTGATGTTCTGCCTTGTATACGTAAGGCTCATTTCTGAGCATACCATAAAACATAAATGCCAGTACCTTCCAATATGAAGTGCCTGAGTTTCTCAGCTTTTCTTTTATTCAAATGCCTAGTCAATTATAATTAATGTAAGTGCTAATATATTTAGGTGTAAATTATAGTATTCTCATTTGTTTTATATTTATCCAACATTTTCTATCATTTTGCCTTCTTTTGAGTAAGTGAAATATTTTTATTATTCCAACTACCCTCTAATTGCCCACCTGTGCACTCTTTCCTTCTTTTAATAATTACCATAGAGATTGCATAATATATTATATATCATGATTATGATGAATGATGTTTTTAATTATTTATTTATATTTTTATTATTGCATATTAGTTATGCAAACTAGTGAGTTCCATATTGATATATTTGTACATGCATTAACATTCTTTTTTCCTTTTATTTCATTTTTCTTTGCCCCATTCCCAATATCCTTGGCTAATAGGCTCTCTTCTAATTTTCTGTTCTTTCTCTCTCTCTTAGAATCATGATATGAGTGACAATGTGTGATATTTGATTTTTTAGTCTAACTGGTCTCCAGTTTCATCCATTTTCCAGCAAATGACATAATTTCATTACTTTCTTTTCTCTATGGCTGAAATATATATATATATATATATATATATATATATATATATATATATTCCATTCTATATATTTATCTAGTTAGTTATTGGTAGGGACCTAGGCTTTTTCTCCAGGCTAGCTATTGCAATTTGCAGTGCAATAAACTTTTGTAGGTGAGTAACTCTAAAATGTGCTGACTTTAATTCCTTCAGGTGTACACCAAGAAGTGATATAGCTGAATCATTTAGTAGTTCTATTTTTAGATTTTGAGAAACCTACATAACAATCTCCATAGGGGCTGTATTAATTTACATTCCTGACAAAAATATAGAACAGTTCTTTCCCCACCTCCACAGCATGCTTGCCAGTATTTATTGTTTTCTCTTTTCTGCACGACGTATTCTGACAGAAATGATATGGTATTTCACTGTGGTTTTGATTTACATTTTACTAATAGCTAAAGACTTTGAGTATTTTCCAGTTATTCATTGGCTATTTGTACTTCTTTTGAGAAGTGTCTATTTAATTCATTTGCTCATTTATTTATTGGATATTTGTTTTGTGCTAGGTTTTGAAAGTTCTAGACATTAATTTGTTGGAAAAGAATCTGTCAAAGATTTTCTTTAATTCTGTAGATTGTTCACTCTGTTGGATTTTTTTCACTTTGCTGTGTAGAACTTTTTAAATTTGATATAGTCTTATTTGTTGATTTTTGCTATTTCTTCTTGTGCTAATATAATCTTACTCAGGATGTCTGTGCCTATAAGTATGGTTTCAAGTATTTACCTTCTTTTTTCCAGAAATTGCAAGGTATCAGGTATTATACTTAAATCTCTGACCCACTTTAATTTTCTTTTGTACAGGGTGCAAAACAGAGAAATGGGAAAGTGATCTGGCTTGTTGAATATTTGTTATTTTTGACAGAGTTTCACTAAATACATGTTATTCTAAAGATAGATGGTTGTTTGTACTGCATCTATTTTTCTGTAACCTAAGTTTCACAATTATGCAATTAAAAGTTATATAAAACAAAGTCACCTCCAAGACACTTTAATATTATCTCCCTTGATTTATGGCAAAAATTATTTGGTTAAATAGTGATTGCATTATGCTGAGGATAAAGTTCAGTGGCACAGTGCCTGCCTGGCAAGAGTCAAGTTTTGTGTTTAGTTCCAGATACACTCCTTCCCATAGTTATTCCATTAGAATACTTATTTTGACAAAAATACAATAATTATTATTTCTGAATACTATTGTCTTGTTCAGTAGATATGAAATCATCATTTTAATTGTCAAGATTTTAGGTGTTACATTTCACTTGTACATATTTATTATGTATAAGTGCTTGGATTTAAAAATGCAAGCAAGTTTATAGAGATAGCTACTGTTATTATAAACTGTTGCCTAATATAGTGCTTTTAATAAAACAAGGTTTTGTT
Organism: Hydrochoerus hydrochaeris; assembly: GCA_004027455.1. Classification (NCBI taxonomy): domain Eukaryota; kingdom Metazoa; phylum Chordata; class Mammalia; order Rodentia; family Hydrochaeridae; genus Hydrochoerus; species Hydrochoerus hydrochaeris. The sequence continues at coordinate 77,937 of PVLA01003662.1, read as the reverse complement.
ATCATAGTAGAAGTATTTGCACTTGAATTTTCATGAATAATCTGTTTTTGTAAGTAATTAAAAGTCAATAAAAACTCACAAGCCAATAAGCAATAAGACTTTATTAACTTATGTCTTAGCTCATGCCACTATAACAAATCACCAAGGGCTGTAACAATAGTTATTTCTGATGGTTCTGGAGTTTGGGAGCTTACTATCATGGTACTACAACATTTGATCTCTGAGGAGTGCCTACTTCCTGGTTAATAGATAACTATCACCTCACTTGGTGGAGGAGCTCTCCCAGGCTTCTTTTATAAGAACATTAATTTTCTAGTAAGGGTTCTACTCTCATTAACTAATCAACTTCCATAAACCTCACCTTCAAATACTCTCACAGTGGGGATGAAAATCTCAGTATATGACTTTTTGTAGACTTCGATATTCAGTCCATAAGAACTAGTTCAACCAAATCTAAGAGTGAAGTGTTGCTTGAGACACATTTGGATCAGAGGACTCATAAAATTCAAAATGTGGACTTATTTTTGTATTTCAAATAACTTTTACTTTTTATCCTGGCCTCATTTTAAAAATTCATATTCTTTCTGCAAAACTAGAAAAGTGGCTCCAAGACTGATTCATTATGTCTGGTAATACAAATTGAAGAGAAACACTTTTTTGTTATTGTTTTATGTAGACTGTGGAAAGACTGTCAAAGTATGAATTATGTGCCTAAATATAGAAAGGCATTTCTGAGGGTAGTATATAGTAAAGCTGTGTAGCCATATATGTGACCAGGGAAGCAGATCACTGTGCTTAATAGTCCCAACAGGACTATAGAGGGGAGAGCGTCTGTAAGTTACACTGTTTTTGTCTAGAATTTTCTGAAGAATAGTTAGTGAAGAACTATGTGTCATAAGTCTGTTAGAAGTATAAGCCTAGAGGAAGTATTCAGAAAGCTCTAGTGCCATATTTTTCATGGGCCAACTTATACAACTTCTTTCTGGTGTACAATACTCAAATTTTAGGTCAGTTTCTGCCCATTACTTGACTCTAGCATAGCAGCTTAGGCATATATATATATATATATATATAGAGAGAGAGAGAGAGAGAGAGAGGACTTCTCTGTTCATTCTGACACAATTGATGCCAAGATATTCCTTTTGGAATAATTGCGTGTAATAACCCTTCATGATCCTCTTCTTTTAGCTCTTCATTTCAATCATGTGCTCCCATTTAGCTCTGCAGATAATGCTTGGGGATTGGCTGCATTTGAATGGACAGTGCACAAAAATTTTGAGGCCAAGCCAACTCACTAATTAAGTGCTCAATGCTCTTCATTCTAAGTACAGTATATTTCAGTATCCATGGGTGATTGGTTATAAAATACCCTGTAGATAGCAAAATCTGGATTCTCAAATCTCATATATAAAATAGTATTAGCATTTGTGAGATGATCTATGAGCATCATCCCATATAAAGTATCTATGACTCATACATAAAATGTAATAAACTGTAAATGTTACAAAAATTGTTATACTGCATTCTTTAATGAATAATGACAAAAAAATCTGTACACATTCAGTATACACACAATTTCCTTTTTCCTAATAACTATTTGTTTTTATTTGAATCCATGGATGTGAAACTGGAAGGTATGAAAGGCCATGTGTACTAGATCCTATTCTGGATATTTTAGCTTGAACTTTTAGTTTCTACAAAACTTCTGGTCCCTCCTGATATTAGAATTATACTTTGTCAACTGTGGGTGTGAAAGAGGGGGCATGCCCCAGATGGATGTATCATAAAGACTGTATACACTGCGGCTGTAGGGAAGATAGCAAAGTATTAACTCTGTGACAATAAAAACATAATTGATACTATAATCTATCATATACTTTCCAAATATTTCTAATTGGAATATGATCTCAATTAGGGACAATTTTATCCCTTTAGAATCTAAGTTTCAGAGAGTTGAGGTAATTGCCTAAGGTTATATAATTATTCTGAGGTAGAATGGGTATTCAAACTTGAAAATATTGGATTTCTTCAAGACTTCAGTGGTTAATGAATGCCTGCATATTCTTTTGTTCCTGTTAAATACAAATTCTGACCTATTTTCAAACTAACAAGTAATGTGAGAAAATTTTGAGTATGGAATCAGGAAAAAATGAGGATAAATATGTCCACATCTTTTACCTGTCATAGGAAATAAACCCCCTGATGAAAGAATTATGGTATTCATCAGAGGCTGGAACCATTTTTAGTCTCCACAGTTAAATCTCTAGTAGGAACACTTAACTGAAAATATCATAAGTACAAGGCAACCATGGGCAATCAAATAAATCCTCTGGAGACAACACATTTTAATGTCAGAACTATCACATTTCGATGTGAAATTTAGGTAGGTCAAAGCAAGTTGAAGTATAGATAGATGAGCATGGGGGAGGGAAGGAAGATTTTGAAATTCATTTCCTTTCATATAAATGGGCATTTGTGGCTCACCTTGAAGAAACTTGATTTTTATGTGGATACTACAGATTTAAAGGACAAGAATACACAACAACTAAGATAAGTAAGAGTGGCTAGTATACTTGGCAAGTGGACTATAAAAAGCAAAAAACAAGCAAAAAATTGGTGAGTGTCTTGGAAAGCAGTGATTAAGGCTGTGTGATACAAAAACCTTACAAAGAACTAATTAATAGGTGTGAAGTATTCTCTCCCCCAGGTTAAGTCCTTTGAATAGAAAATGAGAAAACATTTCAGCCAATGCTTTGAATTGCTGGAAATTCAAGACAAAAAATGACAAAGAAATATAGTACCCCAAAGAGCAGTCATTAATCAATGATCAGTTTTCCAGTTTCCCAGTACAAAAAGGATTGTTAATCCATCCATTGTCTCTTTAACCACACCCACAGTTCAGGACTGCCATCAGTCTCCCAATCCATTAAGCTTTGGCAACTCTTAAAAGGAATTTTCCAATCTCTTTAGTTTAGTGATCTAACAATTACTGTTCACTGGCTGAGATCTGGCTTCTACTGCACCTGGAAACTGTGGGCGGGGGCTCAATTTCTTCAAGACCTCAATGACTAATGCACACCTGCACATTTTTTTTGTTGTTTTTGCTATTATCAAGAGAAATATTTCACAGAATAGTTTGAAAACAGTTTTGTTAGGAAATTTGGGCAATTTCTACCTGACCCTTGTTTTCTTTAGGACTGTGACCAGTGACATTTTGTAGGGCTATAGAACTAGTATCTCTTTTCTTACAACTTGAAATTTCTTGCATTTAATTTAGTAGATTTTTTACCAAAAGAAATCAGAATTTATCCAAGAAGGCTTATCCTCTTTTTAGCTGTCATGTTTGCTGATTTGGAGAATCTGAGTATAATTTCTAGATTATGACATTGTCGCCTAAATGGTGCTGCCTTTGTGGAAATATCATTTTCATTTGTGTCCCTTGATAATTTATTCAAGTTAAAGTTAAAGTTAACAACTTCCTATGTGTTAAAAAGAAATAAAAATTGGTTACAAGTTAAATTGTAACTTTAAAATCAAGAGAATTCCAGTTTTTCGGAATGGTCAAGTGGAGGAAGAAACCTAGGAATTGAAAAAGAATGAGATCACAGTTTGCATTCAAATACATAATGCAGACTCTTAAGAGTCCATTTTTATGCAAAGTAGTATATGACATGTCTCTGTGACAGATTACTGATGCCAGTAAAGAAGCTAGAGATATTTAATATTAAGTATGGTTTTAGGAAACAGGCTTTAGTAAGGAATCCAAAGACTGTCAGAATTAATGTAAGCTCGAGAAAGGCAATAATCAGGATAAAAAATTGGTTAGAAGCCAAATGACACACACACACGCACACACACACACACACACACACACACAAACAGGTATTGAATTAATGGGAAATTAATACTGGTGGATGCTTAAAGCTTGCATTATTTCTAAGGCAATGAGTAATGCAAGAAGTTTGAAGACATATTTTCCAAATAGTGTCACTGGAAAATATAAAGGTAAATAAGTTGATACTGAAAAGATAAAACACTGTAGAGGGACCATGTTAAACATACAAAGCCAGTAGCTGTAAACTTGTGGTAACATCATAGCTATGGACAGGTATTTTGTGGTCTGCATGGGGATTTTCTTTTTTTTTTTTAAATTTAATTTTAAAGATAGTAAAACAGAACAATAAAACAAATCAAAATAGTAATAAGACAGTAAAAAATCTATAATAGTTACTCTATTGCATATTGTTGTCCTTTAAATAGTTGCTTAGACTACTGGATTTAGGCTTCCAAAGTTAATTAAATGATATAGTTCCTCTGAATTAGCTGCCTGCTCACCTTGTGGTGGAGTGACTGTTCTTTTCTCCCCAGTCCACATACCAACTGGTTCACTGGTGGGGGCTTAGCATCCTTCCAGGTTTTCCCCATTCCTTGCTTCCACCTGCTTACAAGTGGGGGCTTAGCTTCCTTCCTTGTTCTTCCTGGTCCACACTCCCCAGTGTTTTTCTTTAATTTTTGTTTTTTATTTGTACATGTTCAAAGCATATGGTTTACATTCCTCATGAAGAGTTGGTATATGTATATAATATGTCTTAATTCTTTTCTTTATCCCCTTTCCCTTCCATCCCACCATCTCTTGGTACTCTTTTCTTTGGTAATATCATCCCCTATTATGTGTCTTTTATTTTGTTCTTTATGTGTATTTTGGGTTTCTTACATAAGATAAAACATATAGTATTTAAGCTTGTATGTCTAATTCATGTCACTTGATATTATTATTTCAACATGCACCTATTTCCCAGAAATGACTCAGGTTTATCCTTCTTTATAGGTAACATATGTAGGTAAATATGGATATTCATTTTTCCCAGCACAAATGATTAATGAGTTTATCTTCCTTCTATTGTATATTTTGACTTCTTTGTCAAGGATCATAAATAGAGATACTGTAATTGTATACCTATTTTCTTCAGGATATTATCAAGAATCAATATTGCTTTGTCAAAGGGTTTTCCTGTATCTATTGAGATGATCATTACATTTTTTTCTTGCTTCTCTTTATGTGATGGATTATAATTATTGATTTGCATATGTTGAACCAACTTCATCCTTGAGATAATTCTACTTGTTCTGTGTGTATGGTTGCTTTTGGTGATAATTTCTCACATTGTTTGCCAGTATATTGTTCAGGGTTTTTCATCCATGTTCATCACAGTGATTGAACTGTAGTTCTTTTTTATGATTGAAACCTGTTCTGTTTTTGGAATCAGGGCAATGTACCTTTCAAGAATAAATGGGACTATTTCTTTTCTTTTGATTTCATTAGAGAACCTGAGCAGTATACACATTAAATATTCGCTGAAGATAGTGCAGAGTTTGCCAGTGAATGAAATGGGTTCTGGGCTTTTCTTACTTGTTTATTTTTTTAATTACTGCTTACTTGTAATTGTCATTGTATTATTCAGGATTTTTAATTCTTCATAGATCATTTTGGCAATTTGTATGTCGTTGGTAATCTCTCAGTGTTTCTGATTTCTCAAATTTATTGGCATACATGTTTGCAAAGTACTTGTTATAAAGTGGGATGTGCAAGCACTTTGTGAAGGGATGTTTAAAAATGCTATCTCTTCTTGCTGAACTGTTGCCTTAACCAATATTCAATGACCTTCTTTGCCTCTTCTGTTCAGTGTTGCATTGAAGTTTACTTTGTCTGAAAATAGGATAGGTTCTCTTGCTTGTTTTGGGGTTTCAGTTGAATGCAATTTTATTTTCCATCCTTTGATTTTTAGTCTATGAATTTCTTTATGAGTTATATGTGTTTCTTATGTATTGAATATCTTAGGGTTAAACATTTCTTTATATAGAATATAATTGTATTTTGTATTTTGAGCTATTGTGGCAATCTTTGTCTTTTGATTGATAAATTAATACTATTTGCACTGAAAAGTATTACTAAAATTCGTAAAGCAAAGTCAAAAATAAGTCAACAAATTTCAGGAGTAACCTCCATTTTTTGTTGCTGATTTCCATTTTCCCATTCTACTTTACTGTAAGGTGTATTCATTCTGTGAGACATTTCATCATTGTTAACTTTATTTTTGCTTTCTAGGATATACTTGAGAATTTTTTGAGTGACATTTTCCATTTCTCTGAAAAAAATCTACACAATGTATTTGAGGTATTATTGTAAAATATGGATACAAAATTATGTACTTAAGTTATCCTCTTTCAAGTGTACAAGTAAATAATTCGCAAATTCTTTATAATATCAAACTGTAATTTACAGAGATACAGCTAATTCTTTCTTACTTATGCACTTCTAAAGTATTTCCTCATTATGAATTTCTAGAAAAGAAATTGCTGAAGCAAATAGTTACATCTTTTGATACGTATTGCAAAATTGTAAAATTTCTTTCATGCAATTTACATTTTCCTTCAACTCTAAATAAGAGTTGTGGCTTCTGTACACTGTTACAGATACTGGGTATTATTATTTAAAAAAGTTTGCCAAAATTAAATGCAAACCCACAGAATTTACACTTTAATAGTAAGCCTCCTTTAAAAAATAAGAGTACTTGTGCAGTGTGTTCTTAAATAGAGCTGTATTTTAAGGTCTTGATGTGGGTAATTCCTTACCTGACTCTCCATTTCAAATATTCTACAGAGGTTTGTTTTATGCAGTTCTAACTCATAACTAGAAATGTGCTCCACACAGTAGCTCAGCAATCATTCACCTCTTGGTAAACCTGTAATATTTGTGCTTTGTATCTATTGTACAAATTTATCTACTTACTCCACTTTCATCACCTGTAGGAAAACAGCTATATTAGCCTCACTAGCATCATTAGGGAGAGAGATGAATTAGCAGATTTTATTCATTTGTATTCCTTTATCTGATTTACTATGTAATATGAGTGTTTGATTGTGAAGCAATGATGCTGAATTAGTAACCAGAAAAGTGGCAAGGAATTTTTTTAAAGGAAGCTTTTAAAAAATTGCTTCACCAGTTGGAAAAGGAAAGTACTCAGAAGGAATGTGTATGTTATCATAAAACTGAGTTAGATAATAGACAATAAGTTATAATATCATTCTTAACCACTTGGATAAAACTAGCAAACATATTCAAGAACCAATTACACAGAACAGTATACCACTAGGATGCGCATTTTTAAAAGTTACTTTGTGATTTTCCATTAATGGTAAGAATATTGCTTAGTGCAATTAGGAAATCACTGAAGTTTTCTCTGGCTTGGCATTCTGTAGTTTGCTTTGGCTCAGCTGTGATTCTTGACTTCAGTTTTATTGATCTAAATTTATCATTTAAACTTCTTTTCATACCTAACCTCTAATAACATATGATGGGAAAACACTCGGACCTGTATCTTCTTTTGCTTTTTTTCTGTAGTAAAGCAAGATTGTGAGCTTTGAAGAATCGCTGATTACTAGAATATGTTAGAGTCTTTATTCTCTACCATGTTGCTATGTGGGGTAGATAGTGTTTGGATGTTAATTTCTCCACACGTTTATTTAATCCACCCATTGCTATTTGCATTTTAAGTATCTATCCATAGAAAACTATTAGCTGGGCATGGTGGTATGCACTTTGGGAGTTGAGGCAGGATAATTGCACATTTGAGCCCAGCCTAGGCAGTTCAGTGATTTAGTGAGACCATGTATCAAAAATAAATAAATATGCAAAGATCCAGGTTCAATCGCTATTACTGAAAAAGTCTATTTAGGAAAATATTTACTTTTTAAGGAGAAAATTAAGCAAAATGATAACAATTCACCTTGCTAGTTTATTGAAATATGATCAAGAATCATATCTCTAGTGACAGCTCTAGTTATCATTATTTTAAGATTTTATGGGTATTTTTGAAATTTGTGATTTACTGTAATCTCTAATAGTGACTGAAATAACTAGTCACTCTTGTTGGTCAGTTTTGCTTTTCAAAATATTTATGCAATTTTTATAATAATCAACATGAAATTATTAGAATTTTTCCAAGTCAGGATTTACAGTTTTGGGCCGTGTTTTAATCTTTCCTTAGTTTGTTTGTTAGCTTTAAGTGTCAACTTGACTTGACCAGTGTTGCTAAATATTTGGTGAACTATTACTTTGAGTATGTCTGTAAGAGTGTTTATGGGTTAGATTAGCATTTGAATTGATAGAACTCAGTAAAGCAAATTGCTGTCCATAATGTGGTAAGTTTGATCTAATCAGTTGAAGACCTGAATAAATTAACAAAGAATACTCTCCCACCAATAAGAGAAAGATCCTTGTGCTTGACTGACATGAAATACCAGTGTTTCCCTACCTTCAGACTCAAAAGAAAACTCTCATTTTTCTTTGATGTTGAACCTGTTATCCTTTGGATTTTATCTACACCACTGACTTCCCTTGGTCTTCCTTGGCCTGCCAACTTCAGGTTTTTAGACTTGTAAGTTACTGTAATTGCATGAGTCAATTACCTTCAGACTCAAAAGAAAACTCTCATTTTTCTTTGATGTTGAACCTGTTATCCTTTGGATTTTATCTACACCACTGACTTCCCTTGGTCTTCCTTGGCCTGCCAACTTCAGGTTTTTAGACTTGTAAGTTACTGTAATTGCATGAGTCAATTATTTACAACAATTTTTGTCTTTTCTAACTCTTTCTGTCTCCACACACACACACACACACACAAACACTATATATATATATATATATATATATATATATATATATATACACATATATATAAACCATGAAACTAAGGAAAGATTAAAATGTGAGCTAAATAAACGCTTTTCTTCCTTAACTTTGGAAGTTGAGTATTTTGCTTCAGGAAAGACAAAAATAGCTAAGACATTAGCCTTAAATTCTGAGACAAAGTTTTATATATATATATATATATATATATATATATATATATATATTCATAGATACCTCCTATTGTTTATGTTTCTCTGGAGAATCCTAAGCAATGCAATTAGCCAAAAGATAGTTTAGAAATGAAGGAATACTTTATTAAACTTTCCATAATTTATTCTTCACCTAAATTCAGAACTTTGAGGTTAGTTTTAATGTCTACATGCTTCTAGGATTTATTAAGAGCAACATATAAATGTTATGATAAGACTGACTAATAAGATTATGATTATAGGAAAAAATCTTCCTATAACATTAAAATAGAGACTAATAAAACTATGAGGAATTGTAGTTTTTGAAGAATTTAGACATTGAATAGGTTATTTTTTCTTGCACTTGTTACATTTAGAACATAGATTTTCTATTATGTATTTTTTCATATTTAATGACTAGCTCAGGAGTAAGGAAAAAATTATTAACTGTATAGACACCATAAGTTAGGTACTATTTTTATAAGTTTTAAGTCACAAACTTATGGTGATTGAGGATTTTTCTAGCTGCTGGTTGCAAGACAATGTGGTTGTTTGGGTGCAGATCTTATCACTTGGTTTATCTGCTGGTAGTTAAAAGTTACTGTAGTTGTCTGTGATCCTGATGGTATTGCTTACTTCTTGGCATTTAATAATCTTTGGTTTCCAGCACTAATTTCAAAAAAGATCATGCAACAAATTTATATATCTCAAAATTAATTATAAAATGTCAGAATTGAAAAAAATAGCAATATAGGGGAGTTATTATTTTGGTAGTAATATGCAGTTTGGTAGAGTTCTAACTATAAGAATATGAACATAAAGCAGATTTACCATTATCTTCATTTCATCTGAATGTCTTATCTCCCTCACTGTTGTGGTTTCTGTCTAGATGTCCCCCCCAAAGCCTCATGCACTTTTAGATGGGCTTTTTCAGAGCTAGCTGAATCTAGAGTTTGTGATTGATTCATGGTTCAATCCTGGGATTAAGGATGGTGCTTCCTGAGTTACTACACTGATTCATACCACCCTACTCTCAGCAGTCTGGATAAGATAAAACAGGCAAAGAGAGGCTTGTTTCTTCTTTCCACTTGCTTGATTTTGCTGTCTTCAACTACCATGAACTGTTGCCCTTGTGCCATGTGCTACCCTGCCCTGGAACCAGATAATTATGAAACATCTCTACAAAATGTGAGCTAAATAAATCTTTTATTACTTAACTTTGAAAGTTGGGTATTTTGCTTCAGGAAAGAGAAAAATAACTAAGACACTAGTCTCAAATTCTTAGACACAAATCTATAAAAAAGAAAATGAAATCCCTTGCAGAATATAGCAAGGAAAAATTGGTTAGGTCAGGAAACTTTAGCTGATGTGTGTTAATTTCAGTCTGATCCAAGTCAATAATGAATGATGTCCAATGCACAATAGTAAATTTGATGGTAATCCATGGCTAAATTTAATGAGCAAGTGTATCTGTCAGCATAGAACATCACCACTGAACAATCACATTTATGATCTCAAAAGAGTTAAGGAGGCAAGGAAGGTAAAATCTATCTCAAGGAAAACAGATAGGTTGTTTTTAGCCAGACTGATAATAAAATCTTTAGAGTCAAGGTTCTATTTGTCACTTTTAGGGCCACTGCTGCAGAAGTCAACTATGGAATTTTAATTTGATTAAAAATTTAAGTGCCCTCTATTTTACTGCTTTAGAATAGCATCATATGTATTGAGTGAAGAGATAGAAAACAACTGTTTGAACTTGCAAGAAGGTATCAAAGGCTTTTAACACTGCTTATCATAAGCCAGAAAAAGTAGAATAACCAGGAAGCTAATTGGTAGTATTATGATTATTTACATATTTAGTAGATCCCAAGAATATCTTATAACTAGGAAAAACACAAGGCTGATAATTATTACAGTGGAGATTCTAAGGTGGAGAGAGAGATCCTGAAATATACATTGAAGTCTCTACTTTGGATGTGATTGTGTACCAATTATAAATAAGGCATAACATATTGACTGAAAGGCAGTGGTAAAGATACTACATGACTCTTGGTCCTCAATAAATATATGACAATATATTATTCATTGTGGAATGCAGTTAATTTGTGAAGGAAAAAGGATCAATTTTTCCAAAAACTCTTACAAAGGGAGCCCTTAGAGATTTCCCATTATTTTCTTCAACAATAAGAAAAAGCATATGAGACAATTCTGCTTGCCAGACTTTCAAATGGTCTCAAATTTAGCTGTACATTCAAAAATGACTCAGGGAACTTTCAAAACAAAATCCATTGCCAGAGTTACATTCTTTTATTCTAAAAGTTTAGATTTAATGGCACTAAAGGGATAGGTCAAGGTAATTATATTTTTAGAGTTCCAAAGTACTTTAAATCAAGCAGTTTGGAAATGAGATATAGTACCTTCAGATGCACAAATTACTCATAGCTACACCCATAAATCAAACAGGTGGCATAAAAGTATTGTTATTTCAAATGACGAGAATATCTCTTTGGTCCTTCAGTATATTTCTGTTATCAGACATGTCACACTGCTTACAATAATTATGTTTAAATTTTGCACACTAGATAAATTGCAGATATTATTTAGGAGAGTTAGCATCTTATTTTGAATTTATTCATCAGATTAAGTAGTAGTTAGCATGGATTTTAGCATTATGGTAAAAACTTTAAAACTTGAAGTGTTACTTAGAGGAGAAATTATGTCTAGGGTGACCAGTATTCTTAGTTTTCATGGAACTGCTGGACCTCTGAGGATGTAGATCTTTCAGTTTTAAAAGGACTGTTTTGATCAACATGGAATGAGTTGGTAACCAAAAGCATGGGAGGAGATTCAAGGCCTACATGAACATTGAAAATTGGTAAGAAAGAGTGAATGATTCTAAAGGAGGAGTAAAAAAAAAGAAAAGTAAAGATAAATTTTCCCTACTTAACCATTTTGTCTGAAAATGGTGTATCACGGCAGCATAATTTCTTCCAGAATCATTTAAATAGTTTGGAATATTAATTTTTCTTATTTTCTAGAACAAAATAAGATAATTTCATTATTTTATAATTGTACATATTTTTTCTATGCTTTTTTCTCTTATATTTTTAACACAGTGATAGATCATTTTGTGGTTTTTTTCCTCTGGGTGAGGTGAAGTTCATAATGTTCAAATATCACAATTACATCTTTACTTTCTTCACTCATTGAAGAGCTTAACTGGAAGGAGAGGTCAGGTTAAAAGGCCTTTGAAAGCAATTAGAAAAAGCATCAATACAGAGAATAAATCTTGAATAGAGGTATGTATTGTGGATTGGACTGTGAGTGCCTTTGTGTATAAAAGGGTAGGCAGTATACACAGGGATGTTAAATCTGACACCCATTATTTTGCAAACATTTCTATGTCCAGCATTAGGCAATATGAGATTATTAATGATGATCAACATACACCTACAGTCAGTCTTTCGTCTGTGTGTAAGTATTTTGGGTGTTCTATTAAATTTGGGCTATTAAATTTACTTCTGCCTTATTAAAATTGGCTTGGAGTGAAGAAGTGTTATTGCTGATATACACAACTCTGTGGAGAAAAAGTCATATCAACTATATTTGCTATGGAAAACCTACTATATGCAGGCAATTTACTATAATGTTATTAGTGTTTACAATGTGTGAGTGACATATATGTATACAAGGCATGATAACAAATATGATAAATATTTAAATTAAAAAATTTACATGGAAAATACACATTCCCATAATTTCTCTTCCAAATATTCCCCTTCCCTTCATGTCAACATATTCCATCATTCTTGAATATCTTTAATTGCATTGTCATAGTTTCCTCCATGTCCTGAATCAGTTGAAAACATTTACCTTTCACAGTCACTTTGACTTTGGGAAGAACCAGAAGTTGAGTGGTGCCAGATATGTTGAGTAGGTGAAAGAGGGTGCACAGTAATGTTTTCATGACCCTCCCTTTCCTTTGGATGACAGTTAACAGAAGCATTCATTGAATTTTTGCACACAAATCATAAAGTCAGTCACAGAAGAGGACTTCCACAACAGTTTGGGAAAGTGGCAAGAATGATGTGATAAATGTTTTAAGTAAATGGAAGTATTTTGAGAGGAATTAATGACAATTTGTATTTTAGCATAATATATTTTTAAAAAATTTAAACATTCATCTTATATTTATATCACCTTTTGTATAAACATTCATATATATATATATATATACACACACACACACACTTTGCAGATGAGAATTAGACAGATAAATTTAACTCACCAAGTAACCTGGTATAAGTGGTACTGACAGAACTGAGAACTTTGATTCATGCCTTTCCAAAACCAAGTAACATTCTTTCACCACTCATCACATGATTTCTGTACTGATTGAGGGGAAAAAAAAACCAGGAAAATACTATTTTCTCTGGCTTTCTTTCTTCAAAGGAAAAAGTGTAGAAAGAGATAAAAGGAATAAATGTATTAACATATTATATGGATTTAGCCTTACTCAATTACAGGTAACTACTTTCAAAACCTTATTCTCTGGGCTAGACAGTTCAGTGATGAAGTTTGTTGTAGCTATTTTGGAATATCTCAATGTATGTACTTGGAATAAACTCATATTTATTTCTAGATACTTTTAAATGTATTTCTTATGACTTGTGACCATAATTAATCATCAAGTATTTTTTCTTGGACATTTTCCATCTCTTATTAATTTACAGAAAGAGAAAGAATACTTATTATGGAAAGTAAAGTGCAGCCTGATTCTTATTTTGCTTTCATATCTTAACTGGGAATAAATTTTGGATAAGTGGTGACATTTTTTGCTTCTTAAGGTGACTGCATCTAATTCTGACAGGAGTTAAGCAAAAGAAAATCCATGAGAACAAATTCAGCTTTAAATAAAGAAGAAACCTTAAATACTGACATGAGAATAAAGATAAAGGGGAATCTGGTCTGTGGTAATGTTATTAATAGTTCTTGTCACAGTATCCTCTTTAGGTAAAGATGTACTGACTGTAATGCCTTTAAAGTTATTAACACATGCTGAGGGTTAGACAGACCTGAGATTTTTTTTATTAATGTATGTTTGCAATTCATACAGATTTAATTCATTGTGGTATATTAATACATGCAGATGACACACCTTGGTTTTTTATGTGACCTTCTTCTCCTCTCCCTTGGGCCCCTTCCCATTTGCAAAAGATATGTCTCCTTGTTTCCTATTATCTGTATTTTATTTTGCTCTTAAATTTTATATTTTGAGTTATCATATAAGAGAGACCATGAACTATTAAGTTCATTTGACTGATTTATTTGAGTTAACATTGTAGTCTCAATGTGCATCCATTTTTGAATGAAAGTTTCAAATTTATCATTCTTTATTGCAGAGTAATACTCTGGTGTGTAGAAATACCACTTTTCTCTTTATTCATTCATTTGTTGCTGGACATATAGGCCTCTTCCAAGATTTAGCTATTATGAGTTTTATTGATGTAAATATGAGTATGCATGCATCAATGTTATATATTATCTTTAACTCTTTTGTAAAGATGCCTAGAAAGGTAATCATGGAGTCAATTAAAATTTCTCCTTGTACTTTTCTGAGGAATCTCCATACTCATTTTCATAGCGATTGCACTACTTAACATCACCACTAATAATATATAAGGATTTCTTCTTCCTTGCATGCTTGCCTGTATTTGATTTCTTGCTTATAGCCACTCTTTTTGGAGTAATTTGCAATCAGATTGACCTATATTTAATTCCAAATGCAAACTTAATCTGTGATTTTAGGAAAGTCATATAATTTTTCTAACCTGTATTTTCCTTGATTTTAAAACAGCAATAAAAATATGTAACTCATAAGGTTTAAATGAAATTATGTGTATAAGGCTGTAAAATATCTGACATGCAGCAAATACTTAATAAGTCTTAGGTATCAGCATCATCATTATTATCATCCATAACATTTTTGCTATTTACTAAGTGCATCATATTTACTTTTTAAAAAGTAATTTCTGTTGGCTGAAAAATTCTTAAGAGCACTTTCTGTACATTTATACAATCTAATAAAACAATTTAGACAACTCATTTTTGGGCAATGTATTAATATGTAGAAAAAGTAAGAATATATGAGAAGCTGATACTATTATAATAAAAATATTTCCCCAAATGACTTTCAAATAAATTTAAGAATATAAGTCAACCTTTGTTTTAGGTTGCAAGCTTAGTTCAGACACACATGATTGGTCAAGGTAAGCTTTGATCTCTATTCTGAACGCATTTTACTTTCTTGACACAAGTCTCATATGGAAATTTGCAGCATTTACCAACTACCAAAGCAGTGTCAGTGCCCTTTACCAAAAATATTGTCAGATACATGATTGGATTTCATTTTAATGGCTCCAAATATGAAATAAAGATAGTTGAATGAGTATAAGAATGGCAAATTTTGATTTAAATAGAAAATATTTGAAAATTGAAAGGGATCCTTTGGTCTAGACATGTTTAAACAAATGCTGAATGAGTAGAAGTCTGAGAGGTTTTAAAGTTAATTCCTGTTTAGCTGACTGACCTGAGGAAGAGATGTTCCAGTTGCTTATAGCCCAGAGGCTTTATAAAACATAGAGAACTCTCTATTGAATTAGATTTCTATGTTGCTAACAAGAGTTTTTTTCCAATGTTTCCTTGTTTATTTCATATATATATATATATATATATACACACACACACACACATATATATATATGCCATTATATATATATATATGTGTGTGTGCAGTTTAATTCTTTAATAATCATTTGAGCCTTGCAAAGTATAACTATGACAATTTTTAATATGTAAAGATGCATCAGTTTTTGGTATTCTAGTATTTTTTTATTTAAAAGGAAATGGGCAAATGTTGCTTAATATTTTAATTTTATTTTATTAGTATGTGTTTACAAATGAAGCTCCATTTACAGTATAATGCAGGATAAGAAATGCCAGCTCCTACATAGCTTTGTTTTACCAAGGAGCACATTGCCATTTTAGTTATTACCAAAGAAACATCATTTTTCTGATACTACTTTCTTGAAATCCAATACTATGGCCTAGTTAAAGACCGCTTTGAAGTTTGTGGCCTTGTTATTTTTATCTATTGCTCTGACTCATGACACAATTTCCTAGCACTGATCCCTGGTAATCTATGCTCTTTTTAAATTAGTCTGCATTGGTCAGTATTATGTAGCTGAATGTCCTATGTCAACCATGATGCATCGCTGTAGTACTGTTAACTGTTTTCCTGTAATGACTCTTGTGTCTTAGCACTTCTTTCATTGTTTTCTAACTTGCAAGTTTACATTTCTGTTCTAGATTATATTCTGACATTATATTCTGATAATTGGTCTAGTATATCTCTGTTTTACATCTGATATAATAATAATAATATCAATAATAGGTATTATATGTTTGTGCTTACTTTGTGGCACCCTAGCCATATTTTAAAAAGAGATGAAAAACTGGAAAATTGAGATATTCGTGAAAAAACCATGTAATATTAGTTTTTCTTTACATACAAGAACAAACTATTGGAGTGGGGATTGTAGATTAAAAAAATATTTGAAATACCATCTTCATTGCATCTTATGGGGAAATATTTAAGAGTTCTTTTTGTTATTTAGAAATTTACTAATAGAAAATATTTTTTTAAAGTAATGGGAATTTGTATTGAATATAATGAAAACTCTTTGGTTATCCAGGTACAGAAAACCCACTGTGGGGGGTGAAATTCTTCTGAGTCATCTTTCACTACTTTAAAAATTACTTCGAAACTGGCTATAGAAGCATAATTGCAATCCCAATACAATCATCTTTTTAAGCGCTGTGTAAATTTGGAGAAAATGAAAAACATGAAATACCAGTGTTATTAGAACTGAGATATTTTGCCAATTGATTTCAAGAGATTTGATAACTAGTCTTGGAGCATTTCCTACACAGCTGATTGAAGTTTGAAAAATTGACCCTCTAAGGTCAATTTAATTCTGATTGTTATCATTCTCTGAGGTTTCAATAGGGAATGAAAGCTGCTTAAGTTCAGGTAGAAAACATTTGGTTATTTTCATCATCAGAATTTAAAAATGCACATTTTTCATGTTTTTTTTTGTGGTGGACAGGCCATTTTGTATTTTTATTGATGCCTTTTAATGATCATAATTAAATGTGATTCATCATTGTAATAAAATCCTTAAAAGTAAATCACAAGGCAAAATTCTTCCCCTCAGTCATTCATGTATTTAAAAAGTGAAATAAAAAGATTATCAAAGAGAGAAGGAAAGACTCTATTTAGAGTCCAGTGCAATAACATCTTATTCTCCAAAGCTGTAGTAATGCATTTCTCAACATCTGTGAGATATAAATATAAGAAAGTGTTGTCAGTTTTTCTTTTTTTCCTATGTAATGTATTGCCTATATAAAATAATACAGGGAGCATTATATTAGATATGCATAAAACATTTAGCACACTACTGGCACTTAGAAAAATACCAGCAAATAGCAGTTGCTTGCTTAGTGTGTTTTTAGTACATTTCTGGGTCATCTTAGCAATAATTTTGTAGTATGACACCTACTTGTATTCAGTTACAAATTTCATATCTCTTAAGAAATACTTGTTTTTAACAAAGACTGTTCTGTAACCATGTTCATTTTTCTTATGTTATTTAAGTCTGAGCTAGTTCCTCACACTGCACTTTGTGTTTTCTTTTGTAAACATCCATCCTACTTCATAGAGCAAATTTATTGGCTGAATGCTATTTCTACCTGTTTTAACATCATGTGAAAATTTGGTTAGCATAATCTTACGTTCTGAGTCCTGGACACTAGACCAAAAGCTCTGTCACTTTGACTTTGTTCAACAGATGTGTTTGTTCTAGTTATTGCTGAATAGATACTAATTAAAGAGCTATTAAAGTAGGAGGAACATATTAAATCATTTTGTAACTTGAATTTTTATTGTTACTTCTTTGAGACCAGAAACCCACTGTCACCTTTATGTTGAATTAATTTGTCCATAGATGGACTCTTATTTCTCAGCCACCCAAGATTTGTTGATGACTGTTGAACAGCCACCATATAGGGACAATAGAAGTTCTTGGAATGTAACTGTTATTCACAATTCAATTGAATCAATTCACATATGAATGCTATAAAACAAACAAGATGAAATTTAGCTGCTCAATTTTAATCTGCTGATGGAAAATTTCGAAGAAACATTTAAAAATATTTTCTTGTTGATCTGAAGGGTATTTTAAAGTAAGTATTATTCATTGTGAATTGCTTGTGTTTAATGTATCTTTTGAAATGTGATTTTTTATATAGGGACAATTGAAAGGAATTAAGATAAATCATTGAATTTAATTATACAATGAGGCTGTCCAAAAATTCATCAATTCATATTACATAAAGAAACTGAGAAAGTAAATGGACATTATTTGGTCTTCAGAATAATTATTCTTCAGATGATTTAACATATTAGATAAAAATAAAAATTAATGCATATCAATTAAGGACATTTTTGTTAGCTTTTTATTTCACATGGATTAATTCTAAACTATGATATCAAATTAAGATAATTATTATATAGAAAACACAGATCAGAACATGTCAGAATTTAAATATAATGTAAATTATTTCAAGACACATGTGATCTCTGTTAGAGAAAAATATTTCACTGGAGAATGATAAGTAATAAGAGAGATTGTTTCTAAAATATTATTTAAGTTTATTGGAGGATACAGGCAAAGAAGAGGTGATGGTAGTCCTGCTTCTCCCTTGTGTTTATGATAAAATAATTGTTTGAGGGTGTCTTTCCTTCCAAAAAAAATCCTAGCAATAGTGGCTTTGAAGATTTAGTCTTTATAAAATTTGAGAGAAAATAGTGCAATAAAGATATTAGAAAGTTGTTAATTAAAACAAAGCTTCACTATAAGAAATTTACTATCCTAAAGGAAACTTACATTAAATTAACTTACTTTTACTTGTGCATTTCAATATTGCTTCTTTAATTTGTGTTTGTACATGTAGTGTAGTATGTCTAAGGTAGGCACATCATATATTCCCCAGGAACCTTTATTCTACTTCACACAGCAAACATTTAATTTCTGACTTGGCATATCTGAGTGATTCTAGCACTATCCTCACAAGACTCTCTCTTTTATCTTCTTTCTCTACTCAATGCAGATTCAAAGCTCATGTGTTTGTTTCAAAATGTTATACACCCCTGTTATTTCTCAAAAATAAAACTTCATCTGTATTTCTGAGCACTCTTGTAGAAGCATCAAAGAAATGGGAATGGTTTTCATTTTGATCCATGATTCTCAAATCATTTATATTTTGTTTAGCAACACCTGGGTTTTTGTGTATAGACGTGCTGAGAAATCAACTTACACTAAAATATTTATACATTTTAATAAATATTCAGTTAATCAAGATCAATTGAAACAATTTTTCTTGACCTCAAATATAGGTAAAAGGAAGCAAATAGATCAGCAAACTTTAATTTCATGATTTATTCTAACAATTTCCTTTGTTGTCTGGAGTCAGTATGAAATAAATTGAAAAACTTATATTTTTCAGACATTCTTGAATAACTGCATTTAATAGCCAGAATGCTGGCTTAGAAGCTCTACAAGCTGTGAATCATACAAATGTTTAGTTCACTATAAAAACAATGATGATTTCACTATTATGTCATAGGATCTATTTGGTATATCACAAAATAGAAGAATACACATTTTATTGGTAATCATCACAAAATGTTGAAACAATGATATTCCACTAATCAGAGGACCTTACTTCTTGAGCATTTTAGATTATGAAGCTTCCTTGAATAGTGACAGAATCCGCATTGATTCTGTCCAGGTTCCCACCTCTCCATTAGATTAGATGAAAATTATGGGGGTTTTTTGAGCAAAATTTTATCATTATAACTTAAGTATAGGAATTGGATCTGACATCTGAGGACCTAAATTCAAATACAGATTTTGCAGGTAATCAGTTCTGTTTCTAGTTAATAAATATTCCCAGATTCCATTTTCTCTTCTGTAAAGTATAGGTAGCAGTTATGTAAGATGTAAAATAATAAACAACCAAAGAACCCTTTGTCAAACCAACCCAAAAATGAAAGATAAAACTCAAACCAATGCAATTATAAATGAAAAAGTGAAAATTCACAATGTTATTAGTAACTACTTCAAAAAACTCTATTCCAACAAATCAGAGAACCTAGAAGAAACGAATATATTCCCAGACACATATGAACTACTAAAACTGAATGAAGCAGGTATAAAAACTGGAAACATTCAAATAAGAAACAATGAAATTGAGACAGTAACAAAAAAAGACTCTCCACTAGGAAAATTCCAGGAACTGATGGATTCACCACTAAATTCTACAAAAACTTCAGAGAAGATCTTAATGCTAATAATGCTCAAATTATTTAATTGAAAGGGAAGGAGTACAGCCAAACTCAATCCTAGAAGCTAGCTTTACCTTGAATGCAAACCCAGAAAAAGAGGCAACTAAAAAGGAAAACTATAGGCCAATCTCTTTAATGAACATGATGAAAAAATTCTCTCATCAAGAGAATGGTAAAAACAATGTGGCAAATCATTAAAAAGGTCTTATATGATGACCAAGTATGCTTTAGTTCAGGGATTCAAGGACAGTTCAATACACACAAATAAATAATAATACTTTGAGACATACTGTTAAGTGAAAGAAATGAGTAAAACAGACATAAATATCATATAATTTTGTCATTATGAGAACTATATAGTAAAAATAATTTAAAGTGTACAAAAATGGTACATAATGTGAAATACAGAGATAGATTCTTTGCAAATGTCAAGATGATCAATAGATGGAGTTTGGAGGAGTAGAGACAAGAAGGCAAGGAAATATAAAAAGAATTAATATCTCTCCTAATCTCTTGTCCATGTAGTGACTCCTCTTAATGAATGAATTGATTATGTAAAACAAACCTATACGAATCAACATGATATAAGCTAAGTTTGAGCCAAACCTGGGCAATGTAGTGATTTAGTGTGAACTTCTCTCAAAATAAAAAAGAGATTGCAGCTATAGCTCAGTTTGAAAGTCCTGGGCATAAATCCTATTACTGCAGAAAACAGAAGAAAAAAAGATTTAATTTTTTTTGAAGTGTATATTTACTTATAAAGGACTGCTTTGCATTTGATAAAAATGTTTTTGCATTTGATGTTGATTCCAAAACTTCCCCCAAAAATAAACCTCTTAGCTACATATCTGAATAACCATGTGTTGCTTTAATCCCCAAAACCTGATCCCCTATATAGTTTTGTTTTATGCTTCATCTGAAATGTCAGGTCAAGGTTTCTGCTTCTCATCTATATTTCCTCAATATTTTGCATGGATGAATGACATATAGATGATCTATTCCTTTTTAGTAAATACATTGTGCTTTCCAAGAAGACAGTGTTTGGTCCCCTGAGGAGCACGGAGACTCATTGCTTCCACTTGTTTCTCTCTATGTGAGGCTAAGCATTACCATCAGGGCACTATTAGCCCATTGGTCAGTATTGCAGAAGAGGCACTGAAGACATTTATTTTTTAAATACATTTAAGGTAAGTAGAACCACATTCTGGAGAATGCTCTGGAGAACAAAGTGCTGCAACATTGCTTTTACACAAAGAAATAAAATTGATCTTTAAATGAGCTTTTATTTTGCTTTATATTTGCTATGACTTAAAAGCTCACTTTTACTATGTTTGTTTTTATTCTTTAAAGCAAAGTTTTAACATTAAATTGCCAGTCATTTTGGGAAGAAGTAAAAAATGTATAATTAAAATCCACTGATGGTCATGAAGATTATATGTTATATCTTGATGTTATATGTTATATATTGATGAATCTTCCTTTTAAATCTACTTGAAAAAAATGAAAAGTGTTACTAATAATCATCCAAAATGTGGTGCTTGTAACTTTCCTCTTTTCCTTCACACCCTGTATTGAAGATGTTAATAAACAGTGACATACTTAAAAATTGTATAGTCAGGAGGAGGAGTAGAATTAGAAGTCGCAAATAGATTGAAAAGTTTATAATCTGTGCCTCAATGTTGAGAAGGCACTCTTCTTATGAAAATGTACAGTTCTTTTAAATGATACAAACATCTTTCTTCCTGCTTTTACTCTAGGGATTTGATTTCCTATCCTTCTCAGGTAAGGAATTTAACTAAGGAACTACAGTGATTGGTAAATTAAGAACTGTCAGCCTAAGTTTCAAAACCATTTTCAACAGACATAGAATGATACATGTAGAAGGTATATCATAGATCATTAAGCAACTCCTTACAATTTTTCACATAAGCAATTGAGAATTAGAGAGAGAAATGACTCATCCCCAATTAAGATGTGTTATGTACATATACTGACTCCTCACCATTAATGCAACCATTATGCATAGCAAACATATACTAATAAAATATGCCTTGAAAAAATAGCACCATCACAACTAAAAGCCAACTTTTTGGACTCTTATTTTGCAGTTTATTCTGCTACATCATATCTATCAAACTATTTATTGATCTAAATTCGGCACTGTTATTAAATTCTGTTGACTTCAGTTCTTTATTTTCTTCCTAGTATAGAAAATGTTAGACACTTTTGCTTTGACTTATTTTTATTTTATTCAGTTTACTTCACCCTACTATCAGTGTCACTGCTTAAGTCTCTCATTCCCTGTGGTACAAGTTTTGCAGTCTCAAAACATGTCTCACTGATTAACCTTTCTCTCTAAAACATTAACTACATTGCTAGTAGAATGAGAATTTTAAAGTAAGATCTAGCTATGGTCTTTTTTTGATTAAAATCATTCAGACACACCATTACTTATTTCACTTAGTAGAACATGAAGCTGAATCAAGCCTCATCTCAGTATAATTCTTAAATCTCTTATTGCCCTTCCAAATTCCACTCCGACACTTTTCATTTAGATACACAATTGTGAAAGAGTATTTTTGAAGTGGCCCTACAGGGCCCTGTTTGTTCTTCTTTCCAATACTTGGTACATACTCTTCCCACAATAAAATCTTCTCTTCCTTTGTCCACCTAGTAAAATGCTCCTGCTTAAAGACGCAGCTGAGACATTTCTTTTGTATGAAGCCTTCTGAATCACTTAGGCAGAATTAACAACACTCTTTTTCTGAATTTTTGCAGCAATCATACAGTCACTATAGCACTTTACAATAAATATTTGCATATATCTTCTGAATTAAAACTCTGAATTTCTTAAAGAAAAAGGCACTTGTATAATCTTCACTCTTTTCTTTCTGTACAGAGTGTCTGAATGTAGGATTCAGGAAATAAGCAATCAATATGGCTGTGTCCATTATGTTTTGTATCATAAAACATGATACTTAATTTGAATAAATAGTATTTTTAAAAATAAGTGGGCTCTGTTGTTCTGATTAATATAGCTTTCAAATTCACTTTTTAAAATATCACTCAATCATATTTTTTAAAATATTGCATAAGAGGTAGTAAATAATGTATTTTTGAAGGCACATTTGCAAGGTAATCCCTTAATTTATCTGTGTAACACACTCATTTTTTAATAATACAAATGTGTAAACTTTGGAACTTCCTTTCTAATTCTTATTATTTAAATGTCACATTGCTACCAGGATGAAGTACAATTAAATATCTGAAATGTGAAAAATTCCAGTGCATTAATAGTGAAAGCCTCAATATAATTGCTTTTCTTAGCATACAGGTGACAGACATACAAGAATGCAATATTGTTTATTCACATCTTGAACTGGAAAAAACCTAATACAGAGGGATTATTTTCTGTGGTAATTGTGAAACAAGATATTTAAAGAGTGAATTTTTTTATTTCAAAAGATTATGTGCTTGAAAATTTGGAAAGTATTACAGATATGGGACCATTTTCCTGTGAACAAAAATTTTGCCTATCCCAACACTGTGTTTTTGCTGCTATGTTCTCTATTTTCCCTCAAAATTGATGAAATCACCTGCTTTTCAAGTAGTGAAAAATTGCAGAAGAAAATGTGTGGCTCATGATTTTTTTTGAAAAAGTAAATTGTGCTTATTTTTGAGTATTCAAGGTACAGTGTTGGATTTCAATATATTGTACAGTGTGAACTGTTTAAACAAGGGTAATAAGCATTTATATTTCATTTAAGTTTGGAGTCTTTGAAACTCTTTTTGATTTTTATAAAATATAGTTTATTATTAAGTACAGTTATCTTACTATGTTGTAGTACATGAGAACTTATTTTATCTAAATGTGTTTTGGGTCTGCAATGATGATACAAGCTTGTAATTTCAGTACTCAGGAGGCTGAAGCATGAGAATTGTCATGAGATTGAGGCTGGTCTGGAAATCATAATGAGTTTAAGGCCATCCTGAAATGTATAGAGAGACCCTGTCTCCAAAAAGAAGGTGTTTTGTTACTGGTCATTCAATATTGCTCTGTCATTTTCCTACCCTTCCTACCTTCTCTAATTGATCACTATTCTATAGTCAGGTTGAAATGTTTACTTCCACATGTGAGAAAGAAGTTGCAGTATTTATGGTAATGTCAGCCTTTCTATATGCCAGAAGTGCAAATTTAAACATCATCCACCATTAATTTAGGCTCTTGCTTCTTAAGATCACAAAGGTTGCTGTATCTGTGAAGAGCTTTTGTGGAGTTTTGTAGGGAAATCAGAAATAATTTCATGTACCCATTTTTTCTGGAATCATAGTGAAAAGAACATCAATGAGAGATCAGAACCACCTGTTGAAACAAGTAACCCAGTAGTAACTGCAAGTGAATTCATTTATTCCTTAACGCAATTTTTATTTTGAAGTAGATGAGATCTACCAGTATTTAATATTGTTCTGGTAATCATACTCTGCATATTCATACATATATCCCCAATATGTTAAAAATCCAAAGGTTCATGAATTAAAAAATATGAGAAACCAAAAACTAAACAAAAAACAACATATAAGACAGATAATAGGATTGGGCATGGTGGTGGGTGCCCATGATCCCAGGATTTGAAGACTAAACCAAGAAGATTGCTGTGAGTTAACAGCCAGCCTGGACTACAAAGTGAGCTCAAAGCCAGCCTTAACTACATAGTGAAACTCTGTCTCAAAATAAAAAAAAATAAAAACCAAAAAATAAAAGCAAATGTTGGATTGTAGGAAATAAGAAATAGACCTTTTACAAAAGATGGAGGGAGAGTTGAGGGAAGAGAGTGGAAGGTGATGAAAAGGGAATTAAATACATTATGAGCATATACCAATCTCCCATGAGGAATGTAATCATCATATGCTACAAACATGTACTACAAATATGTACTACAAATATGAACTAATAACAAATAAAAATAAAAAAAGCAAGAAAAAGCAAAATCAGGTCAAAATAAAAATGTGATAAATTCTTGGAACATGGAAGTGCCATGCTTAATAGATTTGTGGTTCCCATATTAATGTTGAAATGTTGTGATGTCTGTGTATATGAGTGAAAGCTGTATCTTGCATCCTGATTTAATTCTTAAATATTTCTTTACATATTTATATGTCTTAATTTTCCAATAATTATGTGAATTGTAAATGCCTATAATGGTTGAAATGTTGTTTCAACTTGAGAAGTTTAAAAGTTTATAACTAAGTTAATCCACAGGGAGCCTCACTTTGTAAACATCCTGAGCCCCTATAAGAGGAGAGCACAGAGACAGTGTGGGTATAAAGGACTTACACTAGGGCAGAGAGTCTCCATACAATATAAGGGAGAAAATACACTTTTTTCACTTTTGCTCCTGTTGCTTTTGCTGTCTTCTGCTACTTTGAACTGTGCTATGACACTCTGCCTTGTATCCAACTGATTACATACTGAAACTTCCACAAACTGTGAGATAAGTAAACCTTTTGAAAGGCCTGGGAGGATAGAAAGTGTACCTTTGGGAGGGTAATGTATAAAGCTGTGGGTATAAATCCAAGGGTGGAATGAAGACCCCAGTTTTGAAAAGGACAGATGTGTTGATCACGGAAGGAAAGCTGTGAAGAGGGGGCAAAGTGGGCCAAAGAGAAGTGTCGTGGGAGCTACAACCACATGAAGTGCCATGGAGTAGAGACACTCAAGCCTTTTGGAACTAACAATTTATCACAGATTGCCTCAGATGCTGTACATAAAACTACATTGCCCTGCTGAATTTTGGACTTGCTCTGGTCCCAATTCTTTTTATTCCCTTGTTTGTAAATTCTGGAATAAAAATGTTTACCATATGCCATTAAATCCTAAATGTATTTAGATTTAATTTGTGCAGCTGTTCACAGCTAAGAGTTTGGCTTACATATCGGAGAAAATGAGATTTGGAGTTTTTGCAAAGCTGAAAGTGTTAGGACTTTGACAACTCTTGCAGATGGAGTAAATGTCTTTTGTATAAAGGCCAGTCCATGAGTCTTTGGGAGACTAGGGAGAAGATGTTATCATTCTAATATAATATAATATAATATAATATAATATAATATAATATTGATAGACAATATTGGTTCTTAAGGATTGATAAAGATGTGTTATAATGTTCAAGTTGTAAATTGATATGAATAAACATGTCTTTCTATCTGGAGATAAAATTTTGGAGTTTAAAGAAATGTATCTGGTTACCAAGTTGACAAGGGGTGGATTATAATGGCTGATATATTGTGTCAACTTGAGAAATTTAAAAGTTTAACTAACTGATGCAGCAGAAGGCTGAGGTCCTCATTTTGCAAACATCCTGAGGCTGTGCAAGAGATGGTATGGGTATAAAGGACCCACACTAGGGTAGAAATTCTGCATACAAAGAGGATTGCTTTCCTTTCTTTTGCTTTTTTGCTTTTGCTGTCTTCTGCCACCTTGAATTGTTGCCCCTGTGCCATGCCACTGTCTTGGAGCTGATTATGGACTGAAAAGTGCACGAATTGTGAGATAAATAAAACTTTCACTCCTTAATTTTGCGTTTTGGTTATTTCGTCTCAGCAATGAGAAAAATATAACTAAGAAAATGCCCAAAGTGGAAAAAAAAAGAAATTTAGGGCTGGGTATTTAATTCAGTGGCATAAGCGCCTGCCTTGCAAGGATGCGGTCGTGAGTTCAATCCTCAGTACCAATAAAAAAAGAAAAAGAAAAAGAAAATGCCCAAAGGTTAAGTGTTACAATTTTCCACAGTGCCATGCCCTTGATACTTTAGCAGTCAAAACACAATTTGAAGCATTTTGAGAGCAAGTTAGAGGATTACTTTCAACTATTATGTAAATAAGAATTTGTATATCTTCTAATTCCACAAATCTTGTATACCAGTTTAAATAACTATAGGAAATTCAATTGGACTTTGATTCTAGAAAAAATGAAATAGATATGAAATAATGGGTGAATAGATGAATTAATAAATGGTGATTATTTACTCAATGCTAGGGTGAAAGAATAGTGTAGCATGTGGGACCACTTAGGATTAAAGTGTATGAGAAATAAAAAGTATTTAGCTTATTTTTTCAGGGAAGTAAAGTAACGGCTGTATTCAAGGCAGGCCCTAAATATGTTGTAAAATTTGGCACTAGCTGGCTCTAATTCCCTTTTGACATATTTTACATTTTTTTCATTTCTTGTGCATCTGTCCTTTGGAAAGTTTGTGGCTTCTTCTGCAAGCTGTACTATTATTCTCCAGCACACAAAGTCTCAATGCTCCAGACCTCTCCACATCAATTTAGTTACCTGTTCACCCTTTTATCCAAATTTATTTGGGTTCATCTCTTTCAAAGGGCCACTGGATTGTCTTAACCAATATTAAAATAGCTTAGGGATAATTTCTATTCAAAGTAATTTTTTGTGTCTTGGCACAATTGGATATAAATAGACAAGAAAGATATAATCTCCATGTTCCAAGTTTAGAGGAGAAATAGGCATATCAGAAGATGTATAATGTTAATTTCTAAAATAGAGAGTTGGGCAGAGAAGAGAGAAAAGACTAAGTCTGCTTGGGGAGTTACGATAAACTTCACAGGGGAAGTGAAGTCTGAATTAGCATAGTTAATAGTGATATGCAAATTTATATTTTAAAAATTACTTTGGCAGCAGAGGATCTGTGGAAAGAAGTCAAGACTAGAAACAATTTTGTATTCCGGTAGAGAGATGATAATAACATGAACTAATGGAATAGGTGGGAAAATAGAGGAGACTTGACATTTTTCATGTTTAATTAAGTTATAGATAGAATCAATAGGACAGAATTAGTAATCTTTTGCACATGTAATATGAGAAAGAATTAGATGTAGAAGACATATTCTGAGTTTCTTGATTGGGCAACTATGTGCAGTGCTATTATATGGGATTTGAAATGCAGATGAAAGAGAACGATTGTAGAGTGTGACAGGAAATGTAATTTTTCCATTCCTGTTGAAAGGATGAATAATTCAGGATGTTCATGGTTGATGAGTATATGAACATCAATTTTCTAGTTCTTGTCTTTAGGAAGAAATGACCAAATTGATAGATAAGCGCACATTAGCCATATTGTTCAGAGCCATGCATTTGTATTCAGGACTCTTAAAATCATTACATACATATTTTACAAGAACACCTGACACTAATCTTTAATAGTATAGATATGGATAAAGCCAATTTTTAATTAAAAAACTAATATTGCTTTAGTTTTTCTTCTTTCCAATTTTCTAACTTGGTGTTTATCAGAATCAGTGTCCCATATTGATGTTTCTTTTTTCTCTTTTGTTTAGAGTCTCTCTCATTTTCATTTTTGTTCTTCTTTATAAGATTTATTTAATTATTTTCACTTTTGGTTCATTGGCCTTTCTTATCTTTTTTTTTCCCAATCCTCAGAGAATGGATGAGTGTGACTTAGTTTCTAACTCAACCCTTTATGCCTTTTCTCTTTTATTTCTGCCCAGCTGAACTTGCACCACAATGTTGTTTCAAAGACAGAAACATTTGATACACAGAGCTACTAGAGTTTATGAACAGATGAGAAATTGTGCAATTGTTTTCACTTCATAGATTTAGTAGAACATCCTATTTGCTATTAGCTTCCCTACATTGGGAAAAATTAGCCAATGTGTTTTTATTCTGAGAATGATTTAAAATGTTATTAACATTATTTTTCTTCTTACCATGGAAACATGCCAATTAGAAGAATTCATACCCACATGTAGCATTACTTTTCACAATCTGACTCCCTCTTTTAAACCCCTGCTCTTCTCTTAAACTCATCATACAAAATGATCCAAATTCACAATAGTCTCTTTAATTTTTGGCTTTGAGATGGAAATTTTATGACCATCAAAAATAAGAAATTACTGTTTTGTTGGATTCAATATCTTGACAAACTGGTCAGGTTCCAGTTTGATGCTTAAAAATGACTGAGTTATGCTTTTCACAGTTCTTGCTAAATCTACTGAGCTGTGTGACAACTGGAATCTACATGTCATACGTTTCAATATTGCTACATTTATAAGGAGGATGAAAGCAAAAAAAGCAATTCCAGAAGCTCCAATATTTTTTTTTATTTTAAAGAGAAAAAGCAGAAACATCAAGAAGCAAACAAAAAATAAAAACAAGAAGCAAACAAAAAATAAAAGCAAAATGATGACAACATCAAAAATCACAAAACAATAGTGATACAGGACTTCAAAACAATATTATAGGAATTTAACAACGGTTGCTATATTGCATACTGTTACCCACAAAGTAATTACTCAAGCTATAAGATACAGGCAAGCAAGTTTGGTCTAAAAATATAGTTTCCCTTTGAGCAGTTTCTTTCACTTTTACTATGTCTATTTTAAGGTTTGGATCTTATTTACTCTTTCAGTGCCTTACACTAGCAAAAAGTAAGTTGTCTACATATGCAAGTCTGATTTATTTCATTTATATATATGGTTTTCAGTTGTATCCATTTACTTATAAAAACCTTAATTTTATCAATCTTTATGACTGAGTAGTATTCTATTATATAAAAATACAACATCATTTTTATCTATTCCTCATTTGATGGACATTTGCATTATTTTCAATATCTAATACACAATCTGCTGCTATAAACATGGGAGCACGTATATTGCTGTGGCACAATGGTTTCAAGATTTCTGGGAAAATATGCATAAGGGGAAAAGCTGGGTCAATTAGAACTTCTAATTCTAGTTTTATGAAGAATCCCCATGCTAATTTCCACAGTGATTGTACCAGTATATATTTCCACAAAAATGGAGAATTGTTCCTTTTTCTCCACAGCCCATCCAGCATTAGTTATTCGTTGTCTTGATGTTAGCCATTCTTTCAGGAGTAAAATGATATCTCAGTGTTGTTTTAATTTGTATTTCTCAAATCCCTAAAGATGTGGAAAGTTTTTGCATATATGTCCTCTAGTAGGTTCACTGTTTCTGGCATAATATACAGTTTTTTATTCATTTTGACCTTAGTTTAGTGCATAACAGACATAGGTCTGATTTAAATCTTTGGCATGAAGAAAACCAATTTTTCCAACACCACTTATTAAATAGGCTGTCTTTCTTTCAGTGAATGCATTTGGTCCCTTTGATAAAGATAAGGTGACTGAGTGTGCTTGGAGTTGTGTCTGTATTATTTCTCCTTTTCCACTGATCCTCATTTTTTTGGTCTGTAATATGCTGATTTTACTATAGCAGCTTTGCAATGCAATTTCAAGTCAAGGTTTGTGATGCCTCCTGCATAGCCTTTGTTGCTCAGGATTGCCTTTGGTCTTCCAGGTCTCTTATGGTTCCATATGAATTTTAGAAATACTTTCTCTAGATCTATGAAGATTGCTCATTATATTTTGATCAGGATTGCATTAAATCTGTAAAATTGTTTTGAGAGTATGGCCTTTTTCGCAATATTCGTTCAGATATCTTTCCATTTTATGAATTCTACTTTAATTTCTTTTTTCAGAGTACTGTAATTTTCAATGTATAAATCTTTTACATCCTCTGTTAGATTGCTTCCTACCTAGTTATTTTTTTAAATGTTATTTTGAAGGGTATGTTTTATCTAATTTCTCTCTCAGTGAGTTTGTTGTTTTTGTACAGAAATTCTATTGACTTTTTTTTTTATTGGTACTGAGGATTGAACTGACGACCATGCGCTTCCAAGGCAGGTGCTTATGCTGCTGAGCTAAATCCTCAGCCCCATGCTATTGACTTTTGAGCATTGAATTTGTACACAGCTATATTGCTAAATTTGCTTATTAATTCTAGGTCTTTGTTGATGGAGTTTTTGTGATCTTCAATATAGTGAATCACATCACCTGCAAATAATGATAATTTAACTTCTTCCTTTCTTATCTTTATTCTTTTTATATTTCACTCTTGTCTAATTGCTCTGGCTAATATTTCCAGAACTATATTGAATAGGAGTGATGATTGTGGACCACATTGTCTTATTCCTGATTTTAGAGTGAAAACTTTCAGTTTTTGACTATTTAGTATGATGCTGGTTGTTGGTTTGTCATAGGTGGCTTTTATCAAATTGAGGAAAAGACTATCCATTCCAATTTTCTCTAGGATTTTTAACGTGAATGAATGTTGGGCTTTATCAAGAACTTTTTCTTAATCTATTGAGATGATCATGTGATTGTTTTTATTTTACTCTGTTAATATGGTGTATTATATTTATTGATTTTTGTTTGTTGAATCATCTCCGAATTTCTGGGATGAATCCTACTTGGTTGTGGAGCATAATATTCTTGATGATTTGCTACATTCTATTTTCTATTGTTTTATTGAGCATTCTTGCATCTATGTTCATTAGAGAAATTGGCCTCTAATTTTCATTTTTGGTTGTCTTTCTCTGGCTATGGTATCAGGGTGATATTTGCTTCCCAGAATGAATTTTCAAGAATTGCTTCTAGTTAAATTTCTTTGAAGATTTTGTGGTGTATTGTTATTAAATCATCTCTAAATTTCTTGTCGAATTCAGTTGTGAATCCATAAGAATCTGGCCTTTTTTGTTGCTAAGTTTTTATTTACATTCTCTATTTCATTAACTGATATTGGGTTATTCAGAAGTTTTATTTATTTTTGATACAGCTTTCATAATTCATATATTTCTAGGTGTCTGTCAATTTCTTCCATTTTTGATCCTATGAGAGTAAAGATTTTCAAACTAAGTACTGATGATTGTCTGCATTTCCAGAAAATCTGTACTGATTTTGTCATTTTTAGCCCTTATTGCATAAATCTGAGTTTTTTATACCCTTATTTTAATAAGGTTGACTAGAAATATATCAATATTATTTATTCTTTCAATGAACCAAATTTTTGATTCATTAATTCTTTGGATTGTTTTCTTAGTCTCAATCTGCATTAATTTTATTCTCTGATGTTTATAGTTTCCTCCCTTCTTTGGGCTTTTGGCGTGACTTGTTCCTGTTTTTCTAGAAGTTTGAGGTGTAGCATTTGGTTGCTTATTTATGCTCATTCTGTTTTCCTGATATGAGAATTCACTGCTAAAAGTTTCCCTTTGAGGATTTCTTTCATTTTGTACTACAGGTCCTGGTAAGTTGTATTTGCAATTTTGTTTGATTGTGTATATTATTTAATTCCCTCTTTAATTTTCTCTGTGACTTATTGGTTGTGCAGTAGGGTGCTATTTAATTTTTATGGTTTGTGGAGTTTTCATGGTTTCTCTTGTCACTAATTTTAGTGCACTATGGTTAGATGATATCCATGAGATAATTTCAATTCCTTTACATTAATTATGTTTTATGTTTCAATTATGTTTTATGAATTAATATATGGTCTGTTTTAGAGAATGTCTCATGAGCAGCTAAGAAGAATGTGTATTCTGATGTTGTTAGGTGGAACAATCTGTACACACCTACTAAGTCCATCTGTTCACAAGTTTGATTTAGTTCTGACTTTTGCATAGTTAATCAGTCTTTTTGTGGTAATGGGGTGTTAAGGACCCCACTATAATTGTATTATTGTGTATTTGATTTTTCATGTCTATTATTATATGTTTTACATAGTTGAGTGTTCTCATATTTGGTGCATATAAATTTATGCTTGTAATTTCTTCTTCTTGAAGTTTTACCCTAACAAGTATGTAATGACCTTCTTTATCTCTTTTGATTATTCTTGGTTTGAAATTCACATTATATGCCACGAGCATAGCTATCCCTACATTTTTCTGCATTCCTGTCACATAGAGTATTGTTTTCCACCCTTTGACTTTAAGTCCATGAGTTTTCTTTTGAGTTAAATGTGTTTCTTATAGGCAAAATATTGTTAAGAGTTTGTTTCTTGATCCACTCTAATGGGTTTCTTGATGGGTGAATGGAGGCCATTTATATTATTAGTTTTAACTGATATGTATTGACTTATCTTTGTCACGTTATCTTTCTGCTATTGGTTCCCTAACTTTCCCTTCTGTTTAATTGCTTCTCCTGCTTATTGGTTCCTTCTTGTTGTTGTTCTTGGAATTGTATCTATTTTTCTCTCTTTCTAGGATGTCTTTCAGTTCTCTTTGTAGAGTTGGTTAGGTGATTATGAATTTCCTCAGTTTTTCTTTGTCATGAAAATGTCTTATTTCTCTGATTTTAAAAGATAGTTTTTAAGGGTATATCAACCTTGGCTGAAAGTAGTTTTCTGTCAGGATTTAAATGCTTCAAGCTGTGCACTTCTTGACTTAATGGCTTGTGTTGAGAAGTCGGCTGTGATTCTGATGGGTTTTCCTTTATAGATGACCTGTTTCTCTTCTCTAACAGATTTTAATGTTCTGTTCTTATGCTGAATTTTGAGGATTATTGATTATTAAATGTTGAGATGTAAATTTATTTTGATTATAGCTAATGGGAGTTCTATATGTCTCTCTTATCTATACATCAGGTCCTTTTCCCATGTTTGGGAAGTGTTCTACTATTACTTCTGAAGTTAGACTTTTTATGTCATTTGTATTGTGTCCTTTTTCATTGAAAACTATTTAACTTATGTTATTTCTCTTTCCATTATCTTGCAGCTGTTAAATTGTTATTTCCTGATTCCTATTTTTTTTGGTACTAGGGATTGAACTCATGACTTTGCACTTGCCAGGCAGATGCTTAAAGTGCTGAGATAAATTCCCAGCCCATGATTCCTTCTTAATTTTAAGAGATCTTTCGTTATATGGTCATTAACTGTAATCTCTCTTCAAGATCGCTAGTGTGACTTCAATGTCATTTATTTGTTTTTGCCAGCTTTCAAGGGATTTTTTTAATTTAAAGTGAAAAAAATCAAAACAGTAAAAGGGTGGAAATAATACATAATTTCATAAAAATAAACAGTAAGAATCAATAGTTGATAAATTACATATTGTCCTCTTAGAAATATTTGTTCAAGTTACAAAATTAAGGCATACAAAGTAGACATTCAAACAGTGAGACTGCAAACAGTTCTGTTCAACGATCCAACAAAGACTTAGTAATATGGTTATCAATCCTACACTCTTAAACATACATGCAGTTATATCCTTTAGAGCACTTTATTTTCCGCTCACTTTTACAATACCAATTACACATTTTGGGTTTTATTACTACTACAGCTCTTATTTTTTTACACTAGAGACATAATGTGATATTTATAAATGTTCTTATTTATTTCACTTATGAGAATAGTCTCAAGTTGTCTCCATTTACCTATGAAGGCCTCAATATCATCCTTGTTTATAGCTGAGTAATACTTCAGTGCATAAAAATACATTTTTTCATCCACTCTGCGGTTGATGGACATCTTGGTTGTTTCCAAGATTTATCTATTACAAATTGTGCTATTATGAACATGGGTGCACATATATCACTGTGATATGACCTTTTCAGAGTTTCTGGGAAAATACTCAGGTGGGGAATAGCTGGATTGAATGGAACTTCCAATCCTAGACTTCTGAGAAATCTCCATACTGATTTCCACAGTAGTTGCACCAGTCTACACTCTAACCAACAGTGGAGTAGTGTTCCTTTTGCTCTGAAGCCTTGGCAACATTTGTTATCAGTTGATTTCATGATGGCAGCTATTCTTTCCAGAGTGAGGTGAAATCTCAATGATATTTTAATTTCCATTTGTCGAATAACCAATGATAGTGAACATTTCTTCATGTATTTGTCATTTGTATATCTTCATCTGAGTACTGTGTGTTCAACTCAGATGCCCATTTTAGGAGAGACTGTTTGAATTTGGGGGGCTTGATGTTTTTCAATTCTTTATATTTTCTTGATATAAGCCCTATGTCTGAGAGGTTGCTGGCTAAAATTCTTTCCCATTCTGTGAGTTTTCTTTTCACTCTGTTGTTGATTTCTTTTGCAGTGCAGAAACTTTTCAATAATATGAGATCTCAGTTGTTCATTCTTTTAAGTGTTTCCCCTGCAGTTTGCATTTTGTTCATGAATTCTCTGCCTACCCCTGTCTCCAAGACTTCTACCTACCTTGTCTTCCAGTAGATTCAGTGTTTCTGTTTTAATATTTAGGTCTTTGATCCATTTAGACTTTAGTTTTGTTATGGTGGTAGGCATGGATCTAATTTCATTCTTCAGCATGTGGAGAGCCAATTTTTCCAACACCATTTATTAAAGAGGCTATTCTTCTTCCAGTGAACATGTTTAGCCCCTTTGTCAAATATCAGGTGGTTGAATGTCTTTGTAGTTGTTCTTGTATCTTCTATCTATTCCATTGATCCTCAGGTCTATTTCTTTGCCAGTATCATGCTGATTTTTTTTTACTGTGTCTTTGTAGAATAGTTTCAAGTCAGGAATTGAGATGCCTCCTGCCTTGCCTTTGTTGCCCAGAATTGCCTTTGTAATCTAGGTTTCTTCTGTTTCCAAATGAATTGTAGGAGTGTTTTCTCTAGATCTTTGAGGTATGTTAATGGTATTTTGATTGGGATTTTTTTGTTTCCTGTATATCTTCTTAAATCTGTTTCATTTATTCTAATTATTTACTTTATTGTTCTTTCAATTTTTCCATCATTTTTTATGCTTCTCTTTTTTAAATTTATATCTTCTTTGGATATAATCACCAATTCTTTCATTAGGTTTATCATTTCTTTTTTACCTGAGAGATTTTTTTTCTCTTCTGATTTTTTTTACAGCTTCCTGCAGTTGTTTCTTTACTTCCTTTGATATCATTTCAGAGATTTTGTGTGTTTAGTTTCTAAATTCATGCGTATCTGTGTTTCCTGTACTTGATCTCCATGGGTTGGAAATTTGAAATTGCATTTTGTTCTTTTGTTTTGGCATTTTCCTACATTTCTCCAAACCACCATATGTCAAAACCTAGTTGCTGCCTGTGCTGTCAACCCATCCAGTGGCATGCCTCAGTGACAGTTTCTGATGGCTGTGGGTCTCCGGACATGGAATGCTGTTCCACAAGGGCTTCAGAGATAGTTCCTGAGTGTGGATGGATCACTGGGTTTGGACTTAAAGTTTCTTCGGATCTCACTGAAGGTTCCTTGGTGACTGCAGGTCAGTGGACACAGACTCTCCTGTCCCCATGAATCTCACTAAGGGTTTTTGGATGACTTCTAGT
Source organism: Hydrochoerus hydrochaeris (assembly GCA_004027455.1). NCBI lineage: Eukaryota > Metazoa > Chordata > Mammalia > Rodentia > Hydrochaeridae > Hydrochoerus > Hydrochoerus hydrochaeris. The sequence goes on along the minus strand of PVLA01003662.1, from coordinate 41,453 downwards.
CTCTGGGCCCAGACTCCTATTCCGTGCAGGCCTCAGAGTTGGTTTGTGGATGTAGGAAAGTTGCTGGTTGCAGCTTCCCAGTCATCAGGAGCCTTATCTTCTGTTCCTGGGTGTGGGTTGCTCATTCGGCATAGCTTCCCAGTCCCTGTCAGCCTCACTGTTTTTACCTAGATGACTGTGTGTTGTTGGTTCAGATTCTCAATCCCACAGACTTCAGAGATGATTCCTATGTGTGGGTGGGATATGTGTGCTGACTCTCTATCCCCAGAGGTCTCACTGAATTTATTAAAGGCCTGTGGGGTTTTGGGCATAGACTCCCAAACCCTGTGGCCTCAGCAAAGGGTTCCTGAATGACTGAGGGAAGCTGGGTGCAGACTTGCAGTCCTTGCAGTCCAGAGATAGTTCTCATGTCTGGGAAGGTTCCTGGGTGCAGCTTTGCAGTCCCTGCAGACCTTACTGTGGGTTCCTAATTAACCCTGGGTCTCTGGGTGCAGCCTCGCATTCCCTAGAAACCTCACCTATGCTTCCTGTGTTTGGGTTTATCATTGAGGCAGCCTCTGAGATAGTTCCCAGGTGTGGGTGGTTTGCTGGGTGCAGCTTCCCTGTCCCCAGGATCCTCACCTCAAGATTTTTGAAGTTAAAAAATAATGAAGTACCCCATCCAATGAAATAAATGATTACCCCATCAACTCTTATATTCTAGCCAAAAATCTACACAAATCAAAATCTGTTAATTCTTCCAAAAATCATTTCTTTAATGCTTAAATATGCAAAATATTTGCCCAACTCTAAGACAAAAAGCCTAAGCTTCCAAACCTTAAAACATGAGAGTTAGTGCTACAGGGATGTAGGTATAGCTCACCAGCACAGCACCTGCTTGGCAACCATGAGGTTGTGAGTTCCATTCCTAGTATAAAATGGAGAGAGATTTTGGTTCATACCAAATATGAGAATCACCTAGAGAGTTTTAAAGTGTACTTAAATTGGACTCTCACCACTAGTGATTCTCATTTAATTGGTCTAGGTGTGGATTGATGGTAATGTTTTAAATTTCCATGAATGCTTATGGCATAGGGTAATGTTTCTGAATCTGTTTAAGATCAGCAGGATCATAATCTCTGTTTCTTGGGAACTTGTTAGGGATGAACACAATTGAACTCATTCCTAGCATCTTAAATCTGAAGCTCTACCAGTGTGGCTCAACAATCATAGTATTAGAAAGCCCATCAAAGAGCCAGATAATATGTTAAGATATGTGAACAATGTGGGTTTTTCTTCCCGCTGTTGTAACATGAAGACAAGCATAGATAATACTTAAGAGGTTGGGTATGGCTATGCTTTAATGGAACTCTATTTGCAGAATAGGTAGATAGACTGAATTTGGCCATGGAATAGTCATTTGTTGAATCCTATTGTAGGTAATTTTGATAAATGCTATTGTTTATGAACTACTAGTTCTGAAAAAATGGCAAATCATTAATCAGAAAAGCAGGGCTATTACGCATGAAAAATTATTTACTAGAAAAATAAAGGATGCCCAGAGAATGCATTAGAAATAAATAACCCAGACTTACTGGAGAAAAAGGATTCTAACAGAAAATGTTTGCTATGAAACGATTAATGTCTAATGGAAGAACATTATTGGCATGGGGAACTGTTATGTCACTTTTTCCTTCAAATCAGACCTGCCCCCTCACTCCCTTTCTCAACTGGCAAGTGGAGCTCTGGTTTTCTGACTGATTATAGTACTTAAGCTTTTGTTTCTTAAGGATAATTTCAGATTAAAAGGGAGTTTAGCATTCTCTTCCATTCACTGTGTATGTGAAATATCAATACATCAAAGATTCAAGCTGTTCATGAGAAGTCAGATATATAGCTTTTAGTTTAAAGAATCATATGACAGCTTAACACAAATGGACACTTACAGGTAATACTGCATGAAGGTGAAGAATTTGGGTGGAATCTATGGAGAAACTTTGAATATTTAAAGATCTCAAACAAATGGAAAGTACTTTCTGTGATTAGTAATTAAGAATGTGCTCCAGAGGAAAAAAAATATGTGGGGAAAAGATGTATGTCAGGTACACTGGTAAACTAAGTCCAATAGTTCCACTATTTTTTAAGACTATTAGGTCTTTGTAACTCAGGAGAAACTGAATGTGTGCACCCAAAGATATTCTGTATCATTTACAAATGATAGTGCTCATCCACTCAAAGAAAATTGTTTTTGGTTGTCATTTTAGAAAGTGCATTGACATTTTCAGAAAGTAATTTTATTAACAAAATAACATTTCAAAATTCATACACCCTTTAAGAACTTTTCAAATCAATATGTTTACAATGTGCATAATCTATCTGAATATTAAGTATTTTATTACTAGATTAGGCACAATGAGGTAAACAGTCTACCTTTTACAGTTTGTCTAGCAATATTTATTTCATTTTAAAAAATGCATTTCATTGATACATCTTAGATATATATATAATTACAACATTTATCATATGAAATTTGTACTTATACATGATATATCTTGTTTCTTCTTTTGGAAACATTCCCATTCTTTCCCTTAAACCTCTCCATATATATAAAAGTTTTGTGCCAATATTTTCCATGTAGTCTCTCTTTTTCTTTTCCCTTCCTTCTTGTCCCCCTCCCCCTCCTTTGTTTCCCTTCCTAATTGAATATGATCTTTCCATTTCTCAATATCTATTATATATTTTGGTACTTATTTGCACTTTTGCTTTGTCACACCAGAAAAACAAGGTGGTATTTAAGCATGTGTCCAATCTTTATAGGTAAATGGATGCACCTTGAGAACATACTTATTAGTGAAATAAATGTATCATTCATGTATAGACATCGTATTGTTTCATTAGTATGATAAGGAAATCAAGTATTTTGTCCCAGAGAGAATTACTTCAATCACACAAAGACTCAGGCCACATATGCCTTTACTTTAAATAATGCATTGTGAACCATTTTGAATTGACTTTTGGATGTCCTAAGAAATGTTTGATGTGCTATAAGGTTTGGTTTTTTTGCATGTAAATATCCAGTTGTTCTAGTATATTTATTGAGGGTACAATCCTTTCTTCACTTAACAGATTTTTCATCTTTGCCAGAAATCAATTCCTATTATGTGGGTTTCTATTCTAGGACTTTATATTGGTACTTTGGGGTTTGTCTATTGTGATATCAATGCCATTTTGTTATGATTGGTTTAACTTTGTTGAAAGTTGAGGTTGGAGTTATAATTTTGTTCCTTTATCAAAGATGTTTAGACTATTCTGAGTCTTTTTATTTTTACATAAATATGAGAGTCAAAACGTTAATCTTTATGAAAAATGATGTTGGCAGTTTGAAAAGGGATTGTGTTTTCTTATCTGTATTATTTTCTTCTATTTGTTTTTTATTTTATTTTGTCTTTTATATTTAATTTTGCAAGTGTTAGGCTTAGGATATTGTATGACTTTCTTTTTTTCTAATAAAAGTATTTGTTGTTAAAAAATAAAAAAGTGTCCAATTTCTTTAAGCCTATTAAATTAATCAAAACCTATATGATCAAATTCTTTATACTTTGTTTTTCTCTACCTCTCTGTCTCTTTTTTCTATATCTCTGTCTCCTTCCCTGTGCTATTTCTTTGGAGAAAGATGAATTTATACAATTTGAGTATCAAAATCAGCATTTTAGAGACAGATATTTTGGAATCATGATCCAAAGAATCAGTTCTCAAACACTTGATATGGATAAAGGAGAGAATTGGAAAATGAATGAAACAAACTTAGAACATGTGTATAGTGTTCCTGAAAAAAAAGTAGTTTGCTCATCCTGACACTTCCTGAGTATAATATCATATTTAACTCCAAATGACACCAGTAAAACTGAAACAAATAGGAGCAAAATTGGAACATTAATACTGATTAAATTTATAATGTGCAACACACTACTGAATATTTATCAGGACGTAGGTAAAGTGAGTGATTGTACATATAAGTTACTTTCATACTTGAAGCTATTAGACATTTCTCTCAAGTTTTGTAGTTTTAACAAAGATGTCCACTTTGTTATCATGCTATAGATTTATAAACTGTATTATTGTTTCTTTGATCTTCTCAATTTATCTTTCATTAAACACCCAGTGCAAGTTGAATTGTCTTTTGCTATCATTTCTCTTGATTAATGAATTAATTATTTCTTTGTTCATTCTTCATCCTGTCATGGAAGACATCCTTTCTGAGATTCAGTCTTCTCCTTCTCTTTGATTGCTTTCCGACCTCTTTAAGTTCAATTCTTCTCCCTTTAGCATGACTTCTTTCTTCATGTTACACATTCTTTTGCAATTACAGATAATTACTATAAGAACAAACCCCTGAAAATATTTTTTTTTCTAAGAGAAAAGCATTATTCATTATTTTGGTCAGTTTTCTAGAAAGTTTCAATTGAAAGTATGAATATTCTCTTTGTTTCTGTCTTCTTGGCTTGTATTAGTTTACGACATGCCATTTGAAACACATACTGTTTTATTCATCCCTTATTTGTCATGCAATTTCCAAGAAGGAATGAGAAATTCATACCTAACTGGGAAACATGTAGTGAATACTGATACATTTTTCTAAAAAATTTCCTTTCATTGTCCTTAAAAACAACTATAGTTTCTCTGGTTCTTAACAGGGGGATATTTGGTCAGCTTTGTTTCTTTGTCTACACCAGAAGTATTCAAGTAAAATTCATTTTTTATTCAATTCTATTTCATTTATAGAAAAAACAAAGGGAAGAAAATCTATTTTCTGGGGCAGGGCATATAGGTCAGTGGCACAAGTACCTACCTGGCAAGTGTGAAGTGTTGAGTTCAATCCCTGTCATCAAAAAAATTCTATTTTATGTTAAATAATATTAAAATGTGACATCATAATCTCTTTAATCAAAAAGCACAAATTGTGTTGAGACTAAGCAAAAAATGTCAGACTTCCTTTCCATTTATAAACTTCATTTTTATGATAAGTAAACATAAATTTGTAAGATATTTCTAAATATGTAAGATAGATAAAGTTAATTTTAATTTTTATAGAAGATGCACATCAGTGAATATATGCTAATAGCCAGGCAATAATAGTCTAAGAGTAATATCTGTAAATTCGGACAATTTTTCCTCTTTTAAAATGTCTGTTTATTTCAATAGCAAAGATTTTAAAATTACAGAGAAATCGTGAATTTTCTATAAGGAAATATGATTTTCACAAACAAAATTGTCTTATCATCTGAGCCCAATTGTTACAAATGAATTTTCGTTAGTTTTGAATTATCTTTTGTCAATCTTTCTGTGATTATACCTACATAGTCTTGCCTTTTATTGCCTAGAATTGACTTTGCAATCCAGGTTTCTTCTGTTTCCAAATGAATTTTAGTGGTGTTTTCTCTAGATCTGTGAGGTATGTCAATGGCATTTTGATTGGGATTGCATTAAATCTGTATAACAGTTTTGGGAGTATGGCCATTTTCACAATGTTGGTTCTTCCTAACCAAGAGCAAGTAATGTCTATCCATTTTCTAATATCCTCTTCAGTCTCCTTTTTCAGTGTAATATAATTTTCAGCATATAGTTCTTTTACATTTTTAGTTAGGTTGATTCCTATGTATGTCATTTTTTTACATGTTATTGTAAAGGGCGATATTTTCATAATTTCTCTCTCAGTGTGTTTTTTGTGTACAGGAATTCTATTGATTTTTGAGCATTGACTTTGCATCCAGATACACTGCTGAACTTGTTTATTACCTCTAGTATTCTTTTAATTGACTTTTTTGGGTCTTCTATAGAGAGTATCATTCCATCTGCAAATAGTAATAATTTAACTTTTTCCTTTCCTATCTTTACTCCTTTTATTTCTCTCTCTTGTCTGATGGCCCAGGCTAGTGTTTCCAGAACTTTGTTGAAAAAGAGTGGTGAGAGTAGACATCCTTGTCTTGCTCCTGATTTTAAAGTGAAAGCTTTCAGTTTTTGTCCATTTAGTATAATGTTGGCTGCTGGTTTGTCATAGATGGTCTTTATAAGGTTGAGGTAGATGCCATGTATTCCGAGTTTCTGAAGGGTTTTTATCATGAACATGTGTTGGACTTGTCGAAAGCTTTTTCTGAATCTATTGAGATGACCATGTGGTTTTTCTTCTTAGCTCTGTTGATGTGGTGTATTACATTTATTGATTTGTATATGTAAAACCACCCCTGCATTCCTGGAATAAACCCAACTTGGTCATAATGTATAATCTTCTTAATGATTTGCTGCATTCCATTTGCCAGTATTTTGTTGAGAATCTTTGCATCAATGTTCATTAGTGACATTGGCCTATAGTTCTCTTTTTTGGTTGCATCTTTCTCTGGTTTTGGTATCAGAGTAACACTTGACTCCAGGATTGATTGATTTAGGGAGGACTGCTTTTTATCTCAATTTCATTGAAGAGTTTAAGGAATACTGGCATCAAATCTTCACTAAATTTCTTGTAGAATTTAGCTGTGAATCCATCAGGACCTGGGCTTTTTTTGTTGGTAAGTTTAATTACATTTTCAAAGTCAATAGCTGGTATTGGGTTGTTCAAAATTGCTATATCTTCTTGGTTGAGCTTTGGTAGTTCATGTTTCCAGAAATCTGTCCATTTCCTCTGTGTTTTCCACTCTATATTAGTAGAGATTTCCAAGTAAGTAGTCATGATCTTTTGATTTTCCATGGGATCTGTAGTAATTTCTCCCTTTTCAGTTCTTATTGCATTAATTTGGGATTTTTCTTTCTTTCTCTTGATAAGGTTAGCTAGGGGTTTGTCAATTTTGTTTATTCTCTCAGCTTTTTGATTCATTAATTCTTTTTTTTTTAGTTTCAATTGCATTGATTTCTGCTCTGATCTTTACAATTTCCACTCCTCTATGAGCTTTGGGTTTAGCTTGCTCTTCTTTTTCTAGAAGCTTGAGATGGAGCATTAGGTTGTTTATTTGTGCTCTTTCTGTTTTCTTGATATGACAATTTATTGCTATATATTTTCCTCTTAAGATTGCTTTCATTGCATGCCACAGGTTACAGTATGTTGTTTCTATATTTTCATTGAATTGAAGGTATTGTTTGATTTCTTCTTTAATTTCATCTGAATCCCACTGGTTGTTCAAAAGGCTGTTATTTAATTTCCATATATTTATGCAAGTTTTACAATTTCTTTTTCCATTAATTTCCAAATTCAGTGCACTATGGTCAGATATTATACATGATAAGATTTCAATACCTTTGCATTTACTTAAGAATATTTTATGGGATAATATATGGTCTATTTTGAAGAATGTCCCATGTGCAGATGAGAAGTATGTGTATTCTGATGTGGTTGGGTGGAACACTCTGTAAACATCTACTAAGTCCAATTGCTCACAGGTATGACTCAGTTCTGTTATTTCTTTGCTGACTTTTTGTCTAGTTGATTTATCTCTTTGTGACAATGGGCTGTTAAGGTCTCCTGTTATAATTGTGTTGTTGTATATTTGGTTTTTCATGTCTATTAGTATCTGTCTTATATAGTTGGGTGCTCCTGTATTTGGTGCATATATATTTATAATTATTAGTTCTTCCTCTTGAATTTTTCCACTAACAAGTATGTAGTGACCTTCTCTATCTCTTTTAATCATTTTTGGTTTGAAGTTCAGGTTGTCTGCAAATTGAATAGTTACCCCAGCTTTTTTCTGGGTTCCTGTTGCATGGAATACTGTTTTCCATCCTTTGACTTTTAATCTGAGTTTCCTTTTGGGTCAGATGTGTTTCTTGTATACAGCATATTTTGGGATCATGGTTCTTGATCCATTCTGTCAATCTATTTCTTTTTATAGGTGAATTGAGACCATTTATATTTATGGATATCACTGATATGTACTGGCTCGACTTTGCCATGTTATGTTCCAGTTGTTTCTTTCTGCTTTTCCTCTTATTTAATTGCTTACCCTACCTGGTTGTTTCTTTCTGTTGTTGCTTTGGGGATTGTAGTCATTTTTATCTTTGTCTAATATGTCTTTCAGTACTCTTTCTAGGGTTGGTTTGGTGGACATGAATTTCTTCAGTTGCTCTTTGTCATGGAAGTATCTTGTTTCTCCATTAAATTTGAATGAAAGTTTTGCTGGGTACATCAGTCTGGGTTGAAGGTTGTTTTCTTTCAGGGCTTGAAATACCTCCCTCCAAGCTCTTCTTGACTTGAGGGTTTGTGCTGAAAAGTCTGCCGTGATTCTAATGAGCTTTTCTTGATAGGTGAGTTGTGTCTTTTCTCTGACAGCTTTTAATATTCTGTTTTTATGCTGTATGTCTGAGATCTTAATTATTATGTGTCTGGGTGTGCATTTATGTTGATTGTGACTGTTGTTCTATATGCCTCACTTATCTGCATATCAGATTCTTTCCCCATGTTTGGGAAATTTTCTGCTATTATTTCTGTAAATACGTATGTCATTTGCCTGGACTCCTGTATCTTCACTAATGCCCATTATTGTTATATTGTTGCGCTTGACATCATCATGAAGCTTCTGGATTGTCATTTCATGCTGCTTTGTTATTTTTACAAGTTCTGTCCTTTCCTGATCACTAACTGTGATCCTGTCCTCAAGGTCTGAAATCCTATTGTTAGCTTCCTTTAGGCGGTTTTGCTTGCTTTCAATAGAATTTTTTGTTTCTTGGATGTCTCTTTGAGTTTGTTTCATGAATTCTGCTTGTTTTTTATATTGTTCATTCAAAGTTTCAATCAGTTTGCCATGCTCATATACTTTTTTCTCTAGTTCTTCTTTAGCTGCATTCAACAACTCCTTTACTAAAGTTATTGTTTCTATCTTTACATGGGAGACTAGTTCTAATTTGATTTCCTCTATAGCCTGATGCAGTTGTTTTTTCATTTCACTCACTATCTTTTCAGAGATTCCTAGTTTGTTACTTTTGGGGTCCTCTATTTCAATGTCTCCTATATTTGCTTCTGGTGAACTATATGTTTGAGACTGCATTTTGCTTTTCCATTTTGTGATTTTCACTCTGCCTGATGTTTTCTATGTGGAGGGCATCACACACACTATTTTCTGACACACCAAAGTCTTCCAGTTAGCTTAAGGGGGTTTTACTACTGGCCCTATTTATCCACCTCTATTTTATGGGTACACCTCTATTTTATGGGTATACTCACCACACTGATACAGCCAATCCGCTGTAGTCCAAGTTTCGCCACCTGGGAGCAAAGTTTCAAATTTTCTCACACTAGCTTGAGCCCACTGTGACCTTCTGAAGTTCCAGGAGGCAGGGTGGGCCCAGCCGAAGCAGTCCAGGGCAGTTTTCAGTCTTGAGCGAGTCTCCTCGATGTTCCTGTGGCAGGGGGGTGCCCACGGGGGAGGTTCTGGGCAGCATACCCCTGAGGCAGGCTTCCACTGAGTTCTGGGTGGCAGGGCGGGCCCATGGTGAAAGTCCTGTGCAGCCTCTCTTTACATTTTCTGAGATCTGTTAAAATTCTTTTTTCAGGTTATCATTACTTTCACTGAATAGTTTTTTTACTTCTTTTACATTGATTCTGAAGTATATCATTCTTGTATGTTACTGTGAAGCATGTAACATACTCATTCTTTTCTCTCTCAATGAGTTCATTGTTTGTGTATAGGAATGGTATTGATTATTTTTTATTTAAAGAAAAAATAGAATGAGGGTAGAAATAATACATAATTTTAAAAAAATAAGCAGTAAGAAATTACTAGTTGATAATTACATATTGTCCTCTTAGAAACAGTTGTTCAAGTTGCAACAGTAAAGCATGTAAAGTGGACCTTCAAACACTGAGACTGCAAACAGTTCTGTTTACCTATCCAACAAAAACTTAGTAATATGTTTACCAGTCCTATACACTTATACATACATGCAGTTATATCCTTTAGAGTACTGTCTTTTCCTCTTTTTTGAGTGTTGATTTTGTATCCAGATACATTGTTGGATTTAGTTATTATACTTAGGAGACTTTCAATGGAATTTTAGGGGGTCTTCCATGTAGAGTATCATGTCATCTGTGCATAATGATAATTTAACTTCTTCTTTTCTTATCCTTACTCCTTTTATTTCTCTCACTTGTCTAATTTCTCTGGCTATTATTTCCAGCAATATATTGAATAGGAGTGGTGATAATGGATATTCCTTTCTTGTTCTTAATTTTAGAATAAAAGCTTTCAGTATTTGACCATTTAATATGATTCTGGCTGTTGGTTTGTTATGGATGGCTTTTATTATATTGAGGCAAAGACTGTCTATTCCTATTTTCTGTAGGTTTCTTATCATGAAAGAGTGTTGAGCCTTATCACAATCTTTTTCTGCATCTATGGAAATGATCAGGTGACTCTTATTTTTGTCTCTGTTTATGTGATAGATTACGTTTTTTGATTTATAAATATGGAAATATCCCTGCATTCCTTGGAGGAATCTCACTTGGTTATGGTGTGTCATCTTCTTGACAATTTGCTGCACTCTGTTGGTCAGTATTTGATTGAGAAATTTGCATCTTATGTTCATTAGGGATATTGAACTGTAGTTCTCTGTAGCAGTCTAAAAATTAGGTCTTTCTCTGGTTTTGGTATTAGAGTAATACTTGATTCCGTGAATGAGTAAGGGAGAATTGCTTCCCTTTCATTTTCATTGAACAGTTTGAGGAGTGTTGGCATTAAGTCTTTTTGTAGAATTCTGCAGTGAATCCATCAGGACCTGGGCTTTTATTTGTTGGTAAGCTTTTAAATACGTGGTTAATTTTATTAAGTGAAATTGTGTTATTCAGCAATTTTACATCTTCCTGATCCAGGTTTGTTAATTCATATGTTTCTAGGAATCTGTCCATTTCTTCTGTGTTATCAAACCTATGAAACTGGAGGTTTTCAAAGTATGTATTGATGATCTTCTGTATTTCCACAGGGTTTGTAGTGATTTCACCATTTTCATTCCTTATTGCATGAATTTGAGTTTTTTTCTTTCCTTTTATTAAATAAGGTCTAAGAGATTATCAATTTTATTTATTCTTTCAGAGAACCAACTCTTTGATTCATTGATTCTTTGTATTGTTTTCTTAGCTTCTAATTCATTTATTTTTTTCTCTAATCTTTTTAATTTACTCCTTTCTTTTGGCTTTGGGCTTGACTTACTCTTCCTTTTCTAGATGTTTGTGGTGTACCATCAGGTTGTTTGTGTTCACTCTATTTTCCTGATGTGGGAATTGACCACAATAAATATTCCTGTGATGACTTCTATCATTGCATCCCACAGGTTCCATTACATTTTATTTATTATTTCATTTGTTTATAGATATTGTTTCATTTATTCTTTATTTTCCTCTGTGACCCTCTGTGATTTCTCAGCAGTGTAGTATTTAACTTCCATTTTTTTTGTAGTTTTTGCAGTTTCTTTTGCCATTCATCTCTTCCTTCATGAGAGCATGACCAGATGATATATATGGGATAGTTTCAATTATTTTGCATTTACTTAAGCATGATATGTGGGCTACTAGATGGTCTATTTTAGATAATGTTCCAAGTGCTGCTGAGAAGAATATATATATTCTGATGTTATTTTGTCGAACACTCCGTACACGCTTCTAAGTCCATTTGTTCACAGGTGTGATTCAGTTCTGCTATTTCTTTGCTGACTTTTTGCCTAGTTTATCTGTCTCTTTGTGTCAATGGAGTGTTAAATTCTCCCATAATAATTGTGTTATTGTTTATCTGATTTATCTTTTCTGTTAATATTTGTTTTCTATACCAGGGTGCTCTTAAATTTGGTGCATATATATTTAAGATTGTTATGCCTTCCTCTTGAATTTTTCCCTAGCTAGTATATAGTTATTTTCTTTATTTCTTTTGATCATTCTTGGTTTGAAGTTCCCATTGTCTGCAAACCAAATAGCTACCCTTGTTTTTTTTGGGTTTCCTGTTGCATGAAGTATTGCTTTCCATCTTTTGACTTTCAGTCTATGAATTTCCTTTTGGTTTAGATGTGTCTTTTGCATTGTTGGATCTTGTTTTTTGATCCATTTTGCCAGTCTGATTCTTTTAGTTGGTGAAATGAAACCATTTACATTAATGATTATAACTGATATATATTGGCTTATTTTTGTTGTGTTATCTTTTGGCTATGGATTCTTTACCTTTACCCTCTGTTTAATTGTTTGCCACAATTAGAGATTTTTCCCTATGTCTGTCTAGAATACCTTTCAGTATTCTTTGGAGGGTTGGCTTGGTGGTCATGAAGTTCTTCAGCTGTTCTTTGTTGTGGAAGTACCTTATTTCTCCTTCAGTTTTGAAGTATAGTTTTTCAGGGTACAACAATCTGGGTTTGATGTCATTTTCCTTTAGGATCTGACATATTTTACCCCTTGCTCTTCTTGACTTCATTGTGTTGAGATGGCTGCTGTGTCTCTGATGTGTTTCCTTTAAAGGTGATCTGTCTCCTCTTGTATTCACAGCTTTTAATATTCTGTTCTTATGCTGAATTTATAGGATGTTGATTATTTCATGTCTGCACATAGTTTTATTTTGATTATGGCTATTTGGTGTGCTCTATGCTTTACTTATTTGTATGTCCGTTTCCTCTCCCATGTTTGGGAAATTTTCAGATATTCCTTCTGCTAAAAGCCTGTTTATATCATTGTTGATGTCACTTTCTTTTTCATTTACATCTATCAATCTTATGTTGTTTTTCCTTGCATCATCTTGCAGTTGTTTTTACTTGTAATTTCCTTATTTATTATTTTTATAAGATCTTTCCTTTCCTGTTCACTAGCTGCAATCTTGTCTTCTTTGAGGTCTGAAAGTCTATCTTCACATCCATTGAGGTGGTTTTGCCAACTTTCAAAGGAATTACTGATTTCCTGGTTATCTCTTTGAATCTGTTTCATGTATTTGTATTCTATTTGTTTCTTATATTGTTCATCCAAGGTTTCTACTTTTTTGCAGTGTTCCTCTAATTTTTTAACTATGTCTTCTTTAGATGTGTTCAGCATTTCTTTCCTTATGTTTATCATTTCTTCTTTTACCTGGCAGATTATTTCTTATCTGAGTTCTTTTATAGCCTCCTGGAGTGTTTTTTTTTTAATTCAGTCACTATCATTTCAGGGGTTTCAGGTTTATGCCTTACATTTACTTCTATGTGCATGTCTCCTATGCTTGCTGGATATGGGCTGGATGTTTGAGATTGCATTTTGTCATTTTCCTATATTCCCTTAGGGAAGCTGAAGGCAAGGTCTGAGTTATTTCTTGGGTTGAAAATATCTATCTGTACAGTAGGGAGTAGAGGTCATTATTTAGGTCTTACTAGGTGGCTCCCAGCCACTCAGGGATGCATGGTGGCACCTAACTGGACCCAGAGTGACCTTCACTAGGGTCCTCCAGTGATGGGGGATGCTGGTGGGGCCCTACCATTCTCTGAGACATGTGCAGAGGCTTCACAACTGGATAGAGATTGCTGTACAGGCTTTGAGCTCATGAGGCAGAGTGCAGGGTGCTCCAGGCCACTCAGGGGTCACTGGATGGGGCCCTATTATCCCCAGAGAGAACTTTGTGAGGGTATTCTGGTGATGACGGTTTCTGAGCAGCTCCCTACCAGGCTCTGAACAATGTCCTGAGGCTGCACACCTGGATGGAGATAGCTGCACATACTCTCATCTCACAAGGTAGAGTGCCGGTGGGTCCGGGCCACTTGGAGGTCACTGGACAGGGCTCTACTAGGCCCAAAGGGAACTTCCCGAGGATCTTCCAATGATGGAAGATGCTGGGCGGGGCCCTACCAGGCTCCGAGCAGCATGCTGAGGGTGCACTTCTGGATGGAGATCACTGCACAGGCATTCAGCTCACAAGATGGAGCACAGGTGGCTCCAGGTCACTCAGAAGTCACTAAGCAGAGCCTAACTAGGCCCATCGGGACATTCCCAGGGGTCTTCTGGTGGTGGGGGATGCTGAGTGAGGCCCTATCAGGCTCTTAGCAGTGTGCCAACGCTGGACTGCTGGATGGAGATCACTGTGTGCCTTTTTGGCCCTCCAAGATGATTATTTTTATTTCAAAATAGCTAATAGCTAATAGCTAATTTTGAATGTTCCTAACATAAAGAAAGAAGAAATAATCTGAGGTGAAAGATAAGCTAATCTATTACCCTGATCCAATCTTTACACATTGTACACCTGTGTTGAAATATCATGCTGTACCTGTAAATATGTCCACTTACTTATGTCAATTAAAATATATTTAAAAATTTATGTGAAATAACTTTAATGAATTTATTACTTTTAAATATAATTATTACAATGAAAGGGAACTTGCAATTCTAAAACAACGTTTCAGAGAAGAAAGATCTTTTAAGTTGCTTTTAAATCCCACTTCCTTGTTGGATAGATGAGGACACTGGGGTGAGGGATGATATGAATAGTGGAACTGTGCTTTAATGTGAACTGGTATTCAGGTTCCAGATACCCACATAGAAGTTCTCTAACCATAACCAGGTTCCTAAGGAGCATTGCTTTTCAGAGGGTAGAAAGTGACAGATTGGGCTATTTACCTACCAATCTCCATATGCAAATTAAAATGTGAATTAATTTTTTCACAATTATTCAGAGAAAGTTTTGATTCATGCATCATGGTACTGTTGCTAACACTGTTGGAGACTATGTGAAGGAAGCATACAATCTCTAGTACTTGTTTTTCTATAGAATTTCACTGTATAATTTCTATCGGAAGAACTTCTTCAAAGAATTTGATGAAAATCAAATGGTTCTGAGATTAAACTAGCAACATATATTTTCTTTTTTTCAAATATTTTTTGTGTATGTGTACCATTTTTTTCTTTTTCTATGAAGTACCTATTCATTTTTCTTGCCTATTTTTGGGTCTCCACTTTTAGGCAACGTAATTTTTTGAGTTCTTATATGCATTAAATATTAATATCTGAGGAGTAGATGGCAAATTATTTTCCCTTCTGTAAGTTGTCTCTTTACTAAGTGATTCTCTTATTATACAGAATCTTTTTATTCTGATTTAATTCCATTTGTTAACCCTTGCTGTTATTTCTTGTGAAAATGAGGTTCTGTTTAAAAAATCCTTTCTTACACATATATTCGAGTGTTTTACATAATTAATCTTCTGACAATTTAAGTACTTAGATCTTTGGTCCATTTTTATTTTAATTTAGTGTGTGTTGATGTATGGTTAGGCTATTCCTAGGTATTTCATTTTTCTTGAAGCTACTGTGAATGGTATTGATTTTACAGTTTCCTTTTCATTGAGCTCATTGTTGGTGTACACAAGTGCTATCAATTTTTGTGTTTTGATCTTGTACCTGCTATGTTGCTGAAGTTGGTTATTAACTCTAAGAGTATTTTATTAGAATGTTTTCTTCTATGTAGTGTATCATGTAATTTACAAATAAAAATAATTTGAAATCTTAATATGTATTCCTTTCATTTGTATACATTGCTTGATTGTTCTTGTTAATATTTCAAGTACTATGATGAATAGAATTGGCCATAGTGGACATCTTTATCTTGTTCCTGATTTTAAGAGGAATGCTTTTAGTTTTTCTCTATTTAGTGTCATAATGGATGTTGGCTTGTCATAAATAGCACTTATCATATTCAAGTAATGTCCTTCTATAGCTATTTTCTATTTTTTATCATGAGGGGTTTTGGATTTTATCAAAATCCTTTTTCTGTACCTAGTAATACGAACATAAGGGTTTTTATCTCGTTTTTGTTCCTGTGATGTTTAATTTATGGACTAACGTACATTGAAACATTGTTGAATCACTGGGGTGAAAATTATTTGAACATGATATATGCTATTTTGATAATGTGTTGCATTCTATTTGATAATACATTGTTGAGTATTTTTACATGTATGTGTATTCAGGAAATTGGTCTGTATTTTTTTTTTAATTTGGGTCTTTGTCTGCTTTGGGACTCTGGGTGTTACTGGCTTTCAAAAATGCACTCAAAAGAATTTAATTTTAATTTCTTTGAAGAGTTTGAGGAGTATTGGTGCTATAGTAATAACAAAAGTTTGTAGAATTTAATAGTGAGTTCATCAGGTCCAGAGCTTTTTTTAGTTGGTAAGTTTCTCATTACTTAGTCAATTTTGCTGCTTGATATTAGGTTCTTAGGCATATTTATGACTTCTTTAGTTAGCTTTAGTCATCTGTATGCATATAAGGATCTGCCAATTTCTTCAAATTTTGCTGATATGCTTTAGTATAATTAAAGGAAAAGTTAAAATTTTCTGGAGGTTGATAGCGTTTGGGTGATTTCATTTTTTTTCATTTCTAAATGCTTTGACTTTTTTCTCTTTCTCTTGGTAAGTCTGACTTAGTGTTTATTTTATCTGCTCTTTAAAGAACCATCTCTTAGATTCCCTGAGTTTTAAACATTTTGCTAGTCTCAGTTTTATTGATTTCTGCTCTCATAATCTTTCTTCAATATACCCTTTTCTTTTTCCCCTTCTTTTTTATAGGAAAGAGTGACTACTGATGATTGCCTATAAAAATAGAGATTTTTGTAGGATGTTGCCTCCCCCGATTAATTTTCAGCTTTGTATGCACAGTGCTAATATACACAGCCTTATTTACCTACTTTAAGTGATTTGAAATTTCCCTAGGTTTTGTCAGAAGAATTACTTTTGGTTATAACAGCATAAACAGATTCAACCCTATAACACTTCTATATGATAATCCTTGCAGTTACATTTTCCCCCATTGTCTATGCTCTATGCACAGTATGATTATTTATTATTTGTAGTTGTTCAGAAATGAGGTAGGTGAAATAGAAGGAGGCAAATGGGAGGTGATTGGATAAGAATTACAAGACACTAATGGAGAAACTTGAGCAGGGATATAGTGATAGATGGAAAGAAGTCTGATGTGGTTTCTGATTTTATGGAGCATTTTAGTGGAGATGAAATGTTAGTATTGAGTGTTTTCAGAAGTTATTGGTGGGACCAAGGATGAAATATGGTTTAAAGGAGCTTTACTTTGTGATTAAAGAAAGCTACAGTGCTGTCAGAACATGTTGACATGGAGGACAATGGGCTAGCGAAGATATAGAAGACTCAAAGATTTAAGATGGAGAGGATCAAGGGTTAACAGTAGAAAACATAGATGTGAGTGTGGGAGAGCTATATATGGGAAATCAAAACTTGGTAAGAGGAGTTTATGTATTTGGAAGAAGAATAAGTGACTATAGTAATAGTATTTCTTTGAGGATTTGAGGTGAAGAAATAAGGCAGCTGAGATACAAGGAAAGAACTTAGACACCAAATGAATCAGAGCCAATAGAAGAAGCAATACACAAAAGGAAAAGTGTAATAAATTCAAAACCCTTAAAAGAACATAACATATCTCCACATTACTACATAAATCAAGAAATAAAAACTCAAACCTCTAAGACATCCAATAAGACAGAGCATATGTGATTCATATTTAACTTCTTTACCAGAAAGTCTGAGTGTTTAACCCCAATAACTCTTCTGATCCTTCCACCATAATACTGAAATTAACTCAGACTCAAGACTTCTTTTTGCCCTGTTACAGACATTCTTGTATAATCAAATCCAGTTGAAAGTCTTAGGTTAGGAAATGTTGTTGTTTCTCTCCCTGAGTGTGATATTGGACTTGGCCTATAAATACATTGGCACAAAATTGTCCTCTGAGTCAGCAATATTCTTATGTGAGCAAATTAGCTTCAACAGTATCAAGCTAATTAGTTACAGTGATATCTTTCAAGGTGAGTTGAGAACATATCATAAGACCAAATTTTAGATCTCTCTTTTGCTTAGAAAATAGATCCATACTTATCATACAATCATTCTAAAAATGCAAGTATTGACCCACAGCTAATATTCCCTAAATACAATAATTATGTATCCTCTAATAGTAGAACAAAAGCATTCAACAGTAGTTTTCCATAATTGATTATCTAAATCCCTGGAGTTGGGGACTAGGTAATGGCAAGGGGAGGAAAGAAAAGAAAAAAAATAAAAGTTTTATTTAATGTCTTCTGCTATGTGGTATGGGAAGTAACAAAGAGGGAAGCAAAATATTCTGATTGTGGTAGAGGTATGTTATATATTTAGATTGAGATAACAGGGAAGACTGGGTTCAAAATTGGTATTGAGAAATGAGGATTAAAAAGAATAATGGAATAGAAATGTGGAAAATGATATTAAGCAAGAAAATGGCAGAGAGAGAGACAGACAGAGAGAGAGATTACTATTATTTTGTCTGTGTAGCTGTTTTTAATAGCCTATAAAATAGCACAGCTACGGACAAGTTGTGACTTGTGATTGTGCTCATGATGCTGGAAGTCTGAGGTGACAGTCAGCTCCGAGAATGGCACCGACATAGATGTCTGTGTACAGTGGAAACAGAGAACGAATATGACTTTCCAATCCTGTTTAACTCAGGCTCAACCTAGCCTCTGAGTGTAGGAGCTGGCTCCATATTCACCAGCTCCAGTCCATCTGTGGGGCTCTCTCCAGCCTATTTTCCTATCTCTGCTTGTCTCCTATGGCATCCACTTTGGGACCTTGACAGTATAGAGCCCGGCTTGGAGCCAAAGAGCTTCTCTGGGATACAGGTTCATTTGCTAAACCCCTCCCCACAGTGGTATCCTTGCTAGCTCACTTTTGGCATTTGTGGTGGTGGGCACTGGATTGAGTTCACTAATTGACACTTCACAGTGGAAGGTAACTCTGGAAACAGTATTTCACATTTTTCATTCAGGTGCTGACTACCACTGATTATATCACAATGCAGTTCTCTGTGAGACAAGCATTTTCAGTTTCACTTTGTCTTCCTGATGATGGCTTGGAGTTACCCTAGCCACATGGAATTTGCAGAGCTCTTTGATGTGTTCTATTGCTTCTGTGTAATTTAATTATTGTTTCTTCTTTATCAGTTCCCTCCTCGTTCCAGGGTAACCTCCTCTCACTCTGGTTCCTTTCCAACCTTTATTTTCCAGAGTCTAGAAACTGTTTCCTGGAGATATTGATTTTTTGGCACTCACTTCTCTGCCAATTTTTAGTCCTCCAGAAGAGTAATCTTTAGGTTAGTGTCTTCAAATCAGAATTCAGACACAGTCACTATATTGTGTTTATTTAATACATCTCTTATGTGTCTATCCATTTATTATGGCTTCTTTTCCTCTGTGTTTCTAAGTGATGTTCTCCATGTTTCTCTGAAATGGCTACTACTGTATTCATTCATGTTGAGTCTTCCAGTTCTTACTTTCTCAGTAGATATTTCATCAGCTTGTATGATGGGACTCTTCTTCCAGTAAGTCATTTCGCTACTCTAAACTTTTGCCTATCCATGATCAGGTCAGGTCTGTTTTTTGACTGGTACTTCTGCTGTCCCATGTAGATGGGAAACAAAATAGAAGCAGCTCCAAGTTGGTAGTGGAGTGGCTAAGCCAGAGTATGCAATTCACATTTGAGTTATTGGTCAGGGACCAGCCTATGGATCAGTGCATTCCACTAAGGCAGTGGGTCCATGAATTCCTGGCTTTTATCATTTTAAAACAAGGTCCTTCTGTTATGGTTGATGCATTTTATCAATGTGAGAAGTTTAGCAGTTTAACTAAGAGATTCAGCAGGGATCCAGGGTTCCTACTTTGTAAACATCATCATTCTGTGCCATAGGAGAACAAGGAGATTTTGCCCTGAAGCAGAGGTAGCATGTGTACAGTACAAGGGAGGAGAAGAGGCTTGTTCTCCCCATTTTTGCTCTTGTTGCTTTTCTGTCTTCTTCCTCCTTGAAATGTTGCCCTGGTGCCATGACACCCTGCCTTGAAGTTAAATCATTATAGACTGAAGCCTCCACAAACAGTGAACTAAATAAATCTTTCCTTCCTTCATTTTGGTTATCAGGTATTATGTCCTAGCAATTAGAGAAAAGGAAACAAGACAGAATTTGATACAAGGGTGGGGTTGGTGCTGTGACGATATCTGACCATTTGGTTCATTCTTATTTTATTTTATTTTTTATTTTATTTTAGGTGCCAGGCATCAAACTCATGACCTCGCACTTGCCAGGCAGGCAGGTGCTTTTGCCCCTGAACTAAATCCCTGGCCCCAACCATTTGGTTCAAAAGCATTTGGGACTGGCTTGTGCGAAGAGTTTAGAAAGGTTTGAAGATGTTATCTGAAGCACAGACCTGGAAGGCCGGAGGCTGTTCTGTATGGGAGATTCTGGTCAAAGCTAAGAAGACTGATAGAAATCTTGTTGGTAAAGTCCAGACTAAAGAGATTTCTACTGGAAATGACTATTGGTTTCTAGACTCCAGATGGTGTATGTTATGGTTTGCCAAAAAGTTTTTCTACATTTAGTTTGAGTCCAATGGCTTTGCCTCATACTAAGATTAAGTATAGTGGGATAATTAATCTGGCTGAAAATTTTCAAGGCTGTTGAATGCAGAGGCTATGGCATAGCTATTGTTGGGGGCTTTCATCCAGATTTAAGTTGCAAATCAAGAGCAAAGAGCCCAGAAGGATGATTTAAAACATTGTGACTTTGTCCAGAAAGAAAGTTCCAGTAAAGCTGTGGTCTGCAAAGACAGAGCTAAGAATATCTCAATTTTTCACAAGAAATGGAAGAATATAATAGATGTCCTGAAAGCATCACAAAAAGTCACAAGTCTTGAAGCTTTGAAGTTTCAAAACTGAAAAAGTGAAAAACTTTGCTTTGAGGTAAAATCCAGAGTACCATGTTCCAGAATGGTGGTGGCACAAAAAATTTCCTTAGAATTGGACTTAGAGTACACAACAATCCAGACCCCTATAGCTAAAAGGGAGGAAAGCCTGGCTATTGATACAACTGACAGCAGACCTCAGCATCGTTCATGTGATGCTGGTTTTAGGTGCACACAGAATGCAAGAGTTCTGAGATTAAAAAGACTTCCATTCCAATTTCAGAAGGCCTGAGAGGCCAGGCAGTGTGCCCCTGAGAGGGCTGTGTATGAATATATGAAGCTGAAGGTGCTGTTGGATTGCTCCTTCACTTTCAATTCCATGGGAGATTTTCTGAAATATAGGCAGTAATTCTTTCCTGGATTTCTGGGAAAAATCAGCAGTCAATCTACTGGATTCTGAACTCTTCTTCATTAGTAGGTTTTTGAATACTTTCTCAATTTTATTCTTTTCATTGATATATTCAGTGTTTTTATATTTTTTAGTTCAATTTTGTTAAAACATACATTTCTAGGTATTGATTTTTTTCTAATTCTTCTGTTTATTGAAATCCAAGTTTTCAAGATAGTATCTGGATTATGCGGTGTCTGTAGTGATTTCATCTTTTTCATTTTCAAGTGCAATCTTATGGGTCTTTTCTATCTTTGCTAAGTTTGTCTAAAAGTTTATAAAGCTTGCATGTTTTTTTCAAAGAACCAATTCTATCAATGAGTGATTTTTATATATTTTTCCTTAAATTCAGTAATTTCTGCTTTGATCTGTATAATTTATTTCCTTTCACAACTTTTAAACTTGACTTACTCTTCATGTTCTATGACCTCTAAATTCATCTTTAGGTCATTTTTTTCAGATTTCTCTATTCTTTTAAGGTAATCATATATAACAAATGTTTCCTCTTAGAACTACTTTCATTGTGTCATGGGTTTTAGTATACTGGACTTCCATTGTAATTTGACTGTAGAAACTTTTAAGTCTCTTCTTTCATTTCTTATGTAATACATTGATTACTGAAGTGATTATTTAATCTCCGTATGTTCACATATTTTCTGTGGGTTTCTTTTGTTGCTGAATTCTAATTTTATTCTGATATCATTGGTTTTATTTTTTTCTCTAAAACTTTATTTGAAAGTTATTTACCTCACTGATGCTAAGGCGTATAGTTAATAATTTGTGCCAGTATTACCGGGCTTGCCCATTGCTGGCAATGGACTTTGAGAAAACCATTTCGTGGCACCCAAATGTTAAATTACTTTTTTTCAAACACACTGAACTCCCAACACTTGCAAAAGTATTACCCGCACCATTTTCCCACCATTCTTCATACATTAATCTACAGAAGTGGATATTAAAATGAAGTCATTTTAACAAATTATAACTGTACAAATCTGATATCATTTAATACTATGTAGAATATTATTTCATTTATTTTCTATTTATTTAAGCATGGTGTGTAGCTGAAAGTATGGTCTATTTTAGAGAATGTTCTATGTGCTGCTGAGATAACATATCTATAAAACACTGTATATACCTGTGATAAACATCTGTTCCATTTTGTAGTTTAACATTGATATGCTTTTCTAATTTTTGTCTTGTTGACCTATGTATTTGTGAGAATGGGATATTAAAGACCTTCATTATGATTGCTTTGATATTTATCTGGTCTTTTATATTTGGAAGTATTTATTTTGTGAAATTGGGTGTACCATTGTTGCATGAATATATTTTAATTGTTCCCTTTCTTTTGAATTGTTATTTCATTTACCCATGTTTTGTGACCTTCTTTGTCTCTTCTGATCATTTTTGGCTTGAATTCCCAAAGTCTGAAATTAGAGTAACTACTCTTGTTTGTTTTATTTCTCCAGTTAAATGAAGTATCTTTCTAAGTTTTTACTTTCAATTTATGTATTTTAGGGTAAAATTAGGTGTTGTTGAAGGAAACATAAGACTGTGATTTATTTGTATTCTTTTTAGTGTGTTTCATTCTACCATTTTGGTCTTTTGATTCAGCTGTTAATGCCATTAACATTGAGTGTTACTACTTTACTTATTGAATTCTATTGTTGCATTATTTTTCCAATGTTGACTCCTTTCTTATTTTTATTTTTTTAATAATTATTTCATTTATGTGTGATTTATTTATTTACTTACTTATTGAACACTTTGGTGATAATGGTCTTCCTCTCTCCATCTAGTTTTCCTTTAAATACTTTCTAAAATGTTGGTTTGGTGCTCATCAATTTCTTTAGTTTCTCTGTCATGGAAAATTTTACTCCATCAGTTTTTAAGGCTAATTTTACAGGATATAAAAATAATGATTATTGTCTTTTCATACTTGAAAAACTTTCCAGTAAGGTCTATTATATTTTAAGTACTTTTTTCAAAAATTTATTATTCTGATATGCTTGCTATTATAAGTAACTTGACTATTGTCTAACAGTTTTTCTTTTTCTCTCTTTGGGCTGAGCTTCTGAAATTTTGAACTTCATATTTTGTGAGAAAATTGTTTTCTGTTTGTGGCTGATGGAATTCTCTATATATCATTTACTGAAGTATTAAATCCTTACCTTACATCTGGGAATTCTTTAGTTATGATTTCAATTAATAAATTGTTATACTTTGTGGCTCTGTCTTCTAACTTTTCCTTAAGTCTTAAATATATTTTATTAATTTTAAAAAATTTTACTGGTATGTGTTTCCAGTGCATAATGATTATATCCTTGTTAAGAATTGGTACACATACATAACATATCTCACTCCTTGTTTTCATCCCCTCCTCCTTTTCTCTCTTTCACATTGTGCTACCTTTCATGTTTGGAAATGATCTATCACCCTATATCCTATTGCTATCTTTTATCCTACTCTTTATATTTTGCCTTTCTTGTGTAAGAGACAACATACAGCATTTAAGCTTGTGTGTCTAATTTGTTTCTCTTATCTCTTTGAATTTACTTGCTTGTTTGATTCTTGAATCATCTAGCAGATGTTAGATCCAGCTTCCATGATGTCTTATTCTTTAGTTATCTTTGAGGATATACTACATTAAACTTGTCTTCTAGTGGTAATATTTGCTCCTCACATTGGACCTTTTGGTTGATCTAAAATTCAATTGAAATTTTTGAATCATGCATTTGTGCTACATTTCTTTTTATAATCTCTAAGTCTTTACTAAAGCAGTCATTCATACCTATATTTTCTCTATTAATTTAATAAACTGTTTGTGTTTTCTTTGACCTCATTAAACATTTTATCTCTTGAATACTTTTTTCTTTTACATCCTCTTTGAGTTCACTGACCATCTTGCTTTGCTTACTTGTTTCTTCTTTGATTTATGAAATTCTGTTAGCCACCTGAGTTTTGAGTGCTTATATATGCATATACTATTTTTCTTGGCTTATGGTTTAAGATCAGTTAAGGTAGAAAACTGTTGCTACTGTCGAGAAACCTTTATTTAGTGTGTGTTTCACAGTGATGTGACCTTGGTTTTGGTTGTCTTTTGGTTTTTAGACACTTTTAAAATCTACTCCTTTTAATAGGATAAGTCATATCATTGCAAGAAGATAAGAATTAACTATATCAGCACCTACAAAAACAATCATATTAGCTGCATGATTTAAAACTTTAAAACCATTTCACACTTTTATTTCAATATCCAAGTGAGACAATAGAATATTCTGATGACAAGTAGGGTACAATGTAGAGGGAAAGAGAAAAAATAAAAGGAATAAAATACTTCAGAAAAGTAAAAAAAGAAAAGACCTAGCAGCAAATGAAACAAATAGTAAGACTTTAGTGTTGTTAATTTCATATCTGGAATGAATAAGAGGATGGAGTCAATTTGGAGGTTACATATAATAGGGAAAAGGAAGAAGAGGAATGAAAGTATAATTGAAGATTAATAAAGCTATAAGAGGGTCATATTCAAATCATACGCTTGTTAAAAAACTTGTATTTGAATCTTATGAACACTATTTTTGATGAAGGCTATCTGACGTGACCATGAAAGATACTATTTGAAATAAATCACTATTTCTTATTCTTTGTTTCACATATTACAGCACACACACACACACACACACACACACACGCGCGCACACACACACACACACACACACACATCAAATGAAAGGGGAAAAATGAAAAGAAACAAAAAATCCCACACATAAACATCATATGACATGAAAATAAAAGACATGAATATACAGATTTCTTTCAGGCTTAATTATGCTTCAATCTGAATTCAATCAAGTGCTCTCCCACCTTTATTACAAAATGGAAACATTGTTTCTTATAGCTATCTTTGAGAGAGAAAGCTCCAATAATTTGAAGTTTCGGACTCCCAATCTGCTTCTCCTTCCTTCTGTAGGCAGAGCTCTGTTGAGTTTCAGCTGCGCTCCCGTGAACATAACTAGTCAGAGGCTTTTGTCTCTGTTCTTTCATCAGACACCTTTAATTTCTCTGAAAGAGACTGAGGGTTGAAGGAATATATTTACAGAAAATGAGAAACTAAAATCTTGATAATTTACCCTTAACTTTTCAAAATTCTTACAAAATTATCATCTTCAGGCCACACCAACTGAAAATTTGTACTTTGAATCTTACTTGTTTAGAAGTAGATGAGCCAAGAAAATACAACTTCATGTTCCAGAGAATTTCTGTTTTTCAGAGGAAATTTTATATTACAAATGCCTCTGCTCTATTGCTGATAGAATTTAGAATAAGAGTTAGAGTTTTCAAAATGTGTTTTCATTTTCACTCAACAGGCAGGTTGATCTCCTTATTCTCAGCAAGATAAAATATTTCAGCCAAATGATTAAAGGTAGGCAAGAAGAAACATCCAAATACAAGATTATAAAGACTTATTTATATGGTGCATTATATAACGTATGAATAGAAATATATTGAAAAACTAAGTGCATTTGTATTAGTTATGGATCACTAGAATAACAAATACAATATAATGTAATACATATATGTATATACATGTATATATACAGATAGATAGAGATATAGATAATTTTTTTACATGAAGGGATTACAGCTGTCACCTAGATGTACGTGTTGAAGGATGCAAAAGTGCTGCCTGCATGCTAGTAAGCCAAATAATCCAGTAAAACTTGAAAGACCTGGACCTCACTGAATAATCCCGTTGGTAGCTGAAGTGTCTGTGTTGGAGAGCTGAAGAGTCTGAGTTGGGAGCCTGAAGAATGTGTGCTGGAAGTCCAGAGACTGGTATCCCAAGGCAATAGTGAAGTCTGGAGTAACTCCCAAGAAAACAAAGCATAATTTCTTCTTGGTTCCACTTTTCATTCCACTCAGGATTCAAACATCTTGGCTGGTACCAAGTGTGGGTCTTCTGTCTTCAGTAATTACCCAGAACTATGATAGTCCAATCAATTGGAAGATTTCTTACTCAAGTTGACACAACAGTTAACTATCACACAATTCATTGTGTGATTCCTCTGGCGCTGATGCCAGATTGACAATTTTAGATTGTCAGTATTTCAGAAGTATTTTGATAATGGTCCATTGAATTTTTTTCTCTTTCCCTATACATATATTAGCTTACTGAATATGAAACCATGAAGGAAAGAACTCTATGTTCTCTCTGTATTATATGTGTAAAAATATATATATATATTACACATATTTATTGTTTCTGCACTATAATTAATTTTACAACTTAAATAATTACATTTTATAATATTCACTGAAAGAAAACGATATCTTAATTATATTAAAATGTGAATAGTAAGTGGTACATAATGTTGGTAGTTTACAAAATAAACCTTCAGTGTTTACTGAAACAGATAATGTATAATGGAACAAATGAGTCAAGGATGGCCAGAAAAAAAGCTCTCAATGCTCTATGAGAGAGACAATTTGTAATTTTACTTTTTTCTTTTTATTTTCTTTAGCATTATAGCCAACTCCTGTTTCTTCTGTGGCATATTGGGCCAATAATGTTACCTTGTTGAATGAAATATGTTTTGCAGATATAACAATATATATTAACTTTTATATTGGTACCATGAATAAATTGTAAAAACAGCCCATACATTTTTTTAAATCTTTATTTTTATTTTTAGTAATGTTTACACTAGATAATCATTACATTCTTCATGGACAATTGGTACACATAAATTACACAATTTAATTCTTTTGTCATCCTCTTTCCCTCCTTAAACTTCTTTCTTCCTCCATCTCTTTCTTTCCCTTTTGCAAAAGATCCACTTACTTATTTTATATTATCCCTCTTTTATGTTGCTCTTTATGTTTTGATTTTCTCAATACAAGAAACTGAGCAATACTGTCATTAATCTTGTTTGTCTGATTTACTTTATCATTAAGCATCTATTTTCCTACAAATAAATTAAGTTTGCCCTTCATTAGTGAAGATAAGTACTCTTAATTGTGTATAAATATCACAATTTCTTTCATACATTCATCTGTTGATGGAAATATTGGCTGATTCCAGGATTTAACTTCTGTGAGTTGTGATGCTATAAACATGCATGTATCACTGTAGTATGATGCATTTAAATCTTTTGGGAAAATACCTACAAAAGCAATACCTATATCCAATAAAATTTCTATTTTTAGTGTATTTGAGGAAGCGACAAACTGGTTTCAATAATAGTTATATGTACATGCCCCCTAACAATGTATAATGTTTCCTTCTTGCAGCCTCTCTAACATTCGTTATTATTAGATTTCTTGATGATAATCACTCCTCAAGTAATATGGATGGTTTTAATTGGAGTTGAATATTTTAAGCTCATATTCAATATTATTTTTTTAATGCTTGACTGCAATATCTTTGCATTTTATGGTAATTCATACTTAAGTGTGACTTCTATCTCTTGTCAGGACACAGTAAATATTTTCTTCTACTGACTGAAGCTAGAGGCTATGTCTAAACATTTTAAATAACATAATTTTCTTTAGAAGATTGTGTTTGTTAAGGGATTTAATTCAGTAAATACTTTAGTTAACTTAACTTTTCATTATTTATAGACATCAAAGTTATAATGGACTTGATACTAACCTCACAAATCACTAATTTCTGTAATCAGAAATTCTTATTTTCAGGAAATTTTTCTTGCTGGAAAAGGTGGATAAGTTGCTGACAAGAACAGCTCATTCTTTGCCATAGTAGTAATGGGAAACTGTTATTTTGCTAGAAAAACAAAATGAAAAACTTGCAATTAATTATGCAACTACTGTCGCCCTTTTTTTCCTCTATGAAGAAGAGTTTCAGTTATTCTCATTTTAATATATTTTAATCACATTTGTTATGGTTTTTGATATCTTTTTAAAAATTCCAACATTGGACAAAGTGTTCTAATAACATATAAAAAAATCTCAATTCCTCAATGTACTTTTTACTTAAGTCAAATCTAAATTGCTGAAATCCAAGTATATGGAAAACAAAGTAGTTTCCACCAATGTTACTCCTTGCTTCACTCCTAAATTCCAAGTCTGGCCAAGTTTGAAATTTTTCCATTTTTATTTGTTTTAATCTGCTTCAGGACAGAAGAATTTATTTTACACATTTTCTTCATTTACCTCATTTTGTACCATATTCAAGTAATTCCTCATAGCTTGCTAATTCAGTGAGTCAACAAGAATTTATTAAACTCCAAATAATGTTTGTGACACTATGTTCAGTGCATTGCTCTGGTGGCTCATATCTGTGTGGTCACCACCTCATGGGTTAACCTTAGCTTCTAGTCTTGGCATATTTTGAGGCAAACATGCCCCTGGGATTACCTTCCATCCTGAACATGAAGGAGTATATAAAACATGCAATATATTGTTTTTCAGTATTTCTGTGAAAACAGAAGAATCATTTATTCACTGATTCACTCCTTATTTATTCAACAAATAGTTACAAAACATGTACTGTATTGTAGATGCTTATATTTTTTAATGACAAAGAAAATCATTAGAGATTTAGTTACAGAGCTTTCATTCCAATGCGTGAGGAAGCCAGTATTGGGAGACTCATACAAGTAGATTCATTGTCACAAGAATTAAAATGTAAATTAGAGATGAAAAGTGTGATGGACAAATAGGAACAAGTTTACTTAAAAGGGAAAAGAAAACTTCCCTGGTTGGTGGGGGGCACATGAGTTGAAAGCAGAAGGAGCCACATGCCCATAATCCTAAGTATTGGGAGTCTGAAGCACAAGATGCCCTACAAGTTTGAGGCCAGTCTGAACTACAAGGAGAGACTCTGTCTTAAAACAAACAAACAAAAAACCAAACAAACTAACAAACATAAATCAAAAGAAAACAAAACAAACAGAAGAGGGCCAGTGATATAGATATATAGCTCAGCAGCACAGTGCCTGTCTGGCAAGCACAAGGTCATGAGTTCGAGTCCCTGTTTAAAAAAAAAAGATCATGGGACCAACAGAATATTCCTAAACCCCAAAATGTCATTGTAACTGTCCGTAAAAGCTATTATTAGATTTTGGGGGAGAATTATGGGTTGAATATTGGAAGGACAGAGGCAGAATGGTAGTTGTATGAAATAATGCAAGTAGACTGAAACTGGAAGGGCAGAAATTGAGTAGCAGATGCTTAGACAAATTAATAGTTAACTTAAAAATATGTGTAGAGAAAAAAAGAAAATCATCTGCTTCAGGTTTTCAATCTGAAGATAAACAGGAAGCAATTAATCAATGTTAGGTGTATACATTACAATGCAAATATTTTTACTTAGAAGATGCTTTTGTGATATCCTTATTATTTCCTTCTTAAGTGGTCATCTTAATAGGGGATGTGACTCTTTTGGAAGTGTTCTTTTTAATAGTAAAGTGAACCCATGTAAAATCAAATAGAATGCTGGATTTATACATGAGAGTTAGAGATAAAATATTTCAGAGCAAATAAAATAATAATGTAGTATGCTGCAGGCTATTATAACAGAGAATCTAAGAAATAACTGACAAAACATGACACTCAGTACATTAAATTTTAAAATTTTAGCACTAGTATGCAAGATGACACTGAAGAGCTAGTTACTCCTTGATTAAAGTAAGCATGCAAAGTGAAATAGTGCAAGATACCTATAGCAAAATGTCACGAAATGTTAATAAAATAATCCTCTGAAATGGCAGAGCCTGAGTTGGAACACAATAATTCTAAACAAAATACAAAAAGTGAGGTCAAATTCATTAGTTGAATTTTAGAATGCTCATGAAGTATAAGTAAAGGAAAACGAGGGCAGAAATGAATGGCTTCTTCATTGTTTGACCATTACACAGATGTAATTCAAAAATATAGTACACAAAAAAGATCAGATTATTTTGTATAATATGTGGAAAAATTTAGCCTTTTTCTTTAGCTAGGATTAGCTTATTTTTTTTAATCTTTGCATTTTTGCTATTTAATTGAAATCTATATCCTTGTTTTAAATGTTTTTTGACAATATAATGTTAAGTGTAATAGATCAAATACATGAACTTAAATAACTCATGATTTCTCTTACATAAGAAATTCAAATATAAATGAAGAGCAACAGAAAATATTGATAAGAAAAACAGATATATAGTCCTTTTGCAAAAGAGAAAGGTGACAAAAATGCTTTGTAAATATCCTCAGCCTGTGTAAGAGGAGGCCACAGAGGTAGTATGAATGCTACACTTACCATTAGAGGAGGGGTAGTAATCATACAGTATGAGGGAGGATAAGAGGCTTGTTCCTCCCTTTTGCTCTGGTGCTTTTGATGGCTGCTGCCTTGAAGTGTTTTCTCAGTGCCATGCCACTGCTTACAGTAGGTGAGGGGAAGTATTAAAATGTATTATGTACCTTTACCAACTCTCCAGGAAGAATGTAATCACTGTAAACTGCAAACATGAATAAAAAATGAAAATTTAAAACTTTTTTCTTTCACTGTAAAATAAAACAATTTCGAAAAAATATTTAAACCTCGTTTGGATATATTTTATGCTGAAAGTACATATAGATTCAAGTACTAATTTGTACATAGTCATCAGTTTAGTATAATGGTTCAAGACATTGATTCCTGAGTCAAGATTGCTTAGATCTGATTCTTGCTTGTATTACTTACTGGTTAAATGACTTCAGCAAGTTTTTTTTTTAATACAGTAGCTGTTTACCTAAGTTTATATGTAAAATAATGACAGATATAGTATTAACATCAAAGAATTGTTTTTGCAATGATGTGAACATACATAAAACATTTCTTTTATGTGTCAGGTGTTGCGCCAAAATCTTTATAATCATAATCTCATTAAATTTTTGAATTGCGTCACTGAGTACTGTATGTATAATCAATTTGATTGATATGGAAACTGAGTCATGAAAAGTTAAGTGCCTGGTGAAGCATACAGAAATGGCAACTCTGATTTTCATATTAGGTAATTTGACAGATGAAATCACACTGTTTGGTATATATTTTGTTTTGGCCTGTTTGGTTGATATCCTGGTTTGTTTGATTTATTTATTTATTGTACCAGGGATTGAGTTTATGACATTACCAGGCAAGCACTTGAACTGCTGAACTAAATCCCCAGCCCTGATACTCTGTATAATTAACCTTATAGGGATTTATAAGATAACTGAATATGATACCAGAAAATTAGGTGGAGCAAGAGAAGGGGAAAAAAGCAATTGAGATGTGTCATGTACATTCACAAATTTCCTACAATGAAAGTAATCATTCTGTATTGCAAACATACTGATAAAATTTAAAAAAGAAATCATACCCTCATTTACAATGCATTGCTTTGTCCCTTTTTAGTTTTCTATGCGAATGTTTATGTTTATATTACATATACTCTGAATCAGTGTTCTTGGTTACTCCTCTCATTGCTGGGGCAAAATACCTTACACTCCAAATGAAGGAAGTAAAAGTTTATTTAGCTTACTGCTTGTGGAGGTTTCAGTCTATAATCAGCTGGCTCCAAGGCAGTGTGGCATGGCACTGAGGAAACACTTCAAGGCAGCAGCCATCAAAAGCACCAGAGCAAAAAGGAGGAACAAGCCTATTAACCTCCCTCATACTGTAAGATTACTACCCTCTCCCCTAATAGTAAGTGTAGCACTCATACTACCTCTGTGGCCTCCTCTTACACAGGCTGAGGATATTTACAAAGTAAGGATCCTGGATCCCTGCTGAGTCTCTTAGTTAAAATTTTAGACTTCTCAAGTTGACACAATGTATCGTCCATAACAGCAATCATGAAAATTTAATTCTAACTTTAGTAAATACTGTTTTGTGGATCCTTTTCAGGATTCTGTATTACTGCCTCTGTGTGTGTATGTGTGTGTGTGTGTGTGTGTGTGTGTGTGTGTGTGTGTTGAAACTGGAGCCTTTGTACACAGCTATATCCCTTGACCTTTTAAAATTTCATGACAAGGTTAAATTTTAAAACAAGGTTACACTAAGTTGCCTAGGATTGGCTCCTATTTGTGCTCATTCTAACTGAGCCTCCTATAGTGCTTGAGTTATTTATATGTGCCAAAATGTATCAATCTAAATACTATTTTAATCTATGAAATATGGTTACTAATATTGATAAGCACTAATTCATATTCCTACTGTATTTTTATACAACTTTATGTTAGAAATAGAATTTTGCTTTTATCAATAGTATGATTATGTATATCTTCATAAAAGTTTATCATTATGAATCAGTTCATCAAGATCAGTTCTCAAAAACTACATTGGTGGGTTATGCTATGCAAACATGGTAAAGATTAGAGAGAAATTTAAATATATATACACATAAAATAATAATCACATGTTATTCATTCTTATATTTAAATATTTTATAGGAAATTATCTTTTCCAAAACTCATGAACCCATAAAAAAGAAAAGTTATTTTTGAATAGTTAGTGTCCAGTTTTTTTCTTTTTTCTTTTAAAAACAAAAAATAAATCTATGATACAGAATATAATAACAAAATTACATGCAACAAACATTGGTTAATATATTGTATGTTGTTATCTTCAAAGTAATCTTTCTGCCAGGGGTTTAGCTCAGCAGCACAAATGCCAGCCTGCCAAGTGCAAGGTTGTGAGTTTGATCCCCGATACCCAAACAGCCAAAAACAAAACAAGCAAACAAAAAAACACACCTAGTTGTTCAGATTATAAGATATAGGAATCAAAATGATCAAAACACTGAACAATGAAAGCAGAACTGTTCTTTTTTAATGAATTAACAGAGGTTAGTTGTATATTTATCTATCATATATATATATATATATATATATATATATATATACATATATATGAATATACTTACAGGTATACTAACTTTCCTTTCTTATTTTTCTCCTTTCCCTTATTCCAGTTGTTTTTTTTCCTTTTGAGCAGTTTCTTTTCCTTTCATTTTAATAATATCAATTGGACATTTTGGATCTTATTTACTCTTTCAGCTTTTTGTACTAGGGAGAAAATACAGTTTTTCCACATGGGAGACTGATTTATTTCACTTTCGAGTATGGTCTCAAGTTGCATCCATTTACCTATGAAAGACTCAATGTGATCTTTCTTTATAGCTTAATAATGCCCCATTGTATAAAAATACCACATGTTTTTATCCATTCCATGATTGATGGGCACTTGGGTAGTTACCAACAATTAGCTAATACAAATTGTGTTGCTATAAACATGGGTGTAGATTTATTAATGTTCTATGATATTTTCAAGTCTTCTGGGAATATATTCAGAAGGGGAATAGCTGGCCTGAATGAAATCACCAAAGCTAGTTTGTTGAGAAATCTCCACACTGATTTTCAGAGTTGTTATACTAGTCTGCCCTCCAACCAACAGCATAGAAGGTCCGCTTTTTCCTGAAAACCCTACCAGCATTTGTTAGCATTTAATTTACTGAACAAAATGATTCTTTCTGGAGTGAGATGGAATTTCAGCATTATATTTTTTTCAATTTGCATTTCTCGAATGACCGGTGGTGTTGAACATTTCTTCATATATTTATTTGCCATTTGTATTTCTTCATTTGTGAATTGTGTGTTCATCTCAGTTGCCCGTTTCCGTATTGGGTTTTTGAATTTGGGAAGCCTGATTTCTTCAATTTTTATATGTTTTAGATAGAAGTTCTTTGTGAAACATTTGGCTAATATTTTTCACAATCTGTAGGTTTTCTTTTCACACTGTCGGTGACTTGTTTTTATGAGGAAGAGCTTTTTAATAAGATGAAATCTCAGTGTTTGATTCTTTGAAGCCCTTCCCATGATGTTTGCCTTTTGTTCATGAACTCTTTGCCTATCCACATCTTCAAAATTTCTACCTATCATTATTCCAGTATATTTAGTTTTTTCTGTTTTAATATACAGATCTTTGATCCATTTTGACTTTAGTTTAGAACATGGTGATAGGCATGGATCTAGTTTCAGTCTTTGACATGTGAAAACCCAATTCTTCCAGCACCATTAATTAAAGAGGCTATTTTTCTTCCAGTGAAAATTTTTAGCCCCTTTGTCAAAGAGTGTCTTTTTACTTGTGTCTGTATCTTTTATTTCAATCAAGTGATCCTAAGGTCTGTTTTTTTAATTTTTTTCAGGATGATACTAATATTATCACAGTAGCTTTGTAGTATAATATCAAGTCTGGAATAGTGATGCTACATGCCTTTGTTGCCAAAGATTTCCTTTGCTACTCTAAGATTCTCCAATTTCCAAATGAATTTTAGGAATGTTTTCTCTAGATCTGTGAGGCATGCTAATGGTATTTTCATTGAAATTACAATAATTGTGTGTAACAGTTTTGGCAGCATGGTTATTTCTACAATGTTGGTTTTCCCTATCCATGAGCAAGGAATATATTTCCATTTTCTGATACCATCTTCACTGCCTTTTTTCAGACTATTGTAGTTTTCATCATATGAATCTTTTGCATCTTTGTTATATTGATTACTAATTATTTCACTTTTTTGGATTTCATTGTTAAATGTGTTATTTCTGTAATTTCTTGGTGAGTTTGTTATTTGTATACAAAAAGCTATTGAATTTTGAGTGTTGACTTTGTAACCAGCAATGCTGTTGAATTTATCTATTTAGTAGCCTTGTGGCGCTTTTGGGATCTTCTGTGCAGAGTACATTATCTGTGAATATTGGTAATTTAACTTCTTCCTTTCCATCTTTATCACTTTTATATATCTCTTGTCTAATTGCTCTCGCTAATGTTTCCATAACTATACTGAATAGAAGTGGTGATAGTAGAAAATGTTGTTTAGTTCCTGATTTTGAAATGAAAGCTTTCAGTTTTTGTCTGTTTCTGATTAAGTTAGCTGTTGTTTTGTTATAGATAGCTTTTATCAGATTGAGCTAGAGATTATCTATTCCAATTTTCTTAAGATTTTTTAATCATGAATGCGTGTTGAACTTTATCCAAAGCTTTTTCTGCATCTATTGAGATGATCATGTGGTTTCATTTTTGGCTTTCTGTTCATGTGGTGTATTATGTTCATTGATTTTCATATGTTGAACCATCCCTGCATTCCTGGGATGAATGACACTTGGTCATGGTGTGCAAATTTCTTGGTGATTTGATTCATTCTGTTTGCTAGTATTTTATTGAGAACTTTTGCATCTGTGTTCATCAGGGAGATTGACCTGTAGTTCTTCCTTTTGTTGGGTCTTTCTCTGATTTTTGTATCAGAATAATACTTGCCTACAGCAATGGAGAATTGCTTCCCTTTCTGTTTCATTAAACAGTTTGAGGAATATTGGCATTAAATCCTCTCCAAATTTCTTTTAGAATTCAGATGTGAATCCATAAGTTCCTGGGCCTTACTTTTTTGGTAAGTTTTAAATACACTTTCAATTTCAGTAATTGATACTAGGTTATTCAAAATTTCGATATCTTCTTTTTCAGCTTTGGTAATTCATGTTTCTAGAAATCTGTTCATTTATTCTGTGTTTTTCATCCTATGTAAGTAAAGATTTTCAAAGTAGGTGTTTATAATTTTCTGAATTTCCATGAGACACATAGTAATTTAAACTTTTTCATTCCTCATCACATGAATTTGAGTTTTTTCTTTTTTGTTAAGATTTTTCTAGGGGTTTATTAATCATGTTTATTCTTTGAAAGAACCAACTCTTCAGTTCTTTAATTCTTTCTATTGTTTCCTTAATCTCAATTGTGTTTATTTCTGCTCTGTTCTTTATAATTACTCCTTTCTGTGAACTATGGTTTGACTTGCTGTTCTTTTTCTAGAAGTTTATGGTGTAGCATTAGGTTTTTTATTTGTGCTCATTCTGTTTTCTTGATGTTAGAGTTTGCTGTATATTTCCTACTTAGGACTGCCTTCAATGCATCCCACAGGTTCCAGGATATTGTATCTTCATTTTCATCTAATTGTAGACATTTTAAAATTTCTTATTTAATTTCAGAGAGTGTTAATTAATTCCCATGTGTTTTTTTATTTAATATAATCCCATCTATAGATTTTTCCAATTATTTTTCATGCCATTGGATTTCGGTTTGCCTACGTTTATGTCTTCAAGAATTTTACCATTTTCCTCCAGCAGATTTAGTATTTCTGATTTTATATCTAGGTCTGTTTTGATTTTGTTTTATTTTCTTCAATTTTTACTAATATATTTTCTTCTTTTAAATTTTGTTTTACAAAGAATAAAAGAAAAGAGGACAGAATAAAGCAGATTAGAACAGAACAATGCAAGCAACACAGCACTTCACAAGACAAGTGGATATCAACCGTAGCTACTACAATGTCTCTTTCTTTGAAATAGTTGAGCATAGCTTCATACAAAATTTCATATTCAAATGATTATATTCCTTATGGGAACCTGGTACATATACATAACACTTATTAATTACTTGTTCATCCTCTCTCTGCCCTCCATCTTTTGGCTTCCTTCTATTTTGCAAAAGACTTGTCCCTCTAATTCCTATAGTAAAAATTTTATTGTGCCTTTATATTTTGAGTTT
Organism: Hydrochoerus hydrochaeris; assembly: GCA_004027455.1. NCBI lineage: Eukaryota > Metazoa > Chordata > Mammalia > Rodentia > Hydrochaeridae > Hydrochoerus > Hydrochoerus hydrochaeris. The sequence goes on along the minus strand of PVLA01003662.1, from coordinate 4,762 downwards.
CTCATCTAAGAGAAACATTTAATAACTAAGCCAGTGTTTCTTATTTATTTCACTTAACATTACTATCTGGATGTAAATCCATTTTTCTATAAATGACTCAAGTTTTTCCTTCTGCGTTACACAGTATTATTCTTTTGGGTTTAAATACCACAATTTCTTTATCTATTGGTGGGTATATAGGCCATTTATAAGATTTAGCATTATTAATTTTGCTTCCATAAACATGAATATTCATATATTATTATAATATAGTGACTTTTACACTTAGGAGAAGATACAAAAAAGAGGATTAACTGGATTAAATTCAACTTCTTTTTAATTTTTGAAATAATTGATATAGTCACAAGCAGTAGTTATATTACTTTATATTCACATCAATAGTGTCGAATGGTTCTTTTTTTCAAGAAGCCTCATTAGCATTTATTATTATTTGAATTTTTGATTATGGTCACTTTTTCTGGAATAAAATGGAGTCTCAGTCTTATTTCAATTTGTATTCATTTAAGAGCCCATGATATTCAACATTTTTTCATGCATATATTGGCCTTAATTCTTTTTTGAGAAGTTTGTGTTCATTACATTTGCTCATGGTTTTTGGTAGAATCTTATTTTGCAGGTTCTAATATTGGGTGATTATTTATACATTTTAGATATTAAAGAGCCAAAACACAAACTTCAAGAGAAATAACTTCCTTAAAAACTACTTCAGGTCAAATTTCCTTAAAATGGGTGTATATCACCCATATTTATTTTGGGGAGTATTTCTATTGATGAATATTTATTTTAATTTTATGAGTTTTATTATATTTTACAATGTGTACTCACCAGAAAAATATGAAATCAAAATAAATTACTCAATTTTAATAAGTATTGGCTGTTTATAAGAAACAATGATATTTTTAATATCAAGTGTTTTTTTACAAATTATGAAAAAAGCATCAGAAATAAATTCTTACATGAACTGCAATTAAAATACAAATAAATCTCCACAAGAAAAATAATCTTTGCTTCAATTATGGCACCTAAAACAGTCTTCACACATGAGAATAATGCTTCATACCTAATTAATACTTACAGTGATAAGAAATGTTTTGTTTCCCTGTCTTTTCTAGAACATAATTTACATCTCACTAGTCTTGCTGGATTTTTGGATTTTGTTATTGTATTTTACAATGTGTTGTTAACAGGAAAATAAACTATCAATAAAATAAAATATTTCCCTTCAATATGTATTAAGCATTTATAATAAATATCACAATTTTCAACATTGCTGTTTGTAAAATGTGAAAAAATCCCACAGAAATAAATTCTTATATGAACTACAGTGAAAATATAAATAAATGTCCACAACAAAAATTATCTACTTCAATATGACACCTAAGGCAGTCTTCACATATGAAAACAGAATGTTCCATGCACAAGTATTGCTTACTATAATATCACAAGTATTTTGTTTTCCTGTCTTTTTTATAGGACATACTTAGCACCTTGTTGGTATCACTATTTTTAGGAGTTGTTTATGGTGTTTCACTTGGCTGTTCACCAATCTGATCCAGAATTCTTTTGCAGAGTTCTTTGGGTAAATACACATTGTTCTTCCCCTGACATAATGATCTTTATAAATTCTAGTCCCATTTTTCTAAGAAAATATTGCAGTGACATTTTCTGCTTGTTATTTTCTTTGTAAACTGTGATACTATTTATGTCTGGAAAATTTAGGATTGAGAAAAACCACAATTATTGGCCAACATTTTGTGTTTTGAGAGACATCATAGTAGCTGCATTACTTGTCCACAGCATCTATTCCTCTTTTTGTTTTGCTGTAATATGTGACAATTTCTGGTCTCGTTTGTGTTGAGGATTCACTATCTTATTCTGGTGGGCAGGGTCTCCTTATATAGTGCAGGCCAGTCTTGGATTCACTATGAAGCACAGGCTGATGTTGACTTCATATGGTCCTCCAGCCTCAGCCTCAGCCTTCTGAGTGCTAGAATTGTAGGCATGTACCAGCACGCTTGCATTCATGATAAATTTTGTCACCATGGTGAAATGTTGAGAGTATCAATACTACTTTGATTTTCTTTGCTTTACATGAGGCCAGTGTTGTATCTTTCATAATTCCCAAGATTGTACTATACACTTTTCTATGTGAACTTGTCACATTTTTTCAGTAATCTCCACATTGTCCTTGTGACTAGTTCCTGTGGTAGTCACCTGGTGTTCTTGTGGTAAATTTATAAACCTTGGGTAACTACTGAATCACTTGTCATACCTGACATTTTGCTTACTTTATGAAATAGACACAAATAATCTACGTACAACATTATATGGTTTATTACTGCACATATAAAGACGTGGTGGTTGAGTTTCAGCATAACTTTCTAAATTCAATGTGTGAAATGTGTTCACACTTACCAGGGTATATATTTTTATACCATATTTGGTGGGTTTATTTGCCATATATTGTCAAAAACTACAACAGTTGTGAAATGATGCAAATTGTTTGTCAATTGTCATGAATTCTGATGATGTATAAATAGCCTGGCATTTTGAAACACTATCAAATATAGTAAATAGCACTCTGGCTATCACATGTTTTTCTCTTTCTTGGCTGGTCTTAAAACATAGGCAATTTTGAAGGAAATCAAATCTCTTGAATGTTACTGTTCTAAAAATATCAATGCCACATCTGTCACTTCTCCATAAATCCTTTAGATTTTGACAATTACAATAATAAAGTCCTGCTATATGTAACATACCTATGAAGGGCTTTAGTTAGATTAGGTGTTATGATAGATATAATTTTTGAGTATTAATATTGGTGCATAGAGGATGTTTTACTTATATTTCATTACCAGTATATTTGCAACATCTTGTAGCATAACATCTGTTACAAACAATTTCCAACATTAAATTGCAGTGTTGGCATTCTTTCAGGTTTTATCCCTGGTAAAAATTTAACAACATCTTCCAACCTAGTTCTAACATTGGATTCTTCACGTATATGCTACCATTGTGTTGCATTTTGAATATTCAGGTATAAGCTACAATTTTTTAGCATTTTGACTATTTATTACTTCTATTACTGTTTTTTCCTTATCTGAATCAAAGTCTTCATTCTTTACTTCTCCGTGTTACTTCTTATTTCATCTCACTGTTGCAACTTCTTTGGCTTACATGATCCAAATCAACTTTGGTTGCCAAATTACTTGATGACTCAATTTCAATCTCCTTCCAAACGTTGTGAAAGCAGGATTTTCATAGAACATTGCATTGACCTGGGCTAATGCTACAAGAAAAATCAAAAGAAAATGTTTACTAAAGCAAATTATAAATGCACAAAAATGAACATGGAGCATAAAGTGGGTAAAAACTCTCCTGTTGCTACCTTGACACATGTGCATATACCTTGACATTCATTTACAATGTGGACAAATACAAATATCACATCCTGTATTCCCCCCATGCAGCTACTGAGACACACAACTAGCTACCATCATATAAAAATATTTTCATATAAAAATATGATATGAATATCTGTCATGAAACATGATGAACCAAGATTGACAAATGATTTGGGGAAAAGTAGTTATCTAAATATTAAAACAGAAGTGCTTAATCTTCAGGAACAAAAACTAGGTAAAACTCTAAAGTCATAATATAACTAGGACCTTTGTAAAAATTACTACAGTTTCAAAAGAAATAACACCATTAATTAGCAAATGAGTTCATATAAATTTAAATAGCTTTTACACTGCAAAGAATATGTCATACAGATGGCAGAAACAAACTGGAGAATCTGAAAAACTTTGTCAATGCTATCTTAGTTTTTGATCCATTTTCATTTTAGTACAGGGTGAGAAATATAAGTTTAATTTTATTCTTATTCATGTGCACTACCAATTTTCACACCATCATTAGTTAAAGAGAACATCATTTCACCAGTGTATATGTTTTTGGCTTTTTTGGCAAAGATCAGATGGTAAAATGTACATGAATTTGTTTCTGTATCTTGTACTCAGTTTCATTGGTATACATTTCATTGGTATACATTTTTTAAAAAAATTTTTATTTAGAGGGATAAAACAGAAAAAGGAGAGAAATATTACAGAATTTCAAAAAAAAACATAAACAGTAAGAAATCACTTGCTGATAAATTACATATTGCTCTTTTAAAAATAGTTGTTCAAGTTACAAAATTAAAGCACACAAAATGGACACTCAAGCAGTGAGACTGCAAACAAATCTGTTCAACAATCAAAGAAGAACTAAGAAATATGGGTAACAAGCCTGCACACATAAATATACATGCAGTTATATCTTCTATGGCACTTCCTATTTTCTCTTTTTTACAATAGCAATTATACATTTTTTAATTAGAGAAAAAAAATAGGAAAATGGTAGAAATATTACAGAATTTCAAGAAAAGAAGATAAACAGTAAGAAATCACTAGTTGATACATTACATATTGTTCTTTTAGAAATAGTTATTCAAGTTACAGAATTAAAACACACAAAGTGGACACTAAAGCAGTGAGAGTGCAAACAGATTTGTTCAACAATCAACAGGAACCTAGAAATATGGTCATCAATCCCACACATCTAAACATACATGCAGCTATATCTTTTATAGCACTTCCTATTTCCTCTTTTTTTACAATAGCAATTATACATTTTTAAAATTTTATTTAAAGAGAAGAAAAACAAAACAAAACAAAACAGAAAAAAAGGGTAGCAACAATACAGAATTCTAGAAGAAAGG
>PVLA01003661.1:90496-204706 GCA_004027455.1 Hydrochoerus hydrochaeris | reverse complement strand
TCCTTTCCTTTCTTTCCTTTCCTTCTGCTTTCTAATTTCCTTTCCCTTCCTTTTCCTTCAGTTCCCTTTCCTAATCTTTCCTTTTCTCTCTACAAACACTCTCTTCAGTGTACTGAGCTGATAGGATATTAACATTTAAAACTAACGGCATAGCATACTGTTAAACTCTATGTAAAGATGCTTCAACCTGTTGTTAGGTTCATGCACATCCCCAGCAAAATACCTGGAGGCATTAGTGAACACAACCAACTTGCATTTAGTAACTATACATTTTAAGTACTTCTTGCTTTGTTTTTCTTGCTGTGGCCCTACTTAGTCTTCCTCATAACAAACTGAAGCTTGGCACGAGCTAGGAGAGCACTCATTTCTTAGAGTCCTTTCTCTTCAAACTCAGCTGAAAAACCAATGGTTAATGATAAAACTGGTCCAAAGGCTTTACTAGGTAATATATACATTTTAATGAGTTTTTGGTAATGACTTAACCTAAACACAAAGGAGTATAAGGATCTCTTTTGGCATTGGGAATAATTAGTCCAGTTTTTTCCAAAGATCCCTGTGAACTGTAAAAATAGGGGTGCTCCCTACACCTAGTCACTTCAGAACTTGCATATACTTAACAGACTTCATACTCACATTCTCTCTCTACTCCGCCTCTCTCTCATCCATGTCTGTCTTATTGCAGATAAAAAGCTGGTATTCAGTTATCTCAGAATGCATGTTTAAAAATGTATGTGTTTCAGTTTCCTCTATGCTATTTTCTAAACCTCTTATAAATTTTAGTTTCCTTCAGAACTTCAAGTGTATTTTTAAATTATGTTTTACTTGTCACAAGTTTTCTTATACCTTAGACATATAATTGTGCTAAAGTTGAATGAATGGTGACTTTATGTTTCTGATCAGGAAACTTGATGAAGGTCAGAAACATACAATTAATTCTGAAGCTTCTGATACTCAACTTAGTCCATGTAAGCCAGTTGTGTTCCACGTGAAAGAAGTTTATGTTGTTTTCCTTCTAAAGATTGCTTCATGAGCAGAAATATTGGAGAGAAAAGCCAAAAATCATGCACATGCTGATATGACTCAGCACACAGTAAGTTAGACTCTCACTAGGCTTCTTGCCATGATAAACTCTGCACTGAAAGAGAGCCGGACGTTTTTTTTTTTTTTTTTTTTTTGCAAATCAGAAAAAATAAAAAAAAAATAGTTTACATATGATGAAATATTTATTTTTAAAGATAATTGTCTGCTTGAATAATTCATTGTATCTTCAGCATTAGAAAAGTTCATGAAAAAATAATAGGACATAGTACATGCTACATTATCCTGGGTACAGATAACTGAATTGAGTGAGAGAGAACAAAAGATACTAAATTCTCCCAAGAACATTTTAATTGACCTTTCAATGTCACTGTACGTGTGTTAATAATAAAGAATTGAAAATCATTGATACTTGTTAAGTTTATTTTGAAGTTATTTATTTATTTATTTATTTATTTTTGTTACTACCAAAAAGTACCTGCTGAAGAGCTGGGCTTGGTTGTGCATGCCTTGAACCCCAACACTCAGGAGGTTGAGATAGGAGGATCACTGCCAGTTCATGGCCAGCCCTGACTACAAAGTGAGTTCAGGCTAGCATAAACTACAAAGCAAGACCTTGCCTAAAAAATAGCAACAACGGCAACAACAAAAGTGACTAGCAGATTCTAGTGTTTCCAGAAAACACATTCCCTTACTGGGTCCTATCATCTGCTCTAGTATAAGTGCCTACTAGCTTACTTCACCTCCCTTGAACCAAAACCTAGTAATGCCTATCAAAAAGCAATTTATTTCTCCAAAAAGTATTTTTATGTGCTTCTTGGTGATTTTTTAACAATACTCCTGTGATAATTTGAAAAATTCACATGGTGTTCAAGTGATTATAAGAGTGGGATCATTCTTGAGGTAAAAGTCTGTACAATGAGTTCAGCTGGGCTTGGAGCCTGGAAGTTTGGTCTACTAAGTGTCCATTAAAAGGATCACGGCAGTATGAGAAGCACTCCAATCTAAAGTTAACATTTCAGAATACATTTCATTTTTCGTCATGCAGCTTTTCCTGGAAGACTTAAAATTGAGTCTTAAGAAGACTTAAAATTTTAAAATTGTAAAATCTAGCTAACAGTCCATTTTTTTTACAACTACAGTGTCATCTCCTGTGCACATCCTTTGAAACCCACATCATGTATTATTTGTTTCCTAGCTGTATACAAAGATTCATTTTCTTTTCATTTTTTGCTCATTTTTCCTGATCATTTCCAGTGACCATGAAGAAACCTGACAACATTGTACTTAGTTCTCTTGAACCATGGTGCTGCTTTTTTCATTTCTGTATCTACTTCCATTCTTCTTTATATCTTCCAAATTCTAACATGTTCTTGCTGGCAGCTGGATCATTACCATACTATCAAACCTAGGTATATGTTACAGTTTTACACAAATATTTACAACACATAATATCAGATGAAAACTTGGAGATTTTTTTAAGTTGACTTTCACTTTAAATATAAAGATTAACATCTTTTCCTTCTTCCCACATATTATCACGTTCACTTTTACAAATTAACTGTAATGCAGATGCAGGTTTGCCTTACCCAGCTGTAGAGAGTGATTCAGGAGGACACAAATGCCTCCTTTCTTTCTTCAGAATTCCCAAAAATTAATTTCTGCATGTAAACAAATATAACCACTATAAAATTTTTATATTGCAGATTTTTACAGATGCAAATACTGTCTACAAGGAAAAACTTCTCTTTCCATAATAAAATGTCTATTGTAGTAAGTGTACTAAATGGTAATTGAAAGAAGAGGAAGAAATTCTCTCTAGTGCAATCTCACCTTCCCCTGATAGTCCAGTGTGTTTTACTAGAATCTTTGCCATACATTTATTTCGACAGAAAATAGATTCATGTCTGCATGTGCATTCACATTTCCTTTCTTAGGCAGACCCTTGTCTGCCCTACTCTGCCATCAGAGGCACCCATGTGTCTCTTGTCCTATGTCTTATCTCAGTTCAGTGAGTGAAAGTTCTGGCACATTAGCAGGAGAGAGCAGAGTGAAAGCAGAAACTTATTCCCCTGGCTCTGTCCTACTAAGGTCACTTCTAACTCTCTGTCTCTTGACTACAGCTCTCTTGCCTCTCAAGACACAGGTTCCCATAGAAAGAATTCTTCTTTGGAAATCCTTGGGTTTTCTGACCCCTCCATCCATACCTTTGGTTTCAATTCCTTTCTTGATTTGAGAAGTATCCTAATTCAAAGAAGGTGTCATATGTTTCCTGACTGAGTACTAGTCTAACTTGTGTTTTATACAAGTTTAAGTATACCTTATCTAAAATATGTTTAGCAATGTTTTGGAATTTGGATATCTGGGGGATTAGAAATATTTACATGCATATAATGACACATCCTGATGATAGCATTCAAGTTTAAATATAAAATCAAATATGTTTCATGTATCTTATACATATAACCTGATGGTAATTGTATTCAACATTATTAGTGTTGTTGTGTTTTGACTGAATAGTTTCATGAATTCAAGCATGGAATTTTACACTAGTGACATCATAGTGCACTGAAAACATTTCTGATTTTGTAGCATTTGTGACTTTCAATTGCTAGATTAGGGGCAGTGAACCTATAAATAATTTTACTGCATGCTTTGATTTTGCTATCCAGTGTGCTTGAAAGTCATTGTACATTGTCTGCTATTACTTTGCCACATTCTAGCAGCTCGATGCTACACATGTACCACAGATGATTATTGACCTTGTTATCTATTTTTCTCTATTAGTAACAATGCAATAATAAGCATCTTTGTGTGTGCCTTTACTATTCTGCTATATTCAAATATGTGTGCTTCAAATATGTGTGTCTTCTACTATTTCCTTTAGATAAATTCCCAGAAGTGAACTAATAACACTTAGTTTCCAAAGGTATTTTGGTATTAGTATTGGAGATTTATGATCAGCGAAATAATCTCTACCATGGTTCACCATCATCATTTTTATATTCACTCAAGCAGTTCAGTAGTTAGTTTGAAGTCATATTCCTCAAAACTGGGAAACAATTGATCTCTAGACTCTAAGGTTTCCTTAAGATATGCATGTAAGATCATTCACTTATTTTTGCTAATTAGCAAAGCAAGAACTCATTTTTGCATGACTTAGAAACCAGGCCATACTGAGCTGAGCTGTGTAAGTCCTGCTATCAGAGGGCTGCTCACCGCTGTTTAGTGAATCTGAAAACCCTTCCATCTCCACCAGTCTGCTTCACTCATCCCACATATCCGTTCATCCCTTTTCTGGATCACCTTTAATCTTTCTTTCTTTCTTTCTTTCTTTCTTTCTTTCTTTCTTTCTTTCTTTCTTTCTTGTCTTGTGCAAGGAAGAACACAGGTTTATTTCTCTACTTTTGAACTCAGAATTTTCTGTCCACTTGGCATTTATTCCCCAACTTTTTGCTTGTTATCTGTCATTCTGTCTTCACAGTGACCTAAGACCTACCAGGGCAAGCCCCGCCATAGCCTCCCCAGAGAAGATCAGACAGAATATAAATTTCCTTATACCTACATGGTCTGACATACAGTTTTCTAAGTGAATAGCTGAGGAGCTAGGGTAACCCACCAGCACAACTGAAGTCAAAACTATGAACTACATTTAAATAAATACTGACATGATTAATTAATGAACATTGTCCTTTAACATCTTTACTTTCACCTAAGAGTTTAAAAATTACCTTCAATATTCTTTTTATAATATGACAAGTTCTCAAGTCACTAAGTTGACCAAGCTGACTTGAAATTGTAGATCCTCCTGCTTCAGCCTCCCAAGGTCTTGGGATTACAGAGACACACTTGATGTCCCTTTGATCTTTTTTTTAAGCCTAGCTTGTAGTGAAGTCCTACCATGCTTTTGTTCTTCTGTTTTGATTGGTTCTATCTTGTTGTGTCTTATTTGATTTTATTATGTGTGATGGTATAAACAATTTTTTAAGGAAAATGAGATATTATAGTAGCCATTGTTCATTTCCTGTTATTTGAAGTCCTGTAAAGCTTTCATTCTCTTGAATGGTTTTATACTATTTTGTTATGTTTGGTCCTATTATGTGTGAAGCTATGCTCAACTATTTCAAAGAAAAGAGACATTGTGGTAGCTACTGTTGATATCCGTTGGTCTTGTTGTGAAGTGCCATGTTGCTTGCATTATTCTGTTCTGATTTACTTTGTTTTGTTCTCTTTTGTTTTATTCTCTTTACATAAAAAAATGCCTAACTATAAGGTCATTGTGGTGATTCTTTCACTGTTGTAAATATCTATTTTTAAAAAAAAACTTTATTAGTAGATGTACGCAGCACACAATGATTGCATTTTTTTGTGTGGAGTTGGTACATGTGTATAACATCTCGATTCCTTTTTCCATCCCTTTCCCCTTCTTTTCCTCTGGCATCCACACTCTTCTAGATCCAGCCCCCACCTTTTTATACATGCTAGAAGTACATAATGTTTACACGATTTGTAAATATCTTAAAGTCCAAAAAATTTGAAGCAGTTGAAAATGATACACAAAGAAAAAATTCATCTCCTTTTTTTCTCTTGGTTAAATGAAAGTACGAATTTTACACAACTGAAATACTCCATTTGTAACTATAATAATGACCTAGGTGACACTAAAAATGTCACCATAGTTATCAGCATGTTTCTCCCTCTTGGCTAAGAGCCCAGAAGGGAAAGATTTGGAGATTAAAAATCTGGAAAATTTTATAAATATTATAAATACTGTTCCTATTGATCAAAATGTGTGTTTGGAACCAACACTTCTTACAAAGATGATGTAATGTTTTCACATACATCATTTTAGTAAAACCATTCATACACTTTTTCACTTCTGATTCATCAAAAGAAAATTAAATATATTTCTGGAAAGCAAGGACAAACAAAATTAATTAAAATACTCTTCCTTTGTGATTTTTTTCCTTTTTTGTTGTCTTTTTTCTTATTTTTTTATTAATGCATTTATATATAGATTATGGGGTTTCATTATGGCAGATTTGTACATCCACATAATGTTGCTTTGTGATTTTCAATGTAGACATTTTCAAACTTAATTTCTTTAGAATTTACTGATATTCTCAAAATAATTTTCAAACATTCCAGAATTTTCTATGAGATATTCATGTATAAATATGTCTATAGTCGTTATTCTATATTAGCCTTTACAAATGTTGATGTATAAATGTTAATGGCATTCTGAATAACCACATAGTATCTTATACCAAGCATTTTCTAATTATATTACTATTGCTTAAAAACCTATACCAAGAAGAAAGTACAACTGTGAGACTGAAATAAAGAAATATTAATCTTAGGCCATTTAAAACAAAGCTTTATTATAGTTGGAATATAGAATATTGTTATGTAAGTTAAATTACATGACAAACAATAGTGCAACTAAGTAGAATTTATAAAAATGTTTACTGCAAAATTAAATAATGTAGTCACATGTGAAATACTACTTTGGTTCCACCTAAACAATAGCATCTGTGATAAAAGCCCATTAGTTGAAATTGTATTGGCTTTACAATTTTATTCTTACATTTTGAGTTGTTTTGTTTTGTTTTAGTTGAGTAAGGTCCTTTTCTGTTTCTATGTTGATTAAAAAGCAAACATATTTTAAATTAAATTAGTATTTGTGAGAAAATTTTGCTTATTATATAGTTTATTCCTTCCTGTCTTCTGAGAATCATTTAATATTAGTTATTCTCCTACCATTCTTAGTTTTTGAATTAGGCCTGCCTTCTATCCCGAGTTATCCTGTGAATTCAGTTATCCATGGAGTGGAGAAATTAAATTGTAGGCCTTCTTCCTCTAATTAGATCAGGAATTTATGCTGAAGGTGTAGACCTTGGTTATGATATGTAAAAGTACTCCTCACTAAAATATGTTTAACTACAGTGTCTCAAAATTCACATGTTATGTTACCCAAAGTATAAAGAATCAAATGAACAAGTAAGTATGTTATTTTACTGTGGATCATAAAAAATTTAGAAAATGATTCACTTGGTAAACAAGTTGAAACTACAGCTTATCAAGGTGTGAAGAGCTCTTATACTTACTGAAAGGTAAGTTTAAGCATTTTAGACCTTCCTCACCTCTTGTACTAAGGGGAGCCATTCACACAATACACATATTAACCAATAATAAGTGTTGCACTTGATTGTCCACTTATCATTTTATACCTCAGTGGTGCAGTGTATTTTTGAACTATGTTGGCTTCAGTCTGCCAGTCTGTTCCCTAACATCTTTCTTGCCATTGCTAAAGTAATGTGCCCTAACTTTTTTCACTTTCTCAGCAACTTCCTTGTCTTCATGTGCAAGGATCATCCATTGGCACTCAGTATCCTTCCTCCTTAGTCCACCTGTTCCAGTTCATCTCCTAACTGCATTGCAGGTCCCTCCCCTTCAGGGAGATAGTAAAATATGGCTTGTTATTTTGGGGTCTCTTCTATGAATTCTCTTGTGCCTAGTCTATAGTTGTATTCCCATTTTTGAACTCCTATTTCAGGTAATGTATGGCTTACAATTTTTTATTCAAATGTATTTCTTGATATTTAGAAATACTTCACATATTCCACCAATTAGTTAAGAGTTCTCCTGGTGGAAGAGACTAAATTTCATATAGCACCATATATTGTTCTAGTCGTATTGCTATACTCTATAGTTTTTTGTTGAATTAATGTCTTCAGTTTCAAACTTTTGTATACTGTATTAGAACTATGAATAATTCAATTATGTTTTGCTATTTATGTCCAGTACTAATATTTTGAAATAAAACCATTGATTATATTTAAAACCAAAACAAAACAACCACAACAAAATATTTTGATCAGAATAAAGCAGACTGCAATTTCTGTTCCAACAATGAAGTTTAAACTACATACATGTTTATGGAATATGAATGTTCATTGCTTTTAATAAAAAACATATTTCAGGATCTGGAAACTACTTAACCCTACACAAAGCCCTAATTTATGTAATCCTTAAAATTACGCTAAGTATAAAATACACGAATATCGGAGATACATTTTGCAAAACAAATATATCAGATTATACATTTATAATGCACAATATATATTATAAATGATAAAAATATAATAATTGTAATTATAAAATTAATTATAATAGAATAAATTTGTATCTTAACTTGTTAAATGACATTTATCATTCTTAAAAACAAGATTTATTACCCTAAGTGTAAATCAAGGTAACCTTGTGCATGTTATGCAAAACCTATAAAAATCCTTAAATGTTGCTTTTGATGAAAGGGAAAACTTCCATAATTCCTTGAAATTTATTCAGGTTACACCTCTATGTATTATTTGAGAATGTAGGAAATGTCAGACAGATCCAGATCTGTGATCCAGTTCCTGAGTCAGTACAGAATATTAATTTTGATGGTGGTACACAAGTAAGTTTTACAGGAAATATAGTTGTATACCATGGAGTCAAACTTCAAAACTCAGAAGTAAGATCGTTCCTCTTCCAAAGTCATAGTGGTCTCAGCTAAAAGCTGAGAATGATTTGCCTGATATTGAAGAATGGCAAAAGCAGATTGTGTAGCACCACATATATTCTTTATATGCTCTAAGTCTGCAGTTGTAGTTCCTTTCATAAAAACACAAGGAAGCAGGCACAAAGAGATTTTCCTACTAAATGACAGTCTAACTCTATGATAATTACTTTGCTCAAAAATAAGATAGAACAAATATAAAGTTCAGATGCAATTAGATCATATGCTTTTAAAAATGATAGAAACTGATTTTCAAACATCAAATTTCAAGAATTTCCTAATAGCATTTTAAACACATGATTTACATAGATTTAAATCTATATTCAAGGGGATACTGGCCTTTATAATGAGATTTAGCCCTACAAAATCTGTAGCCTCATCAACATTCTTACAATTCAACCATGAGCTAATTAACATATATTTATTTGTTTTGACACTTTGGGGACTCTTAATTCATTTAGACAACAAAGTGCACATTCTTAATTTCTTTCTCTCCTCTTTGGAAGAATCCAAAGATAAAAGTGCTACTTCCTTAGGCCCTGACCTTTATCATGCCACATCTAAACAACATTCTTATTAGAAAATATGATAAAAATGCCTCTTGGGGAAGAACAATGAATATTTATCGAGGAACTGGCTTTTGGCCAATTTTTCTGTACCCTATAGGCATAAATATTATACACTAGAGTATTTCAATTTTCATGTACTTATGATTTTTTTTTCCAGCACATTTGAGAAAGGCAGAAGTATCTATGTGACACTTTCCAGAACTCATTTGTCAAAAGGCTCACTTGTGGTTGGAAGCTATAATATGCATTTCTATTCAATCATAAAATGTTAAAAGGTAAAATTTCTGGTTAAATATCTTAAGTTAAATGGTTAAAATGCAGAGGAAATGGTACTAATTTTTTATTGTCCTAAATTTTGAGCAAGTGTCTTTTATGAAATGGGGATGGTAGTTCAAATTGAAATAGCTTGTATACCTGAAGTCAGTCTTTGAGACAAGAGTGTTGAAAGCTGGCAAGAATTATTTTTTGGAACATTCTTTCTGTTGTCACTCTGTTTTCCTGTGGAGAATATGTTTGCCACACCTCTCAGCAGAATCACTATAACTGAATGAAAAGATAAGTTGAATTTCAGATGTTGAAGCCACATCTCGCTAAAGGGAACAAAAGTCCTAACATCTCCCTGAACAGAATCAGAATGTTAAGCCTGCTTCACTATGATAGAATTCATATATATATATATATATATATATATATATATATATATATATATAATGGATTCCTGACTGCGCTGCCACATCTGCCGAAATAATTTCTCTACTTCACTAGTAAGCAATGAAGAACAGCTCCAGAAATATTAAATTTTCATCACTTTTATACTCTGCTACTATTTTTATCATCTAATTCATATTTGTGTGAATTACTCATTCCTCTTCATGCCCTTAATTTTTTTAATACATTCTGTTCTCATAGAACACAAAGACTGAGTATTTTTGCCTTTAAGTTTTTACTATTAAAAATGCTGTGTAGAAGCTGAAATATTATAAACTATTTTGATTGTGTTAAGCTAAAGCTTTAGTTGAACATATTTGTTCTTCTTTTGAGGTTAAAAATACATTCAAAGTATTTTAATGAGACTTGATTCAGTGGAGTTGGTAGTATAGTTATTTGGGAATACCAGTTTTTTGCAACCTAATCCCTATCAAAGCTTTACATTAACTAACTTTCTTATTCCTGTCAAATACACATTGAATATTGGTGTAATGACTAACTAATTATTGCCTGATAGAACTCACTACATAAACTATGGGCTCATACATAAACTATGAGCTCATACATAAACTATGGGCTTAAAAATTCTATGATAACTTCTAAAATTAACCACAACTTAGTTATGTAGATAAATATTTCTACATATGGGGATGTGAATAAAGTTTGTGAAGTAAATACAAACAAAGATAAAATTCTCAGTTTTGTAAAAAAGACATTGCAAAATAAGCTATAGAGGAATAAGGAAGAAGAGTCAGGAAAAATCTCTGTGTAGATGGGAGAGCCAATTAATTAATGTTCTTTCCAAGACAGAGAGAAAGGCATTAAAGCTCAAAAGGGCTTGCCTAATGGTAAAGAATTTGTAATAAAAAGTAGTGAAAGAAATCATCACCTAGTAGAGATTGATGGTCTTGTGTGAGGAAGAGAAGAGATAAATTTTTAAGATTGGAGAGGACAGTCATAACCTTTCAGGAATCTAAAACTGATAGAGAAAGGCAAGATACAAGAAAACCCAACAGCATTTGTGGAATGTATAGTGCCTGAAACCGCTGAGAGATTTGGATAATAGAAAGCCCAGGAAACCAAAGACTTGTGAGCAATATATTATATGGAGATAATGGATATGAAAATGCTTTGTAAACTGCAAGGTGCTGTAAAAATGTGAGATAGAATCATTATGTGGCTCACTAGAAAGAAGTCTATAATTTTCTGGCAAGCCCTTTGAAATGATGTATGAGTTAACCCTAGGAGATAGAGGTTATAGATCCAGCCATCAGTTGGATAATGGCAGGTTAAACTGACCTGAGATAACAAAGGAAGCAGAAGACAGGAGTTATTGGAATTTACAATTTCTTCTTATTAGTGCTTCAATGAGTACCTAATTCATATATATATATAAAATAAAAATTTAAGTAAATATGCATGTCATAATTATAATGACTTTTTACTATATTCCTCCAGTCATTGTTATAAATTATAGTTAGGTGTTTTAGTCTGACTGTAGGGCTGGGTAATTTGCATACACAGATGAGAGTTATCTATATGTAAGTCAACATACAGTATCTATATGTTAATCAACACTGGTCACTAAAGTTCCTTATAACTTGGTTAGTAAAAATATTTTAAGAGTTCATACTTTATATATATTACAAATAATTTGCATAGATAGATAGATAGATAGATAGATAGATAGTGATGTCTGCCTTTAAAACATTCATAAAGCCAAGCATAGTGGCACAAGACTGTAATTTCAGAACTCTGGGAGTTTGAAGAACAAAGATTGCAAGATCAACCTCAGATTGGGAAAATTAGTGACTTAGTAAAAAGCTACCTAAAAGTAAAAAATAAAAACAATTGCAGTTGTATCTTAGTTCAAAGACCCTGGGATTAATCCCAAGAACAAGGGAAAAAAATCAAAAAACAGAAAGTTAAAAAGATAAGAAAATGAAAAATGAATATCAGTTAAAATATACCTTTTTCAAAATTAACTTTTTTTATAACAACTATATTGAGATCTAATTCACATAACATAAAATTTAAGTTGTGTAACTATCATTACTCTTGAGTTTCAGAAAAAGTCCTGGTTGACATATTCTTAGGATATGTGCACGTGTATTGTTCACACTGACAAGTATTGGCTATATTATACCATAGTATACAAACATCATCTACCATTAGAATACTCATGTTCATTTCTTTTTCATGGTGCCCAACAGATATTTCTTTCTGTAGCAGTCAAATAAACAGATACTCTCTGTCATGTACAGTCTTATCAGTTTGCTGAGGATGTGGAGAGTCCTCCAGCCTTAAGCCAATCTCATGATTTCAGGCAATCTCATTGATTCCAACAAAATGGGGCTTGAGACAGATAAGTGAAGAGTGACTGGAAGTTCTGCTATGAGAACAGGAGCCACTGGACCTTGTAGACATTGTTAGTCTATTTACGTAAAGAACACATATAGCCAATTAATCAAAATATTAATAATTTAGTTGCCATTGACAAGGTCCCAGAACCATATATAAACCATATATAAACTTATTCTGTTTAGATTTTTTCACACACATTTAATTACTGGTATATCAAAAACACTGGCACATTTAAAATTATACATAGCAGTTCGGACTACACTAGAAATATGAATGAAAAACCAAAGCATGTACTTTGGTGTGCTTCTTTGGCACATTCCTAGATATTTAGCTCTATTCCATTCCAACAATAGAGCTGTAGAGCACTTTATTTTTGTTTCATTTCTACATGCCTACAAGCATAAGTTAAAAAATAGAATACACTCAAAAGTTGGAGAAATCAGGGTAGGGATACTAGGATTAGCAACTTATAGATAGATGCTGAATGAAACCAGTGTAGACATTAATCATCTGTACAATAAGAGAGTCCCTTTATTAACTGCAAGAAGCAAAACTATGATAGGGAGATGGAGGAAATTGAGCAGTGTGACTCCTGTTACAGGGTTTCCATCCATTCCAAGCATCCATCACATGGTCAAAAATAATTTATTCATTCATTTATGGGTCAGATTATATTTCTTAGGATAACTGGTGAAGTTGGAAAGACTAGCATGTTATGATAGAAAAGCAAAGATCAAATTATTAAAAAAATCTGGGGTCATTCTTGTGATGTAGATGGTGATCATTTCTCCAGTCTTGAAACTATCCCCACTTCTTTAAATACGCAATTCAGGGGTAGTTATTCTATGAGAACTCAGAAAGGATCTTTGTACATGAATCTTACCATGCTGCTCAAGGGTTGCCACCTCCCTCCCTCAGGCATTTTATTTTCCACAAATTTCAGCTTCTGAAATTTTCTTTTCCATCTTTTATTTTTTTTAGTAGTACATATTTGCCTTACATAATAATCACATTCATCATGGGGATTTGTCTATGTATATAACATCATAATTCTTTTTTCCTTGTCCCTTTTCCCTGCCCTTCCTCTTGATCTTGGCTCTTTCTGCACTTATAAAAGCTCTCTTTTCACTTCTTCCTCTTTTTTTTCTTTAAAACTCTTCCTGTCACCATCCACTCCCATGTCTTGTTCCCTTCCCCAATTGAAAAAATTCCTCCTACTTCAATGCCTAGCCTCCATTTTTCACCTTATTTATACCTTAGGTTTCTCACACAAGATAAGCAATGTGACTCTTAAATTTATGTATCTGATTTAATTCACTTTAGATTAGGTCTTGAGGTGCATCCATTTACCTAAAGATGCCTCAAGCTTATCCTTCTTTAAGGTCAATCATCATTTGCTTTTTATTTACTTTTTAGTACCTTAGAATTAGGTAAAAACAAAAACACATTAGGACACTACCCCCACACAACAGAGGACTGTTAGAACAATCTATCAGGGAAGCTTCTCATCAGAAACTGCTTTTCTCTTCTCTCCTGTTCTACAAAACCAAGTCCTCCTTCGTCTTTCACTTTGATACAACTTCTAACATGGTCCCTTTAAAGTACAATCTACATTTAAGAAATAACCCTACACTACTAGTGCCATTTTTATTTGAACATCTTTCTGCTTGAATTTTAAATGTAGCTCCCAAACCAGTAATTGTCAAACCTTAACTCTATAAATCTCATGATTTAGTTGCTAGAACCAAATGAGTCTAGTAACCATTAAACTATATCACGCATCTACCCTAGAAAACACAAAATATGGCAGATATAAAGAGCAGGCAAAGTATGTTCTATAGCACATCATTTAATGCCTTAACTACACTATACACCCATTTAAAGATATTACTTTGCTCTAGCAAACAATAAAAGCAACTGATTGTTTATTTCATCATTGCCAAATGCAATGATCCTATCACAGTGATTTAAAGAAATACAACCACAGACTGCCACTGGTGGATTTTATTTTTTACACACTGGAGAAGTAGTCAATATTGTTGTGATGAAAACATCATTTCACATAACTAACTAGCTAGGAAAATAAAAACAAATGCAAAGGGTGTGACAAAATAAATGTAAGAGTGTGACTAAATTAATCCTATGTGGGAAAATGGCAGATTTCTAATGTATTAAATTTATCTGAGGGAAAAGAGTGAGCTTTACTTAAATATTTGTAAGTAAAGAAAATGAGAATTCCTTGTCACTTATTTAATCATAAGAGTTTATTTTGTTATTTATCATTATTTACAGGAATCTTCAATGCAAAGAATGCCAACTAGAGATTTTGTCCCCATAAATCATGAGAAAATCATCTTTAAGCCATGCCTTGAACTATCTCCTGGGTAATTTCCTGTATATTCAGGATCATAGGGTGTTATGATGGTGCATAGAGTTCTGAGACAAGTTTTCTAACATCCTCACTGACATACCCTAACTCCTCTTGGTTGCAGTTTATGAGGGTAATTCATTCACTCTCTCATCCTCAAACTGGCCATGTTCCTGCTGTTATTTGAGCTTCTACCTAGTGATTGAGTAAACACACTATGTGCCAACACTGTGTGCAAATACACTGATAAGTACAATCTTCTGCCTTAGAAGTGTTTATGTGCAGTTATGACCACAGCCTTCAGGTTCTTGCTTGAACCCTGAGGAACCTCCTGAGGCAAGGGAGGAGAAGAAAGCCTGCCGCCAGGCCCACCACCCTGTCTCTCAGTCTCTTAATACAAAACTGCCCCTGAAGTGGTACACTAACAGAGACTTCTGAGAAAGTCTGTATCATAGGACCTGATGTTATTAACTTAGAGAATATCGATGCAGGGATTTTTTACAATTTGAGTTTTCAAAAGTATTATCTGTATTGGGAATTACTATTTTTTTACTTAGAAAAAAAAAAAAAGGAATCATGGCATGCCCTATACACTGCTGTGAGCTTTGTCAGCAAAATTACCCAGATTAACTTTTTCCCTAAGGTACCAGGATGTTATATGTTATTTGGCCAACATAATTAATTTAATTCTTTTCTAATAACACTGATATGTTACTAAAGTAATGCAAAGAGATTAAACTCACTTCTCTTGGCACCTTAAATGTATCTCTATGGCAACAGATCTATGCCAACACCATGAGGAGATAGAGCCAATTAAGATAAATAGTGAGAGATTAGTGTGCATATATCACTCTGAGCATAAACTTTTTAGGGAGTTATTAGTGTCCTGGGGTTGCAAATCAAGTCACTTGAAGATATTTGCTGAAAATCAGAAACCTGCAATAGTGTGAAGCATGAGACTATTTGATTTCTCCTGTAGTAAACACCCTATTGAAATGTACACATAAAAATAGTGTATCCTTAGCAAGAAGCTTTTCATCAATGACCACTTTTTAAAAATGAGGTATCAAAGTTTTGTAAAAGCTGAATACGAAGATAGATTTTCTAAATAGTAAAAAAAAAAACTTTATTTTTGCTTAAAATATAATGATAAACTATGTATCAATATTCTACTTTTATTATTTTGATTAAACTTTTGAGGGATTATGTTAGAAATTTTAGGGAAATTATATTTTCCTTTGTTTTTAAGGATTCCTAAATTTAAGGAATTATATTAAACTAACACATTTTAATAATAATCTATTTTTGTATTGGGCTTCCATATCATCAACTATAGCAGAGGGAAATTTTACTTGTCCTGTCTTATATATAGATATTATTTAACAACTGATATATTCTCATCATTTAAAAACCTTTTATTTTACAATATTACATTCATAGATTCCAGACTCCATCACAACTTCTCAGATAATTAAAAGTTTCCCTAAGAAGTTTACACCACATGGTCTACCTCATTACCTACCTCTTGACCTAAACAAAAAACACCTTCTGAAAGATCATTTTGGGGAAGAAAATGGGACCACGACTTTATCTGAAAAAGACATAGGATATAATCATACATAAATCATTCTTCAAATATTTGGATTCAGAATTTAGCTTTTTCAAAATTATTAATGATTTTAACAGCAGAGATGTAAAATATTGTGAATTCAGTTCAAGCTTTTAGAATCATATTTAATGAAATCTGAGAATCTTGTATACATATTGATGAAGAAAATCACAACAATTAAACAGCTGTGGATTTTTCTCCCTTTGTGAGTTTTTTAAAACAGAAACAAAGCCCCTTGTGATTAGTTTTTCCCTTGAGATAAAGTCATGGGAATGTGCCCTTCTCATGATGTGTTCAGACTGTCTGGAAACATTTTCAACTTTGCTCCATTCAGCAAACATCAGCTGATTTGAACTGTCACTGAAGTAAGAAACCAAATTCCATCCCTGTCTTCCATCTTTCCTGTTAAGTTAGCTTGACGTGCCCAGACTTGAAATCTCATTTTGTCTTTCATTAGCATGATCCCATATGTCTTGTATAACGGAACTATGCTACACTTAACCTGCTCTCTTGTAACCTGCAGTCCCTCTAGATGAAAATGAAAGCCAACTTGTTGTTCTCCTAGAGAATATTAACTGAGTGCTTTTGAGTGTGAGGCAGTATACTCATTGCTTAAAACATATTTCACTAAATCCTTTTACAAGATATTAAGAACTCTATATTATTGTCCCTAGTTAGATTTAAAAAAGATAAACGTAATAATATGATATACCTTTAAGAACATTTCAAAGTGGTGACTCTATGCAAGGTTTTCAGCAGTTAAAATTTGGGTATTTAAACCTCTATGCTATAAACTGTTTCTCCATAAAGAAAATTGCTTTGTTTATATTACTTTAAGCATTTTAATTACAAGAATTATTTTTTTATGGAATAGGGAATAAATGGGCTTGTAATAGTCTACCTTCAGTTTCTTTGCCTCTAGCATGAGGCCTACTAACACATTCCTTAGGGTTCTACTTCCCTCATAGATTCTGTATAAAATTTCTTGGACTGTAAGTCAGTAAGCCTGTCAGATGTCTTAGAAAAAGCAGAACTTAGGGTTTGGGAATGGAGCTCAGAGTAAAAAGAGTTCTCAGCCTGCACAAGGCCCTAGGTTTGATGCCCAGTGCCACACATGCACGCGTGCGTGTCACGCGTGCGTGCGCACACACACACACACACACACAGAGCAGAAATTATTTTAAAAATATATAGAGGAAACATTCTAAATATCTCAAGGATAGGGCAAGAAAAGGAAAAAACTCAGAGATGAAAGGATTTATTTGGGTGTCATGAATCAAAAGTTTAGCTAAAAGTCTTCAATGAATAAGACAAGAATATTAATGGTTTATGATTTAAAGTTAATCTCATCAAGTAATCATCATACTAAAATTGTCTATTTATTTTGTATTTCATTATTTTTAGTTCTGTGTCTTAAATTTGTAATGTACTTGGGACTTTGCATTTCTTTAAATGTAGCCTTTATAATTCATAATTTATCAGTAAAATGCTAGGAAATCAAAATTTTATTATAATTTTAATTATGACAGAGACTACAAAGTATTATCTCTCCATACATTTACTCATTTGTTCATTTGACTTTACATCTGGAAAGTATTGGTAAGATTGAAAATAGTATCCTACAAGTAGTACCCTACAACAAGTGTACAAATAATCCTATATATTACAGATATATTTGAATGAAATCACAATGCATGTTAAGCATTCACTAATGAAAATAAAGCAAGAAAGAAGAACATCATAAATACTGAAGAGTCTCTAGACAAAGTTGAATAAGTAAAAATAAATAACTAAAAATAAAGGAGCTTGAATGATAGCTCACAGTTTGAGATGCTTACTATTGGGTTTTCATGAATTCTGTTTCGTTTCACACATACTTAAGGTCACTTAGCACTATGGACCTACTTATGCTTTCTTCCTTCTCAAATCACACAACTAGGGGAAGCATTAGAAAAATAAGCTCATCTTGCAAAAAAAAAAAAAATTAGTGCCATCTGGTGAGGAATCATTCAGATTGAAGACACATAATCCTAGAAGTCAAAATATGTTTCAGCAGGGTTATTTACAACTGAAATAGTGGTGATGAGACTCAAATGCCAACTACACAAAAATGAGCACAAAATAGTTCCTGTCTTTCAAGACCTTGCAGACATATGTGGAAAGTGAGAGCCATGAAAAAGGAAAAGAGCTACAAATATCCTAAGACTGAAGGTTTACCGCAAAGATTTAAGTGTTCTTTTCTTCCCGAAAAATTATTTTAAGAGCATATGCTTACAGGTATTCAGATTTTCACAAAATTAAAGCAGTTGGTCTCAAAGTTTAATACCCATTGATATCATAAAGCAGGTTTCTTTAAACATGGATTGTTCTCCACCAGTCCCAGAGTTTTTGACTGGGTGAGTGAGTACCTAAAAGGCCTGAGGTTGTGTAATTCTAGTAGATCTCTAGAGGACAATATTACTGCTGGCCCAGCAAACACATTTTGAGAAACACTCTGCAAATATTTTCTCAAGCGAGAATTATAATAATTCTTGAGTTTTATATAGAAACACTGCAATGAATTAAGCCAACAAAAGAATTTATTTCCTATCATAATTTTGGGTTTATGAAAATTTTTGTATTGTAATGACTTGGTGGAATGTGTGCATGTCTCAAAGTATTAATATTATTTGTTGTATAAATTTAAAAAATATTATTACCAACCATTAACATTCCTTGTTAAAAATATAATACAACTGACTGAGTACCACAATACACCCTTCTAGGTTTCCTATGTTTAGGGCATACATTCTATATTAACCTTATACTTAGTATGTGAATTCTCTTCGAGATGCAGATTATTTATTGTCCCTCCACATGGGGAAAATAAAGCATTCTTACAGATCAAAAGAAAGATGTGAAAAATTTTCATGATCATATTTAGAGCAAGTTAAAGTAGCAACATTTCAAAAGTTAGCACATATCACTAATGATAATTTGAAACAAATCTCTTCAGTTCTTTTCTACTCCTGCTGTCCTAGACTTGGCAACATACATGTGTGCTTTAAATTTAACTGAATTTAATACTTAACATTTTTGTAAAGGGGCCAGAGATTAGTGATCTTTTCTATTTGCGACAGTCTATAAAACTAACAATTAAAGACAGGAAGTGTCACATAGGACTCTACAATATCAAGCAAATTCTTCTACAAAACTATGTTGAACACTACGTTAGATACTCAGGATACAGAAATAAATAAATGATCCTGTTTTGTAAGAACTCAATTGTAACTGACATAGACAGACAGCAGATCAGAAAAATACAGAATGCATAGTGTTGTAAAGATAAACAGAGCTGGGATTGCTCAAGGTGGACAGTGACATGCTACATATGGGAATCAAAAGCTTTGAGCTAGCTTTTAAAAGTGACTAAGGTTATTCTTATCTAGGAAGGAGGACGGTTCCTCCAAACCAAAAGTGAAATATATACAACTTCATGCAGCAATAGCCAATATATATATATATATATATATATATATATATATATATATATATTCCAATTTTGGATGGGCTACCCTTCCTATTTAATTTGAGTATTTAGACATATATACCTAAAATAGTGTGCAGCTATCTGCTTTTGAATATTATTATATTTTTAAAAGACTGAAACAAATCTGCAAGAAATGTATGCCAGTGTTACATGTCCTAGATAAAACTATGTCACATGTTTGCTAAAAGCTTCAAAGCAAGAAAAAATTTCCTTAAGTGAAAATAAATCCATGAAAGCTCCAAGAGAGGATGAGTCTCCTTTTAGTTCTTGCAGGACATTTGTGGTTTGGATTTAAGTCTGACAGAGGAGATAGCAGGGTGAACAAAAGCAGCCCCAGATTTTCAAGAAACCAACACAAGAACTATGAGTGTTTTCTGATCATGCACTTCTTTAGAATATCTTTGCCAGGGTAAGCAATAATATATTTTTACAATTTGTGTTCCTTAGAATATGCATTTAAAATGGATAATTTTATTTTGGATTTTTATTTATAAAAGGCAAATCTCCCTATAAATCTTTTGACATATAGATAGATGTTCAAATGACATTCGTGATGTTGGCAATGAAGAAAGATTTTTACTCCAATTCCTGTTAGTCTTTTCTTTTTAACTTAAAAAAAGCTAGCAAGTTTCTATGTCTCACAAACAAAAAATAATAAGTTCATTTGAAAGAGCTGTCATGGACAAAATAAACAAGACTTTGGTTAATGGCAAAGGGAGATTTCTGTATATGTTTCAAAAAGATTTGTAAATGCCTTTCATTAAGGAGTAATGTGATTGGCTCACTTTCTTTCCTTGCTTCATAGTAAGTGATAGCAAATCAGCTGGGTGGATGGGAATGTGAACTGGGTTACAGGGCAGACCATACTGTACTGAGATGTGCCTGAAACTCAAGGTCAGTTCAAAAATACTTGAACAATGATATGCACATTTCCACTGATTTTTTTGAGTCATCCCAACTTCATCTTGCCTGCATTAAACATAATTGGAAAATTACTGTTCTTACTGTTTGTTCTGCATCTCCCTGTCTCTTAAAATGAGGACTATTTTTAAGTGAAAATAATTATTAAAATGGAATTTATATTTGTTGTTTTACTTTGCTGTTCAAAGGGACTTTTACCATCTCCCAAACTGCTTTGAAGTTACCAATAAAGTCAGCAAGTTATATGCTCTTCCAGAATTAGTGTCTAATTAACTTTGTATTTTATATTTGTTACCTGTCTCTCCTTTGCTGAAACAGTTTAAAGCCCTTTTCTTACATCTGCTTCTCAAATAATCCATGAGTCAAGAAGCCAGAGATTGCCAACTATGAAAAGAAACAATACCAATTAGGATGAAGTGAAGTTCAAGCCTTGAAGAAATGTATGTGTTAGTTAAGGGATGCTTAGAAAGCTTATTTCACAGCTCTTATGTGAAAGAAAAAGACTCTACAGTAATTTATTGTATTTCAAAATGTGCAGCAGCCAAAATAACCACCAGAAAATTGTCCAATTCTATCCTCAGGAGTTACTAGATTAAAAGAGTCAACAGAAGGCAGCGTTTTTAGTATACTTATGGAGCAGATACACATTTTATGTAAACAAGGGGTTCACTGATTTGGAAGAGAACACAGTGATGACAGTTTTGGAAAGGTGTTAGATTTTTAAGCTTTTTGAAAACCCAGCCTGGATTTGTGAAACACCATTATCCTAATCTAGATAAATAGATAGACAGATAGATAGATAGATAGATAGATAGATAGATAGATATTCTTTTGGCTCTCAGTGTGAAACTGAAAAAGACCTGTTAATCTTGGTAGGCGAGTCTCAGTTCCCTAGAGTTCTCTAATATTTTCTCCATTCACCATCACTTTTACATCAAAAGCCTGAAAACACTGTACTCCAAGCGTGACAAACCCAACAGCTGGGCATTGTTTCTCTATGGCCTCCCTTGGACTGAGTATCACTTAGAAAAGTCAGGACCTCCACAATCATCAGCTTAACTCGTTTCTACCTAAGAGAATCTAGTCTAACAAATATTAGGACTGGCATTTCTTACTGACTGCCATTTCTTATTCATTAGTTCATTTGAGAAATACATAGTGAGTTTCTAATTTGTCCCAAATATGCCCATGCTAATCAATAATTTCACATGATTCTTGTCCTTATGGTTTAAGGACTAATGGTGCATGATCATTATGAATAATGTATAATTAGTATATTATAAGTAATATAAGAAAAACTTTCCAAGAGAAATAGATTCATCCTATAAGGGTGTATATGATATGTTTCTCATCTCTTTTGAGACTGGAAAATGAGATTAGAAAAAATTAAACACAAAGAGTATCAGAAACTTCTGAATGATGAAGCATGTTACTGGAGAAGAGTTCCACACTTCTTTCTGTGAGTTTGAAAGTAGCATTTTTGAGGGGGACCACTCACTGTAGCCTTTTGGATACAGTTTAGGTCATTGGTTAGTTACTTACAACTTTCAATGAGTAGTTAACAGAGTATTGTGTCAGATGCCTGGGAATACAACAGATCTGAGGAACATTTTCAGTATCATATTTTGAAATAGAAACATTCCTTAGCTAGAATACACAAATTATTAAAATATTTCATTCTCAAAGCAATCTGTAAGGAATCTTATTTTCCCATAGTGCTTTTTTTCTGTACTTTTTAAATGACCAGGAACCACAGCAATGGTCATGCATGAATTCATAATAAAGGTCAGTTACATTTTGACTCATTAATTTAAGTTATGACATTGTTTACAGATTGGAATATTTTTCTAAATAAGTTATCTTTAATACTTTAGGCTAAAATTATTCTGACACCCTAAACCAGGTGGAGTACAAAGATTTGCAGAAATATAGTCATCACATACAATTCTCTCATATACTTATTAAATTATAAATATTTGCTTTAAATAGTGCTCATGTTTGAAAATCTTATTTTCCATTCTTAGCTTTAAGATTTGTACACTGTACTACTTTTAGTTAATTACATCAAATATATAACATTATACTTGTATATGGTGGCCAAGTTAACATTGCTTAAATTTAAAAATTTTTGAATCATTGTCCAAAAATTGGAGAGGGGAAGGAGGAATGGGGAAGTGGATAAAGACAAGAATTAAGATATGTCACGTACATGTGGTGAATTTAATCATTATGTACTGGAAACATGTACTAGAAAAAAGACTCAATTTTGGGGACCAAATTGAAGTTACCCAAGGCTATTCATATCAGCATTTGGTTAACTTGGGCCCATTTCTTTCCAGACCCATTATCCTCAATATTATTCAAGAATACTGTAAATCCAAGAATTGACTTATTAAAAATAATTGGGCAGCAGAGATCTGATCCTACAATTAAAGTACAAGTTGAAAGAATTCAAAAAGTACTTAATTTATCTATCTTATAGGAAAAATCTGGACTCATATTGTTAAAGTCGGCCAATATTTTTTGAAGGGTGGGCTACCTTTTCCTGAGGTTTCAGTCTCCACAAGGGAAACCTAACTTCTCAGGTCTAGCAAATAATGGACATCTCCTTCTTAAGGGTCTGCACTCTTTTTCTTTGAGTGTGCACTTTTAAATTGCTGCCTAATAAATCTCTTCAGATTTAAAATAAAATCCTCGGGCTATCTAATTTTTGTTTACTAATTGAAATTTTAATTTGGAACTTAAAGAAAAATGAGTTCTCATCATTGTGCCTTTTGAATGATAAAGATTTTTATTTTGAATGCACTCTGGCATATTAAAAATAAGTGGACACCTTTATGCTTCCTATATACCATGATTTGTTCAATGTCATTTTGAATTCTTCCCAAATCAGAGAAGGAAATAACTCAAATAACATTTGGAATATTTTGAGCACTTTATTTTCTAAAGGAGACACTTAAACAGACGAAAAATGCATTCAAGCCCCAAAATGTAATTTTGTGTATTCAACAAGGAAATCTAAGATGATGAATTTCAAAGAGCAGAATATCAAGTTATTTTAAAAAATGATGATTCATTCTTTTTTCTGAAATAATCAATATAGCTAAAACAATTTAATTAACCATCATTAATTACATCCCTATCCAGGAAAGAAAAATTATTCAATTTTCATGGTGTGAAAAGGTTTATGAAATTGATAACTTTTATTCTGTTGTGCACATTTGTTAACAAAAAACATGCCTTGAATGCTGCTGACATCTTTGATTAATCATTGGTAATGAAGACTGTCAGCATAGAGTGTAATACAAACTAGTTTTACTGTTGCCCAAAATTTAACCCAGCATCATCTTTCTCAAAACATGACAAGATGGATAGCAGAATGAATGGGGAAGATACAATATTTGCTTTCCATATAAGACATAAGTATCTACATTGGTGCATCTGATGGCAGTAAGTAAAGATTTCCAAATAAATAGACAAGCCACATGGAAGGACATCTCAGAAAAAGTACCACAATTTTCACTAGTGGGAACAAAAATAAAAAGACATAATTACATTCTCTTATGACTTAGCTCTGTAAAATAAATCTTAATAAACTCAGCTTATGTTTAGAACAGAAAATAAATATAAAGACATATATACTTATTTACAAAATTCTAAGTAACAGCAGGTAATTTCACTTTCTACCTGGAAAAGGAAAGAAATGAATCTCCTCAAATTAAGTATTGATATTTACCTATTGATATATTCATAGAATTGGTAATGCTAACACATGCAAAATGAAGATAAAGTGAAATGCAAAAAGAACATCAGTATTGAAAAGACCCCACCAACTTCTTATCCTCCTTCTTATATGTCTACTTGAAAGTGACCAGCTATATGGCCATCATCCAGTTTCTTCCCAATTCTACTCCTTTCTTCCTCAGAATTATCCCAATTACATTTTTTAACCTAAGTTACTTAGATTTTAGCTTAGATTCAAGCTTCAGTGTTCATATCATCTGATGTTTGCTATTCTATCTTCTTCTTAATTGCTATTCTCTATACTAATGAGGTACAATCCTGCAGAAATGGCACTTGTGTAGCTACTCTGACTACCATACTTCTACTGCCTAGAACACTGTTCCAAGGTCCAAGCAAGAATTTAATAGATTTTTAAAAATGAAGTAACAGTTTATTGTATTCACAGGTTGATTCAAAGTAATATTTTAGTGCTGGGTAGGCAAAGGAAATTGGATGGGAAAGTAGATGTAATGAATGCTATAAACCTCAGTTTTCTCCAGAAACAATTCCAGGGAAATCACTTCTCTGGAGAAACAGCATCATTTTCTCTTCCTACTATTTTTATCCCTACAATTGTGCACCTTGAAATAGCAATCTCCATAGATAGTTATTTTGGTTATGAAAACAGTGTATACCAAATCCCTAAATACTGTACGCATGGAACCATGGGGACTTGCTCCAGTCACAGCACCTCTCTTTGGCCTCATTTTAATTGACCTTGGGAGTCTTTGTGAGACGCATGAAAAGCAACTGTGCTGCAGACTGCTGTTTCGGTGCATTGAACAATAAGATAGTGGGACTGGCAAAGATGGACAGAAGTAATGAAAAACATTTTGGTTTGAGTAGCCTGTTATTTGAACATAGTGATTTTCTGGGCTGCTTAAATAAACATCTGAGAAGTTTATAGCCATCCATCTCGAGTCGAAATCTACATTTAGAGAGATCAATAACACATAATAGATACGCTTTTTGGAATCGGATGAATTGGTAGTCACAAAAACCTGAAGCCTAAAACATCATCATTTAAACTTTTGAAAGAACATTTAAAAGTGCTTGCAGGATGCTGTGCCTATAATGCTATGTTAAGCATATTCAGATATATATTATACTAAAACAGTATAACACACATGTTTTTTTAAAAAGTTTACATAGTCATACATGTATGTTTTAGTTGTTTTATAAGGACAAGTGAAAGTATATTTTATGGTATTGGATTTGTTTAAACACTTTACACTGAGAAAGACCAAAATCTCCCCTACTCCATGACCATTTAAATTCTTCACCTCCCTTCTCCCCATCCTAGTGTCTTTCCTTATGCCTAGATTAAAGCAGCTTTGCTTTCCAGAGTGAGAAATGCAATTCAAACAACAGTTGTGAGGTTAGGAAATGCTGTACTTTATACCTCCACTGTTTCCCATGTAATAGTGCAGTCACAAGGGTATCATTAGACAGTTCTTCCTCTTGTAGTAGTACCAGATTGAGCTCTGAGGAGAGACCAAACATTCCTCAAAAGGGTGATTTTCTCCTGTGTGCTCACTGAGGCTCCAAATCCCAACTGTACATGATCTCAGTCAGAGGTTCATAAAAGCTATCTCATGAGTCTGCAGTTACATGTAAAGAATAAGAAGGTGTCCAAGATTTTCATAACATTAAACAATTTTATGAAAGCTCTTGGATCTCTCACACTTTTTTTTTAATTTGGCCATTTTTCTATAGGAGGAAAACTGTGAATGGTAGACAAGAATGTTCACTTATTAAGTTAGTTAATAGTCTTTCCTGTACATCACAAGTGAACGATGACCAATGATCTCCTGATGGAGTTTTGTATTATATTAAATGATCATATTTCAAAATGTGGAGACTTCTTTAAAGTTGCTGTTCACTTCCTCTCACACCTTTTTAGTAGTTAAGCCCAACTGGGCTATTTTCCCTTTTACAACTGAAAAGCTACTTCTTAAACATGGCTCATGTTGCCTTTTTACAGGAATGAGCATTGCATTCTTTCATTTCGTTATATTTTATGATGTAGTTTCACTTTCAACTGCCAGGAAGAAAGTGGCATTTTGAAGTTCTGCTCTATGAATCTTTCCAAATGCGACAAGAATGCATTAGCTAATGAGTTCATTAGAACTTGTTTTTTTGTCACCAAATTAATTGGTCAGTACTGCAGGTCAATAGGCAGAATTAAAAAAGTGATTTTTATCTCTTCTTTCATATCTAGAATGAGATGTCAACAAGCCTGCACTTAACATAATCTACATTAGTGTGTCCAATGAAATTTTGCTACATACACACCCACAGGCACTCACACACACTCAGGTGACTAATGCCATGATACTTTCCTGGGTGGAGCAGAGATAGCCCCACACTAAACTCTCAAGAGCACCAACACCAGGTCACTGAAATAGTCTTCTGTCTGATGTGCAAGCATTTCTCTTTGTGATTCTGGTCTCAGAATATGTGTTTTTATTGAGGTCAAAGGCATTGTTTTCTTATTTTGCAATCCTGCACATCCTTCTACACAAACCCTGCAGGGTTGTTGACTGAGGCTACGGATACACAGAGAAATAATTGTAAATGCTTTGCTGTGTCCTAGCTTGCATATCACTTCTCCAGTTCTAAGTCTTTCTGTGGCTCTAGGGAATTGAGTGTTTCAGGGTCAGATGCACACATTTATGAAAACAGCTTGCTTACAATGATGCTAAAAAATGAAGCCTGTGATTTCATTCACATCTAAACACATAATGCTTTTATGAAAAATATGGGGTTTGTGTCAATATAGCACCTCAAAATAAATGTTCAGTCAAAGAAAATGAGCTTTGCTATTATCTTAAAACACTTATGTATAATTAAAAATTCTAATTAAAAAATCATTTAGAGGCATTTTTAAGTGATCCCATACATTTGATTTGAAGGGAATGAGTACATTGGACTACTAGTCAAGATAAAATTGAAATAATTTTGACTTTTGATATTTTTCATTATCTTCTGAAATGTGTTTTTCAAAGAATATCTATTGTATACTCACCAGAAAATTCATCTTTTCAGAAAGCATGTAAGCAACAAATGCATTTTTCACAAAGCATATTCTTTATGAGATCTGAATGAAGAAAGATAACACATTTACAAACACAAGGTTTAGTAGTTGGTATACAAATTCCACCAGGCAGATATTTGTCAACAGTAACCATAGCTCATGGTTAAATGTGGCATAAATAAGTGTCAAATGAGATCATTAAGAACTGAAATTTAAAACCCATGCTTAGTAGAACTGAAGTATTTTCTCTTAGATAGTGAAACAATTAATTAGGACATGAGCTATAAAATAGGAAAAGAAGAAAGAAAATCTGTTGTTTATTAAGTACTACATGCCATGCTTGGTATTTAAATGTCCTAACTTTTATTTCTTAAACTTCCAGTGACTTCCAAATAGATACAAATCATAAAAGGAATTTGTATAACTTATCTAAGATGGAAAATGATAGAAC
Organism: Hydrochoerus hydrochaeris; assembly: GCA_004027455.1. Taxonomy (NCBI): domain Eukaryota; kingdom Metazoa; phylum Chordata; class Mammalia; order Rodentia; family Hydrochaeridae; genus Hydrochoerus; species Hydrochoerus hydrochaeris. The sequence continues at coordinate 176,768 of PVLA01003661.1, read as the reverse complement.
TAGATTTGTCTATCTACACTCTTCTTAACCTTTCCATTAGTTATTGATGCTCTGAACAAATGGTACCATATATTGTCACAATCTGTAAAAGGGAGAAGTTGTGACATAAAAGTCGCCTTCATTAAACTTTCTGAAAGGATACAAATGTTTGATCAAAAGTGGCAAGAATAATTTATAAGCAATGACAACAAATGTAAAAGGAAATCTCACTTGTGTGGAAAGTAGTAAAAGTATGGAATGTTTCATACCTAAGATAATCTGCAAATGGCTCAGTGCAGTTGACCATTTGTAGATCCTTAAATTCTTTGTGATTTTGAAAAGGACACTTTTGACCCAGTATTAAATATATACGAAATATTTTGAAACAGGGAAAAGAGAAGTCACTCTTCTGTGTGTTCCTACCACATACCAGACCTTGCTAAGAGCTGAAGCTCATTATATTCTACACTGTTTAGGATTTAAATTATTAGGACCATATTAGAGTTAAGGAAAGAAACTCAAAGAAGAAAAAAATATGACACAAATAATAGCATTCTACTATCACTTGTCGAACTTGAGATTCACCTCCATGTTCCATAAATATTTTCAACACAATTGTCTTTACCTGTCTTAAGGATCATTGAATCAGGCACAAATGATCTAAGACAGCTGATCTAAATGATGGAAAAGGTGTCTCAGTAAGAAGTAGGGGGCAGGAGAAGGCCCTAAATGAAGGAGATGATATGAAAGAGAAGAGAGCTTGTTTCATTTTCTAAGAGGTCAAGAAAGAAGCAGAAGCTAGTTGATGTCTAGCTCAAAATACAAGCTGCCCTTGGAGACAGGAAAGAGGAACCTGTCTAATCCACACTGCCTCCTCACTGCCATGGACAGGCCCTGGATGGCTGCTGTGCATTGCTTCCTGTCACTTCTGCTAGCCGTGCCAGAAATAGTCATACGCTGTCCCCAATAACATCAGGCTTCAACTGTACCTGTTATTTCTGTCCATACTGCCTCTGACTATATAAAAAGTTGGCTGACTTGCAAAAAGTGAAAAAAAAAAATGTGCAGAGGGGCAAAACATGAAATTATGAAGTTTTCCTGGTGAGACATTAAGAATGAAAAGTATTTGTTCACTTAACAGATTAGGATTTTAACCTAAGTTGTTCAGCAGGCAAATTCACTGCAACAGAGGTCTGCACATGTTGGCCTGAGAGAAGGCACTTAAGGGCATGTCATCTTTTGACACAAAGGATTCAGCTCTGTGCTGCTGAGTTTTGGAAACAGAGCATGGGGAGATTGCTGAGATAAGGCATTTTCTTGCAGAGGATACATTAGAATTGGTTGATTCTAAAACTCCTCCAAATCTAATGTACAAATGGCTCTTCTGGGCGTCTTGTAAAACGTAGATTTTGATTGAGTTTGGGAAAAATGGCTGAGATTTTGCACTTCAGACAGGTTTGTTGATATGGCAGAGAAACTCACCCTTGGAGAATGCTTCGACCTTTCAAGGTATTGAGGGACTTGCTGTGAACAGCACTCATGTCCCAGTTCCTGTGGAATAGCATGCACAAGCTCTTTTCAAGCCGTGTTTGACACTTCCACTCTGTGACGCAAGCTACCCACCCAAAGCTGATGCCTTTTATCTCTCCCCGACTGTCTTCAGGTGCATCAGATGGTAGGTAACCTGATTATGGATGGCAGTGTTTGGAGTATTTACGTCAAGAAAATCAGCAAATACCAACTATTGTTTCAATTGCTAGAACTTGGCTTTTTCATCACTGTGAAAAAATATCTAAGAATAAGAATTTACAAGTAGAAACATTTAACCTCAAGGTTTCAGAGGTTTCAATTCATGGTGACTGGTTCCAGTGCTTTTAAGATTGTGGCAAACCAGAAGCATCATGGAAGAGGGCATAGGTAAGGAAAATTGCTCACTTTCTGATAGCCCAGAAGCAGGGAGGGCTAGAAAAAGCATGTGTGCAGATATCTTCCTCCTTCCACTTTGCTCTATCTAGTCCACTACTCGTTTGAGTGGTAGAACTCACATTCAGGGGAGATCTCTTTTTTGCTTTCCTACATGCCCTTCATCTCTGAAAACACCCTAAAAACACACCCAGGAGAGTGCTTTACCTAGGCCTTAATCTAATCGTTATCTGCCATACCCATCAAAATAGTTTCTAATCACTTGCTTTCTTATTATTTTTTACCTTTCTAAACTCAAATTATGTTTATCGAACAGTTTTCCTTCAATGCATTTAATTCCTGCAACTCTGTGTTGATTTCTGAGTCTTCATAGGATAAACCATCTAGACTGTACAATAGGGTACACTCTGAAATATTTTGTCTTAGGTATGAGTTGAGGAAAGTGCTATTATTTTACAACATAACCTTGATTATTCATGCCATAGTCTGAAGGAGAATACAGTAAAGGAGCAGAATTTTGAACCTAATTTTAGAGATTTACCAGTACTGACATCTTTGTTAATGTATGCAATAAAGGCATTTGCAATCTTTAATTTATTTCGAAGGCAAGAACCATAACTACAGCATAGTGATGTTTCAATGAGGAAAACTATACTGGGCTAAAAATAGCCAATTCACAATTTACTCATTAGGCAAATTGGAGGGCATTCTATGACCTAGACCAACCATTCCCATTAGCTTAGGTCAAGAATCATGCCAATATGCATAAAATTTAAAGTAGAATAAATATTTGTGCTTGTTTATATAGAAAAATGGAAGGAACAGAGGAAAAAGAACAGGAGGTGATTACTTACTAGGTAAAGAAGCCAAGAAATAAAATATTGTTGAAACTAACTCAAAACTAAATGGTATTGTAGTTAGTATCAAGGGACTGAGAGACACAGCAATCGCAGATGGAGTGTAAAGCAGCATAAATCCCTTGAGATTCTATAGAACTTGCTTTGGAATGGAAAAATGAACTTTGCTAGATGTTTTTGTATCTCTATTCACTCTTTATCTGCTTGAATAAATGTGCTTAGGTTCAGTGAAATTATTCTAAGACAGGCAACAGTGAATATAGGGATGAAAAATGAAGAGGAACACTGTTAATTAATACATGGATAATATACTCTAAAGATTGATTGTGTATTTAAGATCAAATGGAAAAAATAGCAGGATGGCGATAAAATCCCAAAATGTTAAAACAAATCTTTTCTGAAAAATTAATTTATTATTATAATTATTTCTTTATTATTCACCTTAGCAAAAAAAATAAAATAAAATTTGGACACTATTAGTAAAAGACAGAACAGAATTTTCTAGTCTTATGAGCTATAGAAATCATCTGAATAAATACTGGAATTATATACAATATCCAGCCTATAAATCATAATTCATGAGGCTAATGTTCACTTATAAGTTTCAGTAGACCCACAAATAAACTAGAAAGTGTCTTAACTGTTTAGGATAAATAACAAATATTGAAGAATTAGGATGCACTGTCAGGTGTTTGTTTTTTTTTCTTTTGGCAATTGCTACAGTAATATAGATGACTTTCACAGCATTAGCAAGGGCAGCAATGTGCAATAAAATGAAAAGTGGACTGAAGTGGAAGGCTTGGCAGTGTTTAATCTGGGTTCTAATGCTAACTTGTCATGAGAGATATTGACAAGTCATTTAAATTACACGAGCTGCTGTCTGTTAACATGAAATAAGGAGATCTCTATTATAGTCTCTACAATTTTAAAATTACCCAACACCATTATCATTCTCTGATTTAGTAATGGAAAAAAATCTTTCACATGTACTATCAGGCATGTACTGTTCTTACCCTTTATGCTGCCAAATCAGTGATTCTCAAAGTGAGCAGTTCATTAGAGTCTCTGTAGAGTCCAAGGGACACAACGGGCAACATGGGGGGGGGGGAGAATGCTTTTCCCCACTATTTTATTTGATTTTGTGCCAGTTTCAATTATTTAACTTAATTTTTAATTTACAATATCACAGGAGGATATTTTACCTCTTGTTAAAGGGTCAGGTAATAAAATTAAAGATACCTGTTAAACATGTGTACAATTGTCTTCTGTAAGCATGTGTCTGCTAAACAATTACCTTTGATTGCTTCAGATATATATTCAGAATTTTTTGAGGTTATAAAGTCTTTCACAACAAAATAAAGTGCCTGAAGTTTCACAAACTTAATTAAATCAAAGTTTACCTTGTCTCTCTTCAGTGGCTGTTGGACCTTGAATACAAGCTCAAAAATGTTAAGCTACATGGCATACAGTTCTTGATTCATGCTTTGAATTTTTTATGTAGGGACCAAAGTTAAAGAATTCCTTTCCATTTCCCATTCTCCTCTTTACATTTATTACTTCTTCTTTATATTATAATGAAAAATTCTTGTTGCATAATAATTGCTTTTACCAACTCAGCGCTCTTAAAAGCATTTTTTGGAAAATGGGGCTTTTAAAAATTCAGATGTTTGATTTCTCCATCCTGGAAAAGATTCTAATTTCCCAACTTAGTAGTGTCAATTGGCAGAAAGTCAATGGAAAATGTATTTTCATTTTTTAAAATTGTCACGGTTGACTCTATAGTTTCCTTTCCTTCTAAACAAATTCTAAGGAACTATAGGGAAAAATACTGAACAGTGAGGTAAGACTCCATGCTTCAGGTGACCTCTCTCTACCTTTCTCATGGTGGCATGTAAGTGTCTTTTTAGTTACCATATTGTGATACAGAATTTTAAAATAGTCCACTCCTTTTAAGTGGCACTTTGAGTCAAATGATTTGGGAGAAGTCTCTCCTCATTCAGGGTCTCTTGAACTTAGCATTACTGATGTTTTGGAAAGAGTACTTATTTACTGTAATGGTCCTGTGCACTGTGGCCCTTCTGAGGTACTGTGCCCAGTACCTGCCTCCTGTCATGTTTGTCAGTCCTAGGGAATGTCACAGTGGAGGGCAGAGTTTACCTGATCCCACTAAAACGTACTGTTCTAATTCAAGACCCAGTATTTCATTAGTACATCTTATTATTCTACAACTATCATATAAATATACATTTTTAACTTGATAGTTAAAGTATACTGATAATATTTCAGACAATAACTGAGACCTGGGGTTATGTGAAAAGTTTCAGTCTTACATGTCTGTTTCTTCAGAATAACGTTGATTACTAACTGTTGTTTCTGCCATCCCTTGGATTACACTGAGCCACTTAGTACCATTCCCAATTTCTCATTTTTGACCTTCATATAATTACCACACTATGTCCTCAAATACTTTCTTACCAAATGGTAGTACAGTGTAGGATTATATAATATACTGATAGTCTGAACAAAGTGTAGTTGGAAGTCAAAGTATTATTCTCATAACCTCTTTGTGTGTTTGCAGATTGCCCCTGCTAAGTGGAAAGGGTACTAAGAGCAAATTGCACAGTGATATTTGCTGAGGGCAGGAAACTTGTAGAACACTGGAAAATTTCTTTTCCTAAAAGACTGTTGTTCAGTGTTTTCAGACTCTACGTTATTCACATTTTCCAAGAGCACTGACAAAAATGCATGTATTAGAGAGTCAACATAGAGTTTGAATGGAAGAAAAATTAAGATGATCCAATCTCCAAATAATTACCCCAGGTTTGTATCCAAGGCAACACTAACATTTCTCACATTTAACTTCATAATATGTATAACAAAAGAATCTTTCAATCTTATTCTACAAATGAAAACTATATTTTTAGTTACATACTTATTTAAATTCACCAATAAATTCTGTCAAAAATAAGACTGATGACTACATGAATACACAAACTCCAGTAATTAAAATGTAGATACATCAAACCATACTTAAAGCAAGATGAAATTATGTTCATGCTAATTTTAATTTTAAGGAGACTTCTGAAAGATTACAAAGAAAGTTACATCCTTATGCATAGTAGCTATTATGATCTCTTGTCTATAAGATAGAAGCCCATGGCACAGTGGCTCTCTACACTGTGTGCAAGAGAATAAAAGGGGTGCTTTGAGGAGCTTTTGTCAAATATTTACACCTCCAGCTCTATCCCTGAGAGCCTCCAGTTTTATCCCCAAGACTGTGATTTAACTGATGTGTGGTAGAGTCCAGGCCAGAGCATTCTTTTAAAAAAAAATCTTCAGATGATTATTATGTACAGCTCGGGTTGAAAGCCACTGGTGAACAGAAACTTTAATAGCTCGAGTATTTTACAGTATCCTGAAGGTGTTAATGGAATGCAAGTTTGGTGCTCTATTAATGATCTTCTGCCAGACACACAGGACAAAAAAATCAGTCTCTGCTTCAATATGTGTCATCTATATAGACCAACTTTGATAAACATTATCTCTTAATTAGATTCTAACCTTCTGTCCTTCTAGTTCCCTGTGCAAGAGACAATGAATAAAGGCGAAGGAAGAAGAAAAGTCATTTAGGTAGCTAAAACTTCAGGGTTTAAAACTACATAAATCTTTGTCTTTGTGTCAATATTTTGATAAGAGGTAAACAGTATTAAAGAAAGATTTACAAATAAAGATTATTTGAAGTACTTGTTTTTACTTAGTTTTCTGAATAAGTTACTTTAAGCCATTTGCAAAAAAGAATGTTTCAGCTACCTGTTGCATGGCCCTGGGATGAAGTACATTTTAAATTCATATAAATTTAAATATATCCTATATTTATATATAGGATAGAAAACTCTTATTTTCTTTTACCATCAAAACGTTGTAAGGAATATGAAAGAAACAGTGGGCATAGCAATCATAATAACCTCTAAGGATTTCAGGAAGCTGCAGTTCATATAATTCCAAAGTCTTGGGGCATGCATATACATCCATGTGAGCCTGCACTTGATTTATGTATAATTGTTGCATTTTTATTTATATTACAAACATATTGGTTTACTTTTTATTAGCAAATTGCTTATTTTTACTGCTCTAATGAGAATAATTATTTTTGGTCCAAAGAGAATAATATGGATGCAAAGAGCTCAACTTTAAAAGTGTCACTGGTGTTTGTATGACAGGTAATGAGGCAATTTGGCAGAACATCAGAAACTAATTGAGCTCAGCTCACATCAATGAGGCTTGTTCAGCTGAGGCTGTGCTTCCCAAAAAGAACAGTGGAATTAAATGCGACAATGTGACATGTACAATTTTAATTGGAAGCTCTAATTTAAAATATTTTAAAACATGTTTAAAATAATTTGTGAATTCATACAGATGCTGCCTTCCCTGACTAATTAAGAATATTCAGTGGGTCATATAATGTCTGGATGTCAAAAATATGAATTATTGAAGTCCCCGCACATATAAGTATACTTGCACCTTTAGGCAATATCAAATTTAGTTTAACAGAGGGAGGGAAATGGGAAAGAAACAACTCTCAAGACTGCAGAAGGGTAGGTGATTTTTAATGTGATATTTGAAAAATACTAAAAGTATAAATTAATTTCACATCTTTTTTGAACAAATGAAGTTATATTTCAGTAAAATGTGAAATACATTAGGCAGGTAAACTTGAAATGCAATTTAGAGGTATTGGAAGAGATTGGTATTTTGATTTGTTTGGGCTGCTACTCTTGTTTTAATTTTTTAGAAGTTATTTGGTTCTGGGTCTACATTGGGATACATAATTCTAAAATAACATTTTAATAACCTCACAATTCTTACTGTTTCTTTACTATTTTGCCTTGATTAATTAGGAAAAATTTGCTATATTAATTTATAAAAATTTAAAGAGAACAGTAAATAATAAATATTTAATTTTACAGTTAATGTATTTATAACTTAGTGATAAATCACTTATAAAAAAGAAGACTATAAAATCTGGTACCTGCCAGTCGAGAATATAATCATATAATCACTCTATACTAATGAATTAGAAGGACCTCAGAAGATTTTACTAAAATAATAGTAACATATCTACAAGGTTTTCTATCGGTCTTAAAGTGATACCTTAATGAGTGAAATGTTTGCAATTATTTTTCATAAAGTAATAAAAGATATTGGCAGTAAGTGACTAGAGAACAAGATATTTTCCTATAACTTTATTAGGTACATTTTAATGGAATCCCAAGTGTTAACAAATACTTCTATTAAAACTAGAAGACATTTTAGAAAAGAAGAAAATGAGTAAAGGGAAACTTCCCAGGAAAGTAGATAAGGAAGCGAAATTCAATAGAAGAAACAGAACTAGTATGAATGAAAAAAGATTGAGGTAAGAGAAGGCAAAGACAAGATGTAATTTTATTTTAACTTCAGTCTGGAAAAGTAAATTAAGGAGATGATAGAAAAATCGGGCTAATAACATGAAAACAGACAATTTAAAGTGAAACATTTATCTCAAAACTAGTATCTCTTTGGTCTAAAAATGGCAACAACTTCTTATATTATTTTGTATGTTGTATATCATTCAGAAACTTTAATATATCTTTCAGAATTGCAGGGGAAAGGAAAACCAGGGAATACTATTCTTGACAAAAAGCAAAACTGAAATCACACTAGTTACATACATATACTCATAACACACAATACAAAATAACAGAGAAATACCAGGTGCATTGCACTATGGGTACATGCATATACATACCTACACATATGGCTGCTGCAGATATGTGTAAACAATCAGAAGGCAGGCACACGGTGTCTGATTTTTAAATATCTGTCCTAATTCTAAATATTAACAAAATGTCACTCAAGTGATTTAGTCTCTAGTCTTGACCAAAGTAATGGGGTTATTCTTAGGTTTAATGTTTCTTATTCTTAGAAACTTACATAAAACTAGCCCATTTTATTTTTGCATGAAATAGAACCTATTGTCCTCCCATTCCCAAAAAGAAATACTAATTTCTACCCAGGTTTTAGGCTACTATCTGAGGTATGTTCAGTAATATAAAGACCAGCCACCATTGTTACCTACATGGTTTTAACCATAGCACTAGCTTTTATAATTAGTCCAGACCCAGATTATTTGGGGAAAAAAAAAAAAATATATATATATATATATATATATATATATATATATATATAAACTCAGAAAAAAGTTTTCTATATTAAAATAATTTATGTTTCTTATACAGGTCAAAGAATTTTTATACAATCATCATTCTATTATAGAATCATTATATGTCTTGATCATCAACTTCGTTACTATTGTAAAAAACAACTTAAAGAAGGGCTGTTCAATTTTCTGAAGTAGTTTCTAGTTTTCTGTAGCCATCCTTTATAAATAATTATTGCATATGTGACTGATCATTTAAAAATAATTTATACCTAATCAGTATGTATTACTCCAAGCATTTAGATGATATAAGCAAATACTGGATATAAACAAATACTCCCTTAATAATTGGACCATTGTTCTAAGTTTTGATTACTCATGAAAAATTACATACGATCTCCCTAAACAAAGAAAACACATCATTATTCTAATACTATACAAGTTCTTACAAATCGTAGGAGTGTCAATTTGATGGTACCTCTGTATCGTGCACTTACTGCTTTTGTTTTGTGTAAGTTTTATGGATTCTATGGGACTTACAAATATTAGGGTTTTTTTGTTTTTGTTTTTGTGGTTCAAAGTAATAAAAAAGGAAATGAAATACAAAGCAGCATTTTCTTGTTAAATCCTGTTTTGCTGCAAACATCCCAATATATTGCAATATATTCTGTTTGTAAACTGTGCTTTAAAGTCATATAAACATAATTCTTCTCTATGTTAAGAGAGAAAGAAGTCCAGACATGGAGAGAGGAAAAATACCAGAATTTGAAATTTCTCAAAGAATTATTTCATTTTGTTCTATAGAGTTAACCTTACTACCTTAGAAATATAATAGAAACTCTATCATGACTTTTGTTTGATTCATTTTAATTAACTAGAGAAATGAGTGCTTAATTTTCATGAAACATAAATATCTATAGCTAAATCTATTTTAGGTTTTGACACTCTTCAAAAATATTTTACACCTCAGCATAGATTCAGTATTACCAAATAAATTATAAATTCACACACATGGTTTTTAAATTTTCCTAAGGAAGCATAGATAAGCAATTAATGATTCAGATACTTGTTGATATGTTTTTAAATAGATCAGAGCAGTAAAAAGCAAAAAAGGTCAGTAAAAATCAAACACCAAAATTTATTTGAAATGTATTTTTCTCTCAAATTAGGCTTCAATATTTTATTGTGTGAGCTCATTTGTTACAGCCTATTAAAACACAGCCAGATATGCTAAGCAGTTTATTTTTTGCATTTGAACTACTAGTTTGTTTATTAATTGAAGACAAATATACTATGATACTTTAAGTGAACAAACAAAATTAAGTTCACCTTCAGCAAAAAAAAAAAAAAAAAAAATCAAACAAACAAAAAAAACCAAAACAAAACAAATCAAAAAACCCTTAGGAAAAAATGAGAAGTGAAAGATGATATAATTTAGAAATATAGTTAGGATTTTTTAACTATGAGCCTTATTTCATTATAAACTTTCAAAAACTGTCATACGTAGCTGCAGATTTACGATAGTATATAAAAGTAACTGAAGCTGGGCGCTAACGTTTCCAGCAAAATCATCTTGTGTTAGAGACTATAAAGTGTGTCCAGTGAAAAATGATTTGTGTCAGCTAAAACTGTAGCCCAGAGCTACACTTGGTGTGTTATTACTTTAAACTAGTTATTTCAGTCTTGAAGTGTATTTTAGCAAGTCTGGGGAAGAATTGTCAAAAGCAAAACCAGGCCTGATCATTAAGAATTTCCAGGAATAATGAGAATAACAAAATCCTATATATTCCTCATTGGGAAATATATTGAATTCTTACTTGAGAAGTAGTATTATCAAATATAAGAGAATATTTGGAGTTTATCATAGTGTAATAGAGCCTTCTAGGATGGAGCCTTTGGGAATTTATCAGTTATAGAGACAAATATTTAAAATCAATATAATACAGCTATAACACTAAAATGGGAAGAAATATGACTTTACCAGTTACTCATGTTGTGGATTACTAATTATAAGACCACTTTAGGGAGGCTGAGACAGGGGAATTGTAAATTTGAGGTTAATCTGGGCAACTAGTGAGATCTTGTTTTAAAATTTAAAAATAAAAAATCCTGGAGTGTAGTTCAGTGGTAGAGCACATTGCAACCAAGTGCAAGCCTCTGAGTTCAATTCCCACTGCTGTAAAAACAAAACAAAATGATATGAAAACAAAAAATAAAAATTACATTAGTCCATATAAATGTTGGTCTAATTGCAGATAATTCTAAGACAGTTATTACAAAGCCCAGTAATATCAAACTGAAGGCATTTGAATGAAATGTATGCTAACATTTAAAAGAAGATCAGTAGTATTTTAGCAACAAATTGTATTTTTTATGTTTGCAATGAACAGAGAGAATCAGAATTTTAGGCATTTTAAATATTGTTAAACTTTATATGATGCTTTAATTGAAAAGATCATTTATAAATAGTAAAACATTATTTAAGTTTGAATTATATATGATATAATAATCTTTGTACTCAGGTTCTATATTTAAAATAGGATTATTTTGTTTTACTTCATAAAATTAATTATAACTATTGTTCATAATAGTTTAGTTGAATTCTTCAATTTGGAAAGTAATTTGTCATTTTGAAAAAATCATCAAAATTACAAAAATAGTAAACCTAGTTCGCATCCTCAAATTTATTATTGTCATATTATTTTAATAATTTCATAATATTTTATACAGAGATAAAATAAGAAAAACATTTTAATATGAAGGGATTAAATGTGCTATTACTTCTTATAATTCAAATAAAATTTGAATGCTACTTCATTGACTCTAATAAGAACTTTATTAACTACATATGATAATTGTATCAATTTAAATGAAATTAAATATATACATTTTATCAGTTTGAGACTATGGTTTGGTCATTATTGCATTAATATACTAGTAGAAAACAGTAGTTATGGACTCACAATCCTACAAACATATTGTGAATATAGGTTTAATGGGAAATAGTAAACACTTCATGCTGTATACATCACAAATCAAACAATTAGTAAATTATATCAAATGACATCATGTAGAGTCACTGTATCTGAAAATAAATGATTATTTTTTCTCCTTTTTTTAGGAACCAAAGAAAATGTACTTTGATACAATCAATCAGTAATTGCAATGCAGGTTTTATTTCAAAAGCAATAATATGTGCTCGCTTCGGCAGCACATATACAAAAGCAATAATCTGTCTTCTGTCTATTCAGACAAATTTTTAGAATAGCCATTAAGCATCATAAAGACTATGTTCTTACACAGTTTTGCTTAATCCAGTCAGACTATGCACAGCAAGGACTTAGAGATAAGAGTAAAAAACACTTTTAAAAGTATATTCTGAAATGAAAAATCTTCTGGTTTTGTTATCTGGCTTACATTTGCCTTTAGTTTCCCTCTAATAAACTATCCAATATATCCAGGTTATTTAGTGCCAAGAATATCTTGTTTTTCAACACAATGCTGCTAGACTATTTAATTATCTTGGTATAGTTTTCTTTTTTCTAGGAAAAAAAACTTTGCTTCAGTGCTAAATTTTGCATCAATACTATAAACTTTTAGAAATAATAGAATATATTTAAAAGGCTTCATCTCATCATATTGCATGAAATAATTATGTACATAGCCTGAGAAAAGAGTCTAGTTGAAAAGTCCTGCATGATCTGTTTCAGCTTTATTATATTTAGCATGATAAGTGAATGGTTTTAAGAAAAGAAACTTCAGTAATAACTGAAAGCAGCAGAATGACAATTTTTATGTCACTGTCTACATGTTTAATTTTCCCCCTCCTTTATTATAGTGATCAAAAAACTTTCAAAGCCTTCCTATCAACCACCCCATGAAGGAATCCGTTGTTCCATATTTTATTCCTAGCAAAGGTTCTATGAGGCACTCTAACCTGCAGGGAGACACCTGGTGGGTTTAATTAGATTGCATCTGATAATAATTAAGAGCAAAGACTAAGAGTTGAAACAACTGCAGTAGTCTAGGTGACTTCGAGTTTTGTATTGAAAATAGTCCAAAAGAAAGGATTCCTGAACTTCAAAGACAAAAACATGTAGATCTCCTATACAGAGGGGTCCAATCAATGAATTACGCACTTTAAATAATATTTACCAAGCAAAAGAGTTCTGCATTGTTTAAAGTACGTGAGAAGCAAGATTACTCTGATGTGTTTTCGAAAATAGTTTTATAAGGTTGCATATTACCTGAGTGGGTGGGGAGGTGGAATGAGGTGGAAAGTATTTTGCAAAAGATTCTAAGTTTCAAATCCAAGTGAGAAGTTACACAATTTTAATTCATATAGTGGCTTTTCAACCTTCCTTAATTTTATTTGATGTGTTTTGATTTCATTTGGTACTGTTAGATGTTGACGTGAGGGAAAAATTTAACATTATAAGCCTGCAGCTTTTCAATATCAGTACTGAATCATATTTGAACTGTATAAAGATGTAGAGTACCTCACAGCATTTGGGGAAAGTTCAGGGTAGATTAAACATGGAGCTTTTGGTTGTGGTTTTGGCTCTTAAAATTTATAGCTGTAATAATACCTTGAACAATTATAAACTTTCTTACTGGCTCATTCACCTCTGCTCTCATTCCTCCCTTTGGTAAATATTGATTTGTATTCACATGTGAGATCGTTATTCAAATCAAATGAATCTGTTAAAATGAAGAATGTAATTTAGCTTTTGTTATTGCTATTGTTATTAATTTCACATGTTATATTTTGGGGGTGAAAAGTTCTGATTTACTAAATGAGCATCATCATCATCCATATCTCCTCCTCTTTTTTTCTTTTTCTTTTCTGACATGTACATGCACTGTAAGATGTCTCTTTATAGTCTTATTTACATGAGAATCATACTAAGACTGACAGTGTTTATTTAAAATAATTTCTACATATGTATTTGTTATTTCCACTCAAAGAAATCATTTTATACGTGACCCAGAATTTTACTTAGTCAAATCTATGACTGGATAGCCCATTGACAATGGAGTAAATCAGTCATATGTAGCTCAGATTATGACTCTGTTTGTATTCTAGATTATTTTAAAACAATGCTCCAAGAAATTTTGTGGAAGAGAATCTAGTTGAGAATTTCCATTGTTGTAAAATAAGACACAGGCAAAGACATCTTCACTGTCTTAAACTTCCTACAATAGTGAGAAAATTCTTTTCCCATTCCCAGTATGGTAGCCCCTTCCCATATGTGGTTTTGAGCAGTTTAAATGTACCATGTGACTAAAGAACTGAATTTGTAGTGTTGTTTTACTTTATCTAATTAAAATGTAAAGAGCCATGTGTGAATAGTGGCTATTGTACCAGCATGGACCTAATGATTGACTTGAAGATTACCAAGTGTACTCTGATACAAGTACCCTGTGAAGTACAATTGTCAAAGAAGTCAGCATATCATTTCTTTAATATTTGCATATCTTGTTTTCTTACTTGTTTGCATTCTCAGCTCCTAGAAGGTGGAGCAAGGCCTTATCATTTTTTGTGCATTCAATAAATGCTTTCTAAATTGAATTTAAGAAGTTGGATAAAGCTGGATATTAGAAAGAAAATGTGTTCCTGGAAAATAATGAGCATCCAGGGAAGAAAATTAGGGAAACCAAGAGTAATTGAGAGCAATAGTGACATAGGGGAATGAAACTCCCCATGTACTATATGTCCCATACCGGTTTGTGTTCTCTAAAATTGAAGAATGAATTTTAGGAACAAGGAAAGTTAAGAGCAGTATATATTTATTGAGAGAAGAAGGCTTATGTCTGAGAGAGACAGATGGGGTCCTGAGAAGTTGTCAAAGACTCTGCCTTTTCTAGGGACTTTTATAGAGTAAAATCATGGGGTAAGACAGATTCAAATTGAGGAAAACTGAAAACTCCCAAGGTGGGCATAAAGTGGAACGGAGGTATGGTTAACCAGTAAGATTAGTTGCTCAGGTAAAATTGACTAAATGGGGGACAAATGGGGAAGTGAATGGCCTAGAAAGTGGGCATTCTTATGGAACAGTGACTCCTCCCAAATGGTGATTCCAGACTTTCTCAGGGTTATAAAGAACTATTTAGAATATCAGTCCTTAGGATATGGATATATTTGTTTGATATTTTGTCTTGAGGCCTGGTACGTAGCAGGAGGTGTCTGTCTCCCCCACAATTTAAGGTACCTGGGCTTGTCCAGGGTTTCTCCCTTGGGGAGCCTCGCCCTGTCTCACTGCCTGTAATGTTTCTAACTAGCTCACCTACCTATAACAATAGGAAGAAAGATTTGCCAGGCCAGAGGGTTTTCAGGTTTTTTGTTTGTTTGTTTGTTTTGTTCACAGAAGCAAAGCATTTGAATGCTACCTCTGTTCTTGTAGTGGAAGAGAGCAGGAGTACTGGACAGTGGAGAAGTTTGAGTTTGTGCTCACTATCAGTTGCAACAGCAACCACAGCTGTGCTGGAGGACAGCACCGAGGTTCTCTGACACAGTCTGAACCCTTTCTGCTGGCTGGAAGTGGAACAAAGAGACCTCCCCAGGAGGCCTCCAAACAACAAAAGCAAGCCACAAAACCTAATCCGTCTTGAGTGCTTATCAGTCTCCAATGAATACCCTTGTTCACTTTTTTAGGAGTAACTCTTGTCACCCAAAAAGGAAGGCGATATATAAATGCACCATTTTCTTCTAGTAATGAAATTAGAATCTTGAAGTTGTGTGGTAAGAGGTAATCTCGCCACATCTAGTAATCAAGGAACTCCTGATAACAGTCTTGACTATTCCGTGGACATAGTCAAAACTCTATTCTGACTTTTAGTAGAAGTGAATTGACTCAGATTTCCAACACAAACAGTCAAGTTGCGGTTTCCATTTTATGACATGTGGACACAGAGAATATTAATTTGAGAAATAAACTAAAAGAATCATTTTTTAAATTCATTTCTTTAAGGAATATTTTGGATATGGGAACTCACACTGTATCATTTGGCTTAATTCTGTCAAATAAATAGCTTTATTTTAACTCACAGCTTTGAGGTATCCACAGAATCTTTTGGGATTGTGCACATATTCAAAAAAGCAAGTTTGTCATTAAAATCTAGCAAACTGTCATTATTTCTCAAATTTTGCTTGAAAAAAAGTTTGTTCTTTTTTATTACTAAACATGGAAAGCATGTTAAAATGAAGATTGACTTGTTTTATGAAAGCTATTTTAAATAAAAATTGAAATAAAAATAAATTAGGAATATCTTGCATCTGTTCAATCATACTGTTCCCAAGATACATGCCTGTCACCTCGAAAACATACAGAGAATAAGATCCTATGTGAATGAAATGATTAACATGTCACCAGATGCAGATTCTGATTTTCAAGTGTCAGAAAATCTCATTAACCAGTTAATCTTCTGCAGGAAAAGTTCAATTCTTGGTTTTTATTTTTTTGATCAGTAGCCAGCTTCTTATGGAAGAGTTATTATAAAATAATTTAATGTGTATTATGATTATTGTCCTCAAAATGGGCAGTTCCCTTGAGATTATATCTTCCAGTTTTCTCATTTTACAGATGTCACTGATGACTTTCAAAATGGAAAAGCTACAGAAGTCACAGGCAAATACAAGAGCCAGTAGTAAAACCCAGCTCTTGAGTAGGACAGTAAAGATTCAGCAGTGAACATGACACTAAAGATTCCAGCAGAGTGCTGTGAACTCTGCTCTACTTCATGAAACTTTTCCATGTGTTTTCTTTTTTTCATGACACTATTTCCTTAGGATTAAGGAAAGGAAGAAAGAAAAGAGAAAGAGAGGGAGGAAAACAGGAAATGAAAGAAGAAAGGTAGTGAGGGAAGGAGAGAAAGAAGGAAGAAAACAGGAAGGGAGGAAGGAGGAAGGTTGAGCCTCAAGAACTCTATTTTTTAAATTACTGATAGAACATAAATTATTAGAATTCATTAATTTCAATATTGGAAACTGAAATGTATTTTCTTTTTTGAAAATCACTTAAAATATTTTGTTGTACTAGTACATTACTAACATTTTGTGATGCCTTCCACAAGTTTAATTTGTAAATGAGTATATATATCTTCTTCATAGTTGGTCAATTTAATGACT
Source organism: Hydrochoerus hydrochaeris (assembly GCA_004027455.1). Taxonomy (NCBI): domain Eukaryota; kingdom Metazoa; phylum Chordata; class Mammalia; order Rodentia; family Hydrochaeridae; genus Hydrochoerus; species Hydrochoerus hydrochaeris. The sequence continues at coordinate 159,685 of PVLA01003661.1, read as the reverse complement.
AAAAAACCAAAATGGTATTTATTTAATTATATCATATATTCACACTTTTGGATCTAGATTGCTACATGTAGAGCTTTTTAAATTTTTCATGTAATCTGTGTTTGCTTACCCTAATATAAATGAGATTTATTGGAGTAAAATATTTTTCTTCTATTATTGTTAAAATAATTAGAATAATCTTCCTACAATTAGAGTTCAACACAAGGACATGCATGGTAAGCCACCAGACTAAGCTGTATAACAAAGATCTTTACCTATCAACATGAATTACTGGCATTTGTTTTCTATTTGATCAGCTATGTCCATAGTGAAGGATGAAGCTTCAGTATCTTAACTTGTCTACTGATGGAGAGGATCACTTATGAATAATATAGGAAGTAAATAACTGCTGAGCCTAGCATAAAAAGACATACTTACTGGGGCATATCATCATTATTATTGAATCAAGGTGAAATTTGCAATATATTTATGAGTTTTTCTTTACTCCTACTTTCTTTTATGATCTTTTTTCCTGAGTCAGATATTAATCAACAATATCCAGAATTAGGAAAAATGAAATGCAAAGAAAAAGCAGAACTTATCTGAGTATGTCTACTATAATAAGTCTTAATGCCCTTAAATATATTTTTTATTACCAGAGCTATTTTTTAATCATTTACCTTTAAAATTATATTTGAGTTAATATAAATGAAAATTATAAAAATCTGGGATTATACACTAAAGCATATTATTTTTAACCTGTGGCAGAGGGATAAGAAATGAGATGAAACTATTACTTTGTAGGTTCCTATGATATTTACTTTTATGAAACACTTATTAATTTTTATTTAAAATATAATTTTGAAATCAGAGAATAAAAATAAAACAACCAAAACACAGTGGGTATCAATGGCTTGCAAGTGACTAATGTTAGGGAAACTAAGCCTCATTGTGTATCAGTAAAATTTCTAAGATTGATGCTCAGTATCACTTTGTAATAATTACCTCAATCAGCAGTCAGTGTCTTTCAAATCACATTTGTTTAGTATCATTAATAGTTAAATGTTTTCATCGTTAGTGTATTTTCATTTAATTGGGAGAAAACTTATAATATTTCCCAGTAAGGACCAGAGGAAGTATCTGGGGCGTCCCTCACATCTGTTCCACTAACTTTTAACTTCAGCAGAGACTATAAGGTGGCTTTGTGCTGGTCAAATTCTCCTTGTATTAACAGTGACCAGTCTGGGTCAAGTGAAGCAAACTTCCATGTTCATACAGGGATTTCCCTGTGGAGCTACTTGCCATATGGTAACCATGCTCAGGAAAAGGCTTTGGATAAGTGATGTTTGAGTAGACCTTGAATGAAGTCTGTAGATAGCTGGGAAACAACATTTTCCAGAGAGAGACAAATGAGAATGCCCTGAGGTAGCAGCAGGCCTCATCTACTTCTGACCAAGGTCTATGAACTTCTGAGTGCCACAGGAAGTACATGTGGAATCCCATTCCAAGAAAGGCACTGAGTGAGGAGTACTAAGAAGGTATACTCCAAACCCTCAGTGAATGCTGAAATCATGGAGAGTTCTGAGCTCTATATCCACTCTATTTTCCCTGTATATGCATACTAGGGCAGCAAGCTGGTGGTCTCTCAGGAGATGTGGCCCTGGGGCAGCTGCAACTTGCCAGGCCACAGCCACTTACCAGGGCAGTGAGCTGGATGCTTGGTTTCTGAGGGCCCTAAGTTCCAACTACCAGAACTAGTTTTTAAAGACTATCATTCCAAGTTTTTCTGCCTAGGGAATTGAAGGGGTGGGACTTTAAGCTTTACTATAAGGTATACAATGGATAATCTGCAATGTATGATGTTGATAGCTGTGTGCTTGAAAGAAACAATATAAAATATTTTTCCTAGGAAAAGGAAAATCTGAAGTAAAGACAGTGCAATGTTTGATGCAGTCTGTAAGTATAGCTTTAGTTCAATTCCCAAAAAAGTGAGGCAAGGGCCTAAGGAACCACAGGTGAGGGAGACATCCAAGTTACTCATCCTCCTTTGGCTTGATTCTTGGATATAATGCAGAAGTATACTTTAACTTATTGAAATATTGAAATCTTCTACACTGGGCTTGCATTTAGTTTTGGATTAAGTAACTAAGCTTTGGACTAATCTTTGGGTACTTAGATGAGATTGAATATCATGTATCTTTATTCATGTGTACATGCTGTGGTTTGAACCCAGTGATATGTACATGTTAAGCAGATGTTCAACAAAGGAACCACATCATCAGCCCATCCTGCATGCTTTTAAAATGACTTTTCAAAATAGATTAAAATACAAAATATTGTTCCAATTGTCATGCACTATTCTCTTAATGTATCGGGCCATAGTTCTATCACTGTTTCGATTCAGGTATATTTGTTTCCAACAGAATTGTGATTAAGTACCACTTTATCTTCTATAGCAGAGTATTATAACAGACAAAAAGTGCAAACAGATTATTTGATTTAATAATAGGCTTTCTAGTGGTTAATATGTAAGGTACAAGAAGATACATTTCCTGCCCACAAGAAACTAGCTGTCTGGTGAAGGAGAAATATATCATACTTGCAAAACTGCAATATAAATAAGATGAGTTACAACAGATTTAAGTACAAAATGCTACAAGAGTAAAGAAAAGAAACTATTTCTCCCTAGGAAAGAAGAAAACCATCCCAAAGGAAATGCCTTTAAAATAAGACTTGAAATTATGATGCAAGTATATTACAATGTCAGTAAATTCTGAAGTATAATTTTGCTGTTTCTTTAACATCCAAATTCAGGAAATTTGGATTAACAAAAACAGGATTAACAAATTGCAAAGGATATTACACCTCAGTATTAAAGACATCAATTTTACAAGTTTTCTTTCAAACATGAGCACTACTCAGAACTCTCATCATTACCAATTTCTAGGAATTGTTTGGGAACTCCAATGGGAAACAAGGTTTGGAACTCATCAGCAAACATATTTCAAAAGATTAGTGACATGCATTTGAAAAGTGACTCAGGAATATATAGTGAGTATAGGGTGAATTACACTAATGTTATGAAATATGACCTGTGAAGAGCATAAAACACACAATGTTAAATCAAGAGAGTTCATAGAAAGCAAAATGCAAATTATATCAAAAAGATTCAGGTACAGCAAGCATAATATCAGACATTTATTTTTGTAGTTGGATGTTGGAAATTTTACTTTCTACAATGTGTGACATTTTTTTTCCATAAGAAGGTGAATATCTTAAGCAAAAGCCAATAAATTGCCCCAAAATAAAAGTAGAAGAGAAGTATTCCAAAACCATGTTATAAATTTGACATTGGGGAAAAACTGGAAGTTATGTGTACTTAAATGTAAGGTGCCTTAGTTGCTTCTTTCTCTTTGCTTAGACAAAATACCTGCAACCCTCAAGTTAAGGGAGGAAAGGTTTATTTAGCTCATAGTTTAGCTCTACAACTGTGAGTTGTAGTTTTAAGTTGTAAAAATTTTAGCTCACAATTTGTTCAGTCCATAGTTGGCTGGATTGAAGGCAGGGTGGCTGCTCAGAGGAGAACAGAAAGTTCTGGTGAGTAGAAGATAGCTAAAACAAGGGACAAGATAAGACCATTTCTTTTCCTTATACCATACCCAAGATACCAGGTGCCAAAGAAACCAATGGATTGATTTAGTAATCATCACCCATAATCCTAGGGCCCTTATTCCATTAGGCACACACTCTAGATTCAGCCACCTTTGAAAAAGCCCCAAGTATTACTGCGTGAGACTTTGGAGGGACAACTAAATATAAGCCATAATAGTAAGGTACACATTTCATTAATATATGGGATACGGGGAACAACACAGTGCCCATAATGACATTGCCATTTAGGTGATCATTAAATCATTATTAGCATGTATGTATATATGTAACATTAGGCTAATAATCTATTCAAATGTGCAAAAATGTAAAATTACTTATTAAAACAAGAAATCATAAAATGTGTGACATAGTAGCATAAAATCACTTCCTAAATAGCATATAGCAGAATGTAAGTTTCCCTCCTGTAGAATAAATGACTATCTTGTTCCAATACCAATATAGAAAAATATCAATATAGAAAAATCACAAAGTAGTATATTTTTCCAGCTGAAATGGAAAGGAACAGAATAGGCCAAGAGGAGGCAATAGTTGTAAATGTTCTAAGGATAGTGAAACTTGTAATGAATAGTTACTCAAAGAATAGAGGAATATTTGTGTTCTGGCAAAGTATGGATTTATCGTGTGAAGGGAGTTATCTGCAAAGTAATCTTTTTCCTTTAGCTCAGTAGGACTAAAAGAAAACTGGTGGGTAAGGATATGAGGCTCTATCTAATAAAATTATAGAAACTTTAACTAGTGTTTTACACTCCAAAATCTACAGCACTTGTGACAACAACACCAACAGCCCCATTTAGGTCACTTATTTTCCTTGGAGACTGAGTAACTCCTTTGCTTTTGTTGTGGTACAAAGTGCTATTGCACATACCTTATCTGACTGAAGTAGCAGCGCATATGAAAAAAGGATAATCTATAGTTTAATAGGACATTTCTGTTTTCTAGTCTTTTCGAACCTTAAATAGACATTAAGACTAAAAACTTTACCTTGAATATATTGATTTTACTACTATATCCAGAAGCATGCAAATTTATATTTTTAAAGTTAAGCTGAATTAACCACTGTACTCTCATTCAAAATATTTCAAAGGCATAGTCCAGCATTTATTCTCCAGGGCAATAAAGAAATATAAGAGTACTATACACACATTGTCAGATAAGCTTTTCAGTCTCTGTAATAGAGCCATTATTAAAATATGGACATTGTTTTGCACCTTGATTATCAACTAGACACAGACTCTCAACAAAGATCATAGTTTAATCCAGCAGTTCCTAAGGAGTGTATCAGCAGGGTTTTTAAGAAGATCAGGAGGCCAAAAACTACTAATTGATTCTGTGCTTACTATGGCACTGTCAACATAAAGCTGACAAAATCATCTTGGGTTCTCAGGAACAGTGATCTCAGGCACCAAGAGGAATTTTACGGAATATATAGGAACTGCCCTGTTCAGCTGCAGCATTTAGTCAGAAGGGTTCCTTGTTTTCTTCACTGTTACCTACAACTGCAGTGGAAATTTGTAGAGAGCTTTATTTGTTTTGCAAGTCTTTTCTGAAGAAATTGTCCCATAATGATATAGATATGAATTACAGTTTTACAACAAAACAACGTGAGATGTAATACAAAACTTGAAGATGTACAGTATTACTTCTAAAGTCTTTGATTTATTTCCATGAAAATAATGAGTTAATGACTTTAAAGCAAAATTGTTTTAAAATAATTCTCACTAGACAAATTTTTAATATTCATTAAAATGCATTCAGAAAATTGGTTTTATAGATTGCAATTATGGACTTAGACTCTGACAAGGATACAGAATTGCTACAAGACCAAGGAGACCGATACACTACAGTTTATCTTTTAAGTTGTCTATGCTATGTACTTTATATATGCATGCAACATTATTTTTCACATTATAAGACTATCAAAAACCTAGAGAAGTGGTTTAGATACATCCCTTCACTGACATTGTGCCAGTAATTATCTGGGCTCATAGAATTATCTGGGCTCATAGAGTTGTGAAAGTTAAAGAATGTAGAGATTGAGTCAAAACTCCATCATTTCGAAAGTGATAAAAACTGAGCTTCTGTGGTGACCTTAGCAAAGTCATAGACACAGCTGTCTTAGGATCCAGAACCAGATCCTAGGTGCCCAGTATCTCTGTCCTTTGCTCTATAAACTATAAATGGACTTTTCCTATCTTGAAAAGGTTGGAGTACTTTCAAAAATTATATGTTCATCTAGATAAAGGTTCTTAAATTAGGACCTTATTTTTATCTTTGTTAAATATCCTCTTGTCAGTTACTGCCTATCAGCCCATCTGCCAAGATATTTTTGAATCTTAATGTTCTTATCCAATGCATTAATTGTCTTGGTGCTTACAGACACTTTGATGTTATATTTACTTTCTCATTTTTTTTCTTTTACTATAATTATTGTTACTTTCCTAGATAATGGTAATTACAACAGTAGCAACAATAACAGAAATTATTTCTTATTTTCTCACTTTTTACTCTCTGAACATTATCCTTATTTGATAAAATGCTGACTTAATGGTTCACTTAACCAAGTCTACCTATCTTGATAGATATAATGTTAAAACATTGTCTAAAAATAATTCCGTTTGAAAAATTAATTAATGTTTGTATTAACTTTCAAATGCTATTAGACCAAATATTTGACCCAGAATCATATTTTGTCAGAAATGTTACAAAAGATATAAAATGAAGCAAAGTCACCTTTGAGGTATTTCTTTGTTTTTTATTTGTTTTTCACTTAAACAAGTCATGCAAAAATATGGAGTTACACAAGGCACTAGTATATTGATTTTGAATTTATGGCTTTTAATGGGATTTCATGTAAAAATGAAAATATAACTCCAAAGAAAATGTAATTCTACAATGATCATGTTTTACTACTCAAATTATCTGAATAATGAGCTCAAATTTAACATGTACCTTAAATGATGTTTATAGTACAAATACATGTCAGGAACTTAATTGGTAAATGTTTTAAATGACAACCAATAACTTGTAGTAACTCATAGCCTCCTCATCTAGTGTCAACCTGCATCAACTGGTAATCATTACTACTCTGTTGAGGAGGACTTTTTAGGGAAACTTTAGCTCAAGGAAAAGACATCATAGTTACTGCTAATCACTTCAATGTACAAAAAGTATCATTGAGATACAATGTCTAATAAGTTTCTGAAACTCAATGTAGCCAAATCTTAGCTCTTAATGTTTTCTGATTCCATCCTAAAGTGTCTCTTGCAGCTTTCTCTATCATCTATTAGGACATCATACTGATGCTAATTAAAAATAATATCTAGAAGCTAAACTTTTTTTTTTGCTACTTTAGACTAAGCTATCATTGTCTCTCCTCAGGACTAACAATAACTTTCTGATTACTCTTGTTGTTTACTTTTCTTTTCTAAACTCCATTTTCAAACACAGAGGCTACCTGTATAAATTGATTGGAGCTGTCATTCCTCTGCTCTAGCATTCCTACTGGTTCTCTTGTCCGTTAGAGTAAAAGGAGTTCTTACGAGGGCAGATGACAGCCCAAGCACTTCTCAGCTCTCCGCTTGTTCTCTGGACTCCTCTCTGGGCTAGATGCCTTCATCGTGGTTGTTCTCTTTCCAAATCCTTCTCTATTGTATTCTTATAACTAACCTCCAATTTCTGTTTACTAATCAAATGATGTTCACTCAACAGTCTTCCATGGTAATTTGTTTGAAATTTTGACTTTGTTCTTACTCTCCTTCTCCTATACAGCTAATTTCTTTTACTTTGTTTTTAATAACAATCATTGAAGCATTCTGTATAACTTGTTATGTATTGCCTTTATTAAATATTGTTTTCATTGCCTACACATTGGGCCATAGAAGCATTTTCTAATGAGCCCAAGGGTTATAAGACAGTACCGAGGCATTTTACTATTTTACTAAGAATATGTTATCCCTGGTAGATATTCCAAGACAGCAGCAAAAAATATCCTCAATGACTAAAGTTTTTATTTTTCTGCAATAAATTCTGACTGAGTATAAATCAAGTAGCTAAAACATCCCTGATAACCTTAAGAAAATTACAGAGCAGTTAAAATAAATTTATGGTACCATCTAGCCTACATCTAGCCAAATTATACAAAGTTGGTAAATAATGGAACTTCTCATTTTTAAAACTACTACCCCTCTGGAGCACTTTCTTTTTCTAGAAGTGCTGTGAATGTATTGGCTGCAACACAGGATACTGGTAGATAGACTAATATTCAATTTCTGGTTCATCACTTGCCATGTGTACATCATGAGCAAGCTGAGTCATCCACAGTGAACCATTAAAAAGTCCACTTTTTAATGGACTCATGCAACTGAATATCTAATTCTTATTTTACGATAAAGATGAAATGAGAAAAATATTCAACCATGGATTTTACAGAGCCTGATTATAATGGACGCTTAAATGAGGACAGATTGTCTTTATAAGAAATTAAGACTTTTAAATAAGATTGATAATCTTAAAGGCAATTTAAGATATATTAATCTCATTTGATCAATTTAATATTAATGTGAATTAGTTTGCCTAAAATGTTGACCTTTAAAATCTTTGTACCTCCAAATCAATTACATGAAATAAATTAAACTATATTGAATTAAATTATACAAAAGATATTAAAATGAAAACATAAAACATCAAATAAAATCTTATTTAGTGATAAAATGACAGAAATCAAAAACTGAGCCATGAGATCAGCAGAACCACCAAAGTGCTTTTTAAAATCATCACTCAGAGATTCTTAATTATTATATTTTGAGGACAAATACATTAAAATGGTCATTTTATCTACTGCCTTTTAATAAATGGAAATTGATACACATTTAAGAATGTGAACCTTCAAAACATATTTATAAAATACTAGAACCTAATAAAGTATTGAAAAGGGGAATAGTTCAGTAAATTCATCTACAAGTAAGAGCTACACAAGGTCATTTGGAGGAGATGAAGAATGAATCAGGGAATTATTATAAAACTTAGATAGCCAAAGTCATGTTATTACCAACTATTCAGTGTCTGTCAGATGATAGGAATTATTCTAGCCAATAAAGCTACTGAAAACCAAGAAGGGAAAATTGAATCAACCTACATTATGAAAATTTATTCTAGTGAGACAAATAGCAAATAAATAAACCTATAAATATATAATAAAAATTACTGAGTAGTAAGTGATAAAAAGAAAAGTAAGGTTGGTTTAAAAAACTAAGAATGCATTTTAGAAAGATCCATTAGAAAAGGCCACTCTGAGAAAAGACATGTGTGACATAAAACAGGAACTTCCAGGGGGAAGTCTGGATGTTTAAAAAGGAAAGGAAATCAGAATTTTTGAGAATATGAAAGACATGAAGGTCAGGAAGCTACCTATAGACTGAGCCACACAGAACCTTTAAAGTCATATGAAAATTTGGATTTGATTTTTCTTATTGTGATAGGAAGCTACTGGAAGACACAAGGCTTGGGGTGATGTAATTTTTAGAAAAGTATTGCTGCTATCTGCTGAATAAAGAGACTGGTGAGGACATGGGTTTGAAGCAGAGACATACGGAGGATGAATCTCTTTAATTTAGAAAGAACTCAAGATGTCTTATAGCCATGGCAGTGTTTAAGAAAGGTTACAAAGAGAACATGCTTACTGGTGGATTCAATGCTGAAGATTAAAAAAAAGATGAGACTGAAGAATGACTTCTGGCTTTTAGCATGAGCTACTGAGAAGTGGTGTGTATGTGGGGTACAGGGAAGTCTTACTACAACAGGGGTGACACAGAGGATAGAGAGAAGGAAGATCAGGAGTGTTTTGAATTTACTTTTTTTAAGAAACCTGTGAAATATCTGTGTGGATGTAACAAGATATCATTTAATATAGGTGTTTTTGTAAGTCAATATGAGAAACCAGTTTGGGACAGAAAGTATGATACTATCTTTGTAAGTAAGATAAAGTATGTCTTTGCATTGCTTCTCAATGAATATATCTATTATTCTCTTTTCCAGAAATTAAACCTAGGAATACCCTAGAAAACTAGAGATCAAAAATGCCAGCCCTGGTCTGCCCATTCTTGCTCACCTGCCTTACAGATTAGCCATAGAGCAAGAGAGCAGGTAAGGCAAGGATGGGTCTTTTGGAGCTGGCATTTTTGATCTCTAGTTTTCAAGGTTGATTATGTTCTGGATAAGTCTTATTTTCAGGCAAATATAAGTACATCCAGAAATTTTACTATTTGCACCATTTTATTTCACATTTTATGAATATTGATACATATAATGCTGATGCATATTGTTGGAGACCACTACAAAGCGGCTCTGAGGAGGATTTAAAATTAACTAATTGGCTTTCTATGTTTATCTGTGAGTCTGTCCTAAACCTCAACCCCTTGCTTGGCAACAGGAGCTGATTCATAGTAAGTGAACCTCTATGAATCACTGGTCCTGGATGAGGCATATAGTGTGGCCTGTGAGGCCAGAGATACCTCAAAGGGCAAGACAAAGCTACAGCTGTGGACACTTGGCTCACACATCAGTTAAATAGAGACTGAAGCTGCAGGAATTGCTCCTACAGTCTCACTTCTACCATGTATTCATGATAAGACAGTTCTACTGAATTGACTTGATTCATTACTTGGAGATATCCTTGAAGTGACTTCCAGGGTCTTGCTCACTGTCTGTACTTTCCTCAGTTTCCCCTCCCTTTGTCATTGGACCTGATAAAAATGGGCAGTCCAGAGAAGTCTTTGTCTTAGCCCTCAGAGTCTAGAACTCAGATAAAGGGTTCTGACCCTCCTGGAGCCCTAAAATTGTACCACTTGCCTCATTTTATTTAAGCCTTCACTGTCCACTCATTTGGGAGACTGGGGATCTAGGTCAGGACCCAATAGCATATACCATTTTCCATAAAAAGAAAAGTAAATATAAAGATATGCAGATAAAGGATGAAAAGACACTTTCAGATGAATTGTTACTAAGTTAACAATGAAGAAAGAATATGTGCTAAAGGTTTTTGATTTCTTTTAATTCATTTCTATGACTATAGTATATTTGATTTTTTTGTCTTTTCTTAGTCATAATTAATTCTTACAGATTTTTCTGGAATTCCTTAGTACCTGACATTCTAAAGACTTTGATAGTATATCTTATTTTGTTGTCTTTTCTTAGATAGTCATATTTAATTCTTACAAGTTCTTCTGGAATTCCTTAGTAGTTCACATTCTAGAGAATCTGATATGGGAAATTTGCCCTTAGTTCATTAAAGCAGCACAGTGGATTTCAGACAGCTTTTACAAACTGGATGACACAAATGCCCATCAAACAAGGAATGGATAAAGATCTGGTTGTTTTACACATGGAGTAATATTCAGCCCTAAAGAAGGGTAAACTTTAGATATTTTTCAGTAAATGGATATACTTTGAGACCATACTTTTAAGCAAAATAAATCAGACTCACATGTGTAAATATGGCATTGTTTCTTTGCTGTGAGAAAATGAAAGTGTCAATAAGAACCAAAATATATAACAGATATGTGAAATAGAAATAAATTGTTTAAGTAAAAGGGGAATGAGGAGAGAGGAGAGGGAAAGATCAATGATGGAAAAAAGGATAAAATGGAACAAAGCTTTCTAAATAAGTAGGGGAGGAGAAGTTGAGGGGAGGGAAATGGGAGAAAAAGAGAGGAGCCAAGACATACCATGTACAGGTACAAATTCCCTCTGATGAATGTGATCATTATGTGTATCTAATTTGTACCAATAAACTTAAAAAATAGATCTGAAAGAAATGGAAAGATTTGAGATTTATTTTGAAAACAGAACATTAATTTATGTACTTATATATCATAAGTGTATTAACCGAGTAATTTAAGTTGATAAATATCAAAATAATTTATTGAAAAAAAAGTGATGACAATACAAAAGATATTATTGCATATAATATCTACTTTGAGAAAATCTTTCAAACTCATGTTTTATATAGATAGATAGATAGATAGATAGATAGATAGATAGATAGATGCAAATATAGGTTGGAATGTATCACTTCATTAACAAAAATAGCTATGTCAAAAATCTTGTCTGAAACTTGGAAATAAGCCAGAGATATTCCTGCATATTTTTTATGAGAAGTGCTATGCTTGACTTACTGCTGTATGACTTTTTTACAATTCAATAGAGGTAGAAGTTAAGTTGAAGGTTTTTCTACAATAATGATGCAGGCAGTTCTACCACATGATCTAGGTTTAACTTTAAAGGTTACAGCTGTGAGATCTATGAGATCTATCCTAATATTGCTATGAGATCAATCCTAATATTGACTATCTATACATACATTCTTAAATGCGTTTGAGAGTAGTTCTAGCATCTTACAAATTCCACTAGTAATCAAGCTGCATCAAAACTGCACACCTTTTCTGAACCAGTCATACAAGAATTATGATTTTGTCTTCTTGTAAAATTGTATTTTAACTGATTATAGACATATAAAATATTCCTCCTGCCAAAACATTTTAAAGTGTAATACCTAACTTCTTTACATATTTGCAAACAGAGAAAAATAGCCATCTCTGTATTTTGAGTATTAACTTCAAATTATTCTTTATTATAGAAAAGATTTAGTGTATTGTTATAAAATGTAGTGATAGTAAAATTTAGACAATTTCAAAATAATACTTTCAGAATTGTACCAAAATATGAAAATGTGTTTAAACTTGCATGTTTCATTTTAAATGCAAACTCAGAAAGTATTTAAACTTTTATAAATATTTCACCTAGTACATGAATAAAAAGTACATGTAATGAAGCACATATGTGTGTAAGAAAATAATTTGTGAATGACAATTGTATAACTGTATGATTATTAATCTTATTTTAGAATATTCTCTCTGTACCAAACATGAAAATTACTCTAGATGAGCAGACTATTTCCTTTCGTGGTCCTATTCTTTTCATGCCCATAGGCAGAGTGCTTTCCTTTCTATATTCTTCTAAATATCTTTGTAAGTTTATGTCATTTGTTAATCTTTGATTTGCTCTTAGACTCAATTTACCTATGGATTAAACAATCTGAGAACAGATACTATTAGTTGTTTCACCTCTAAAATATCAGTGTAAATAATTCTGATTCTTAAGAGATGACAGGTTTTTGTTGTTAGTTTTGGTTTGTTTTGTTTTAAAAAAGAGAAATAAGGCAACAAGAATAAAAGTTGGGAGAATAGCAAAGAGCTCTGTATTTAAACTCTGAAGTCATGTGTAGCTGTTTTAAATTCTGGCTCTGGGACTGTCAGAAAATAATGTCCATTTAAATTTTCAGAAATCCAGGATAAGTGGTTGTAAGAGTCTGCTTCCAGGGACATCAACGAGATGAGAGAATTTTATGAAATTTTTCATTTTCAAATTCTTCCATCTTGGTGAATTGTCTCTGTCTTATCAACTATGTGAAAATTAAGAGTTCTAGCAAACAGAAAAAATATCTGAAAAAGAGAATGTTTGGAAGGATTAAAGAGTATGTGTCTATGATGTTTGCTTTGGAAACTACAGTTAGAAGATAGCAAATGGATATAATAAAAAAAGAATTCAGGATATGCTGGAAGTAATAGCAAGTGTAAAAGATAATCTGAGACATCAATGAAGACTTCTTAGAAAATTATCTTGTTGAAAAGTATAATACCTCTCCATTCATATGAATATATATATTCTGTCAAAATAATGGAATAAAAGTACATAGTTCCTTCCAGAATAAGTTTTTATTTACAGTATTCATTATTATTACAGCTAGCCTTTATTAGGTACTTATGTTATGCTATATTCTCTGGTAGGTACTTTACGTTATTTATCACATTTAATTTTATGGGTGAGGAAAATGAAGACTCAGAGAGGTTAAGTACCCCAAACAAGCTGTTATAGTTTGTAAATGACACATCTATCTTATTTCAAAGCCTTAGTCTCTACACTGTGCCAACTGCAGTCGAATGAGGATAGAAGGTGTATTTGCTTCTGTGGGGGGGCAAAGAGACAGAGACAGAGAAAGAGAGAGACTGAGACGGGGAGAGAGAGAGAAAGAGGACAAAACATTCAAATTTTAAAAATTATGCAAACACACTTTCCTGGAAATTTATAGAGAAAATTTGTATTTAGATACAAGGATTATTAAATATTTCTTGGCAAATGAAATTTGACCTAAACCATGATAAAATATATTATAGGGGTTCAACTTTCTCATATAAGGATGAGAGCAACTGAGGTAGAAAAAACAGACAGAAATGTATTTGAAAAATATAATGTCTCCTAATTTATTGACTATGGGTGTGGGTTAAGGAGGAATAGACAATGGATTGCTGCACATCATGTAGAATCCCAATAAAAAAGCCTTAGGCAAAAGGAGTGAAAGGATTATAATATTTTATTTTTATTTTTGTTTTTGTTTCTTGAAATGGTTTGGGTATGTGGTTTGGACTGGCCTTGAACTCACAGTGATCCTCCTGTCTGAAGCCTCCCAAGGGCTGGTGTTACAGGTTTGTGCCACCGGCCCTGGCAATGCTCTTTTTGTTTTTCTGTTGAGATATTGTACCTAAGGCCCTGCACATGCTAGGCAAGAGCCCTACCACTAAGCTATGTCCCCAACCTGAGTATAATATTACAAGAGGAAAGACACTTGAAAGGTAGATGTGCATAAAGCAATAGCTTGTTCTAATCGTGGTGTATAAGTAAAACTAAAAGAAATTGTCAGCTGGAGAAATGAAGAGTAGATCTGAGGTCTCCGGTTGGATGGCATGAGAAAATCATGACACAATTAGAAAAAATGAAGCAACTACAAAACAAACAAAAAACTATCCTATCTGATCTTTACTGATTTGCACTGATCTTTACTGTGTTTGTCACCTTTAATCTATGTGTTGTTCTACATTGAGGGTAGCAGAGAGAAAGGTGCTGTCCCTGCTTAAGCGCATGTCCTCCATGAAAAGCAGTGTCTGGATCACAGCTTGAATAAAGGATGTCGAAGCTGGTCTGAGACCAAGGAGTTAAACTATCCAGAGGATATTCACAGGGATTTGTGAGTAGAAGTTGAAATTCAGAGTCAGTCCTTAGAAAAGAAATAAAACTGAAGGTATATATTTGAGAGCACAGCACATTGAGATAATTGAAATTCAAAAAGCAGTAGTTGAGTGGTAAGGAGAACAAAGAAGGAAAAATGAGAAGAGATAAAGTTGGAAGGCACTTGGGGTCAGATGAAGGTGAGAGGACAAGAAAATAACACCACAGAAGATTATGAAAAAGCTGTTTAGCAGGGAGACAAGAAGAATGCAGTCTCACAGGAATCCTTGTGGCAGACTATGTATTGTATTTGGTTTTGATAACCTCGCAGTCATTATTGAGTACAGAGGTGTCTCAGTTCGCGAACTTAATTCTTTCCACAATTCTGGTCGCAGGATTTGTTCCTGATTCTGATTGCAAATGAACTGCAATTTAAGAATTTTTTAAAAACCAGACTTCAAAGGGTTAATGAGTAAATGAGAGCTGTTAAAGGAAGATATTTTATCTTAGCTGCAATGGTGAAAATCAGGCATATCAGAATGGTGGTGCCATGTGCATGGTTAGTAGAAGGATGAGAAATTACAGGGTTCAGTGGTAGGTTGATTTTCATGTTATTCACTTGGTGTGAGAAACTGTTTCACCTCATTGATTTTCCAGTGCTAAACGAGTCATGTTTGCCTGTTCATTAGAGATTGCTTCATTTCTTTTCAGTTCATTTTTTTTCCATTGGTTTGGCACATCTATGTGTTAGGGCTCTGCTTTCTAGCAAGCACAATTCCTAACTATTGATGAATATCACATTCTTGGTCTGAAATATGAGAGTACAAAATGCAGCATCATCACAAGAAGCACAGATGCAAATTCACTGGAGTGTACTGAATGGTTGCTTAGCTTCACTACATTTATCAAAGACTTCATAGAATAGTTCTTATGCCAAGATAAGAAATAACAATATATATTAAAGAAGTAAAGATCTATACAGACATTTATTTATACATAATAAAAGAGCCAGTACAGAGCCCTTAGCTTACTCTTAACAATATTATTAGGCCTGTATATATTTCTTCACTGCAGAAGCATAATGTAGCTCAAGAAAAATTAAGTGAGCTAATTCTGCACTATTTACTGAAGGAAATTTCTCATTGAGTCTATCAGTAATTTTGCCTGAGAAAATACTCAGAACATGCACATTGCAGTAGACAGAGGAGTTTTTTTTTTTAATATTTAAGTGCTATTGTATTTCTGCGTGAAAAGTCATCTCTTTCATAACTCAGTGTTACAGGCACAACTGCTATGTAAGTTAAGAATTATACCTTCAAACTATTACTATTAATTCCACTTGAGAGATCACAGTGTTATGATCAACTAGCTTTTTTATTATTATTGTCTAAAGAATGGTAGTCAGTATATGATTTTTGCAGAAATGTGCCATCAGAGACAAGCTGGTATATCAATTGTACTCCTAGGGTAGAATTAAATTCCTTAGCTGAATATGAAAGAAACAGTGTGTGTCCTAACCTAAGTACATGACTGGAGAAATGTAAAGAAATCTTTTTGTTGATGTCTGGGGCATATCTCAATTAACTGGCAGGCAAAGATTTGAGAAATAAACAGAACATGGATATTAAGACCTAAGAGGAGACTACTGGCAATCAATAAAAGAAAATGAGTTAAATTAGCTTTTTACTAAATTTTAACACAGTGCTTACCTTCTAAAATCTTTAGAAAAATGACATTCTCTCATACTAATCAAAGATCAAATGCCTGTCTTTAAAAACCAGTATACAGTAGATACTGAAAATAAACCAAAATGTTCCATGATAGTGATCAAGCTAAATAAACTACTTATCCTCTATAACATCTCCCTATGCAAGGGAGACCACTAGAAATAAAATATAAAAGAAAATTTCATCTTTCTCTGCTTTTGGATTAAGGATATGCAACACATTTCTGAGGAGGTTGAAATTTAAACCACATACACAGTATAGAATATTATCACATTTTTATATTTATTTTCCTAAAAATTATAAAAGAATTTTACTTAGTATATTTTACACTTATATATACAGTATCTGAATTTGTGAGTGACCCCTTCAGAGAGTAGTTATGTTGATTATTAAGAAGTAAGAATAACTAAAGTATTTTTCCAACTCTCCACCACTTAAAATTGTATTTGTTAAGACAGATGTGTGGGGTTTTCCCCCAAACATCAGAAATTCTTCAGGAGACACCCACAGAATGCCCTCTAATTCAAGTAAACTCTTACTCACCTTCCTTGAAATTAGCATCAGCTCCCATGAGTAAGGGGGTTATTCTTCCAATTGTCCCCACCAAATATGATTACTAGTTCAAAATTGTGACCTGTGCTTCTGATTGACAAGCTATAAACTAAGGTTCCAAACACCTGAAATCTGAGTTTGTTTGATATGTTAGACCATCTCACAGAATTCAGGAAAATGTTTACTTATGTTTATTGGTTTCTGACAAGAATACTACAAAAAATACAGATTAAATAGCTGATTTGAAGAGATGCATGGGGCAAGGCATGAAGAAGGAGTGCTGAGCTCCTGTGTTTCTCTGGACATGGAAACCTGCAGAAATCTCTGTGAATTGGCAATGAAGAAATTCTCTAAACACAGTGCCTTGGGAATTTCGTGGAAGCTTAACTACAGACATAAGATTGGCTATGTCATTGGCAATTAGTGACCAACTCCATCTTTAGTCCCTTTCTCCTCTCCTGATGTCTGGAAGTAGAACTGAAAGTCAGTCATCTTATCATCTCTTTGTATTTCCAGTGACCAACTTCAACCCCTAAGCTTTTTATTAGCCCCTGACCAACATTCATTGAACATGCCTGCAAAAGACAAGCCTATCACTGCTGAGGTTCCAACAATTTTTGAAACTGTATTCCAGTAACTAAGAGTGGAGATTTTTTAGAATTATTGTATCCTACTGGCAAAATTAGATTATTAGAAAGGTATTAATAGGAGTCATTGTCCTTTCCTATTTGTTCTCCCTAGTGTCAAAGTAAACTTTTGCTTCCTTCATAATCATATTTTGATCAGATCATTTGGACATTTATCATCAAAACTTCTTTTTAATCAGAAGAAAGAGTAGTGATTCTCTTTTTTAATGAAATTTAAATAATATTTTGCACTGTATGATTTAAGTCTTTATACTGTGGAGATTGCTTTTATTTAACAAAAAAAAACCCTTTAGAGCTGCAAAGTTTCCACTTTGATAAAATTCTAAAGACACCTGGAGACTTCACCATTTGTTATATGAGCTCAATAGATTATAAGCCTTGATCTCCAGAGCTTGGATCCAAGATGGCTTTTAGGAGAGGTATTATTTGGTCCTTTGAAGCTAAATTGAAATAGGCATAAGAAAGGGAAATGGAACCATGGCAATGATAGATGGTAGGAACAACACTGAAAAAAATGTCACCCAAAGAGGAAAAGTCATTCCTGTTAAGAAAACTGTTAAAACATTGGTGTAGTAATTACTTTGAGACATATCATAATTGAAAAGTTTACAGAATCATTAGAATCATGATTCTCCTTCTGTGTCATGCTTTGATTTTAATTCTGCTGAGGTTCCAACAATTTTTGAAACTGTATTCCAGGAATTCAGAGTGGAGATTTAAAAAAAAATTATTGTATCATATTGGTAAAATTTGATTATTAAAAAGATACTAATAGGAGTCATAACCTTATTTGTTCTTAATTCTGGAGATTGTAAGATAGATTTTAAGAAATGAAATGGTACAGAATTTTGTTTAAAAAGGCCACTCAGAGCAACAGGATTCAGAAACTGAATGGATTAGCAATGCTAAGGACTGAGGATTCAGCCAAGATAATCTGATTAAATTCTGGTCTGAACCCTCTTTCTTCTTTGTGGTCTGGAAGCATTCAATCATGTGGCCAAATACAAAGTCTCTGGAGACAACACTGTGACGAAGATGGGAGTTTTCTATACTATCTAGACTTTATTATTCTGTAATATATTCCATGCATTAGTCACATTCTTGGTTTCTTATTTTCCTGCTATTTACTGTTTGTCTTGATTTACTTCTCCTATTTTAGTTTACTTATCTATTTTTAGTTTAACCTATATAGTTATAATTTTCTATAATTCCTTTACTTAAATGGAAAATACATTTTTCATTGTCAAAAATAAAACGAACCCTTATTAACTATCTGTAATCCTTTAAATAAAAAATTGACATAAATTAAGGCCATTATTTTCTCTTCAGAATGTAGCAGAAGACTAGAAAATGAAATTTTCCCTAAATTTTCTTTTCATTTTTACAATTAAAACACCTATTATATATTCCTTTAAATTTTATACCCTGTTCTTCAATAACATGAATGGGAAATTTGCTCAAGAAATTAACTTCAGAAGTAGTAATCAGTAGTCATAATTACTGAAATTTTTATCATATTATTGCTTATTTTCATATTCTCTTTTGAAAACATTGTAAAAGTATTGAAAAGCCCATCTGCCCCTGAAAGATAAAACTGATGTGTGATTCTTTTGCTAATTTCTTTTCCCATTTTACATTAATGGTGCATATTTTGCATGCTGAAAGTGACATGGCTGTGATTAACCTGGCAATGACCTTTTTTTGCATAGTCTTTGGATTTATTAGAATATTTTATTTTCACGTGCCTTGTGTAAAAGACAATAGAATGAGTTACAAAAATGCACCTAGCCAGCAGCTCTGTTTCAGAGCCAGCAGTTAAAACATACAACAAACTTCAGTAAAGAACTGTATCATAAATGCCAAAAGACTTTCGGCCATCCAGCAGCAGTGTTCTACAATGGCAGGTTTGGAGGTTCTTCTCAAGTTACTGAGTAACTGAAAATTTCCTTTAGCATCAGACTATGTGTGTTGAACAAAAAAAATTATATCACAGGAAATATATTGTCCTTGAGCAATGCAAATTTATTTTAAATGAATAATATAAAATCTTAATGAGAAGATTGATTCATACATTAACTATGAATACAAATTAATTTTAAAGCAAAATGACAAGGAAATAAAAGAACATTTGTCCAAGTTTTGTTTTGTGGCCAAGCATCTTTATATGACATTCAGGTTTTGTTAAAAAAAAAAAAGTCAGTTTCTCACATTTAAAATTTTACATGTTGTATACTATATACAAAAATACAAAAACATGAAATAAAAAATTGGCACAATAACTGTACCATGATGTTCAGTGAAAAGAATTTAAGGACCTCCTTGTACATGAGCTTTTTATTCTCTCATCCAAAGATGTTTTTTGTTTGTTTGTTTGTTTTAAATTAGAAAACTTAATGTTGGCTCCAGTGAAATTTAATCATGGGACCTCCATTTCCTTATTTGAATATATGATAAAATGTTTTCAGTTATAGCTTAAAATCTTTCATTTGCTTTTTTCACTTTATTGGAGTAGATTAATATGCATATTGCACTACAGAGAGTAGTTTGTGTAGCAAAGTACCAAGACCTTAGTATCATAAAGACTCGTATAAAGGCTTGTTCAACTAGTATTACTGAGCCATCTTTGGTATTTAGATTAGTTTCTCTAAGCTTTGTTCTCTTTCTCTGTGTGAAGGAATAATAATATACAATACATAGAGTTGCTAGAAAGATTAAACAATGTGTATATAGTAGTTAACTATAGCGAATCACAGTAAATGGTTACTGCTGTCAATGACATTGTTGTAATCAATACCCTTTTATAAAACTTTTTGAAAGGACTAGCTTCTAAAAACCTCTCGTCTTAAATTTTAGTTGCATACTATAGAGACAAAGAAAGAATAACAAAATTAAATACTATACAAATAATATCAAGTATACCTTGCAAGTCAATGTAGATAAAATTTTGTCTAGATAGTTTAGCTTGAGAAGTGCTTTTGCAGTATTGCCAATTAAAAGAAAATTTTGTTTTTTAACTTTTAAAAATTCTAATGACTATGATAATAGTCAGTCCAATCAATCTTGTAGACAAAACAACATTTTCAGGGTAATTTATTTTAATTGCTATAGAAACTGTGTCTTGATATTTTCACTAAGCCTCAGATGAACATTTGTACTTGCCTTCAAACATTTTCCTTCTTCATGATCATGTACATAGCAAGATATTTATGTTCATAGATATATATGTAGCAAGATGCATGAAGAAAGAATATGAAAACATACCAAGAAAATTAGGATGGTATTTAGACACTTAATTATAAAATGAATTTTTTTCTTTAACTTCCTTATTGTATGAGCCTCTGTTTAAAATCAAACATAGCACAAATAGTAACAAATAAAAGTTTTGAAAAAGTAATATTTGACAAATATAAGCAAATTGATATGTGTAATCAGTTTTATAATTAGGACATAAATCTATTTGCAATTTCAACTTGTCTTTTCCTCAGGTATTATTTTTATCTCTATTATTTTGAGCTCAATTATAAAGGAAAAATTTTTAAAAACTTAATAAAACAGATGTGTGTGCAATTTTAAGATTGGCTTCACTAATTAGAGAAGCAAATAAAAATAATAATAAAACTTTTTCCCTAATCTATCTCTGTAGACAAATACTTATAAATTAGGAGAAAATGATTACATTTCTTGGTAATAACAATCTTTGATGTTTTGTTAAGAAAGATTTGGATTGCCAATTATCAGAATCTTCCCTTCCCCATCATAAAAGTAGTGCAGAATCACCCAGAAGTTTTACTGATTCCTGTGCTCCATCCGTGCAAGAAAATGAAATGACGTTAGAGTGGAAGAGATATCCTCGCGTCCAGTGAGGAGAGCAGAGTTGAATAAGAAAGGCAAATGGAGTCAGATGACTGAGACTGCATTTTTGCTGTGCCATCAACTAGGTGAGTGAGCAGATTTTTTCAATTCCCTGTCTCTTTTTTCGTATCAGTACAATAGAGAAAAAGTAGTACTTGAATCATGGAGTTATCACATGTAGTTTTCATATGTAGATTTTTAAGCTATAGTCAGTATTAACAAGGTATTGTGGATTCTTTTGCTCAATTTTGACAAACATCATGAATAGGCAATAGTCTTAGTAGCTTTATTCAAGTTTAAATTGTAGTATAAAGGGAACTAGCCCATGGGCTGACCTATTACAGGTATGAGTAAGTTGCCTTGATAGGAAAACAAAGCAAGCTAAAGCATGTGGAGTATCAGATTTTCTGTTTAGTCATGGGTAGAGGCGGGACTCCCCGGGGCCCTGATTGAGGATGGGTAACAAGAGGAGAAAAGTGGGTGCTTGAAGTAACTTGGGAGGGAGCAGTGACTGACTGAAGCTTGCTACAGCCAAAGCAATTGTTTCCCAAAGTGGCTATGAGGCATCTGAGGCAGGCCCGGCCAGCTCTGAAGCATTTTTGTCAGACTATGAAGGAAACATAAAAAATAAAAATAAAAATAGTGTTTTGGAAAGCATCAGGCTCTTCTCTCTTGTCTCATTTAGCTCATAGCAGCTGTTCAGTAAAGTTTGGCTATTTGTATACTTGAGTATATTGTTCAAAAATACCTGACTCTTTTGGAATCCCACTGAAGACAAAAGTTAAGTCTCTTACTTAGACGATCCCCAACCCTGGAAAAACAGGGATTTCAAGAGCCATGTTAGACTTGAATGTCACAGGTGTTCATTTATTCATTCATGACTGAAAATGGAGAAAAATGTACTCACTAGCTAAGTTTTTTTTTTTTTTGAAATACTGGGAATATGTCAGTCTTCTAATTTAATTAGCTATGTGGTAAGGAAGCGTATAGCTTGTGAATGTTTAGATGTTAGATAACAGCAAGGGTTCAGTTTTACTACAGGAAACTTGCCTAACAGTGAATAGACACATGGAAAATATTCAGTCAGTATGCAATATTTATGTAATATTTGCCATGCCATTCTTATTTATATTGCCTTTTAGTTCATAAGTGTGTGAAATTAGATCTTTATTTTACTAGATTATACATGAAACATTTCTGTATCGTTGTAATTAGGTTTCTGATGGTGTTTGTGAAAAAGCATGTTTCCTTCCCTTGTAAGGAAAACTAAGGTTTAAAAACTAGTGTAAATATTGTTAAAAATCTTCTCCTGTTTTCAGGTACATTGTTATAAAACAACGATAGAAGGAAATGATAAAGGAGTTTTTCTTGGACACAACCAGTTAACATTAAATTGGCTGACACTTCAAAATGAGACTACAATAAAGACAGACAAACACCTGAGATTTAAATTAAAAAAAGTTTCAAATCTGTTCTATTCCTCTAATTTTGCTGATTGAAAGTTCTCCAAGTAAATTAAAGCTTTTATTTTTTAAAATTAGTTATCTAGTGGAGAAAACAAAGGCTACCAGCTCTGCTCCAGTATTCCTGGAAAATGGAGGAAAACTCCTTTCTAAAAACCTAATTTCATGCCACTTGGTAGTCCAAATGAAGATTAGCATTTCACTAGTTGTTTGCCCTTCATTGAAGAACTAGCTAATGCAAATACTAAACAGTGAACCCATATTGTAGATTGAGATACACAATATTTCGAGAGACAGAGACTATTTTGAAATGACCTGAGTTTATCCAGAATGAGTTTTAATGAGGCTACAAATGAATCTTGACTTTATGATAGATTTTTTTCTTTATTTATGTTACCTTATTCTCTACCTCTTTCATTTACAAACGTATCTCTTGGGAATTAAAAAAAAATCATTTCTGCCCATCGGATGCTTTATTTTGTTGTACTTTAAAATTCAATAAAAGATTAAAACCTCACAACTGCTGACATAAAATTGGAGAACTAACATTAGAGAAAGAGCATGAGTAGCTCTTAGATCTAAACCCAAAATGGTAGATTTCAGTTTTCAAAGTGCTTTCAATTATTTTTATAAAAGCTGGATATATTTCCTGTATGTGTGGAGAAAGGCTTTTAACATAAAATGATTTATCTGGGAAATTTTATACCTGGTTTTTCTATAAGTAATAACACATAGTTTATAATTTTGATGGACTTAGTGTAATTTTTTAATTATAATTCATGCTTGTTAGTGTTTCAAATGTTAGATATTGATGTTATTCTTGGCTAAATGAGTTTACATGTTTCAGTCATTGAAAGTCACATCAATAAATCCTATAAATTCTATTGTCACCTGTGAAGCCAACATTATGTGAGTCTATTCAACTAATAGCTGGAATAGCTGCATTACTGTCAGGAAAAAAATCAAAGTTTGAATAAATATTATAGGCTCAAAATCATAGTTGTATTTCTATCTCTGGATATCTGTATGTGATCATAATGCTGTAACTGATTCAGCTTTTCTCTGCTACCATACTTGTAAATGGGTTTAGGGTGTAGTTTCCCTTACCCATGGTTTGTGAAATTTCATTTCACAAAGATATTCTGAAGGTATGCATTTATAAATGTGCGTCAATTTTCATGTTTTAAAAGCCAGACAAAAACTAATTGTTTTAATATACTGCCCTTCAAAATTCAGTAGTGTGAGAACCCATGATTTTATTTAGAATATAGAGTGCTATATTAGTTATTATGGGTCTGCAAACTCTACTTGTTATTTATTCTGTCACCTACTTTAGCACTTCAGAGTTTTACTTCGTGTTGTTTTAGTTAATAGATTAAAAATAGTTTTTGTCTTTAGATTTCTATTGCTTAACTTACATTTATGATGGACTAGCAGATAACAATAGAATAAAATTAGCAAATTAACAGTAAATGTAAAAAAATGACAATTCTGGAAAATTCTAAAACTTTAACTCAATAGGATTCACATTAATTTTTTAAGTTGTATTTACCCAATAAAATTTAATATGTCACATACAAAATCACCTATATAATAAAACAGCATAAGGTAGAATTAAATGTGTTTCTAAAAACAATATTTCACTTTTTAGAGATGTATTAAAAAACTGCTTCTCTCCAACTAGTAAAATCAGAATAAAAAATATTAAAACATATACCATACTTATGTATGGAAAAATTTGAATTTGGCTTTCTATAAAAATATTATAAATGTTAAATATTTTTAAATGTATAACATGATTGTAAAATGGACTGTTTTAATATGTAGTCATATTTCTTATGCATCATTTCCTGTCTGACAAAACTAATGAAGTAATCATTTTAAAACTCTAGTGGAATTACAGATGAGTATATATTAGTATAAAAGATGTTTACAATTTTTTTTAAATGGGAAAAAGTTTAATGATTTATATTTAACCTGTGTTCTAGACAGGAGAGAGTTCTATAGCTTGCCTGGTATGCACAGGGCCTTGAGTTCAATCCTGAAGACCACAAAAGAGAAAAGATTGTAAGTAAATATACAAATTGAGGCTTCATTATGGCACTTTATTTCTGAATATTTAAATCAATTTTTTGAACTGCAAAATAAGAATGAGCATTACACTACCATAAATCGTATCTCAATAAGTGACAGATGAAGCAATGTTTAATAGAGTACAGGTCTTTGGTGAACATGACTCATTTCCTTGTTGCTGAAGTTGAGTTACGGTTTTGATATACACCAAAAGTTCATGTGTTGGAAGCTTCATCTCTGTGTGGCACATGGAGATGTTGTGGAAGCTCAAAGAGGCAGGACATAGTGGGAAGATTTTAGAAAACAGAAGCACTGCATTTGGAAGTGGATGTTGGTTACCCTAGTGTGAGTTTTTAGGAGAATGGGTTGTTACAAAAGCCTGAGCAATCTAATTCTGCCACCTGGAAGCAATTCTGGCAACAACCTTAAACACAAATCATTACATTGATGCTTAGCAGATCTAATTCTTGGTCTTTTCCTGTCATGATTCATTTATTTCAGCAATAACTGGAACACAACCTGTTCTTCCAACACCTTGTTTGAAGAAGTCATTATCTTATTCTCAGTTTCCTTAATAAAGAGTTGTGAAATGGTCCCTAAATAGGAATTTCCATAGATTTTGTAGTAATTTTTCACTGTTGGACTAATATCTTATACTTAGTACTCAGACATCTCTAAGCCAACTCCCAAGGCTCCTGAATGACTAGTAGTCACCTACACTCTTGTGTATCAAGGCTAACATGCTCCTCTCCTTGCCACAGATGCCAAAGATAATACTCAATTTCAGGCCAAAGTTATTCCTATGAGTTTTGATTATTTTTCCTTTTATAAATTGTTTCTATCATCAATTTCATATCTCTGTATGTCCCAAAATTTTAAAAATGGGCTGTGCTTAAGAGTTTTAGTCCTAGAAACTCAGATATTCTCTGATTTCAGTTTTTGCCAGTGGAGCAGTAACACTATGAGCACATCCCCTCGTAATGAAGTATTCATGAAGTATTATTTTTAACATACTGTGATATTCACATCTTTGTTAAAGATTTCAGGAACTGGTGAAGGAGGCACACAAATTTGGAAATTAAGATAGACATTGGTCAGTTTTCCTGTCACTGGAACACAATACCAGACACAATTTAAGTGAAGAGAGGTTTAATTAGTCCCAAAGTTTTAGGGAATTTTTCATACCACCGTCCTCTGGGTTCAAGGCAAAAATATCGTATTGGAAGGGTGTGGCAGAACAAAGATGTTCAATTCTTGACAGGGGGGAACCAGAGAAGGGCAACAGTGCCAGAGAGAAGGAGGGCAGAGACCATGTATTGAACCCATTGTCACAGCTCCATGACCAACCCAAACACCTCCAGACTTGTACTTTACTAATCATGAGGCAGCACCTAAGTCAATCAAATTGACACAAAGAAGCTTAAACACCACAGTATTTAATACATGGCAAAACACAGAAAACATCACTAATCGGTCAAAAATTACTGGTATGAATTCACTGTAAGAACTATAACTGGTAAATTAGAAACCCAATAGTAAACATTTCAGTACTATAGAATATAAAGCTTATCTAAAAATGGTTTCACAGGAAGCATTGAGATATGATAAAGGCAAGTAGGAAAGGAAAGTAGTATATGCAAAGTTTTGAAAATATTGTGATCCTTCCTCTCATCCCCAAATTTAAATTGACTGTATGAGATATTACTTTTAAAAATTAAGACATTAGCCACATATTAAAGATAATAAACTTTATATTTGGCATGAAATTATTACATGCTTTTCAAATGAAAGATTCTGGAAAGCGTTTATTAGCACTGCATTAGCATAATGTGTAGACTCAAAGATCTTAATTGAGCTGACTCCTTCAAAACAAGATACTGTTGCAGGAAACTTTAGATTTGCTGAAACATTGAATAAATGTTTATTTGATGACTAAAATGAGGAAAAGTAACAAAAAGAATAAAGAAAAACAGTCATGCTAATTTGGATATATTTACAGAGAGGGCAGACTAGAAAATGAAGTATAAAAAAATTGAATCATAGCTCCTAAAAAGGGTCAATATGAAAAGAGAAACTGAGTAATCATAAAAATACTCATTTTAAAGAACTTTGATAGACACTGATCAAAAGAGAAAAATTACAGAAGTCTGGAATATTTTCTTGATAAAGCAAAAATGACAGGGTTATCATATGACTTAGAAATTAGATATCGTCAAGGGACTTGCAGGGTAATTTAGCAACTTTTTGATACATAGTGCTGACTTTAACACAAACTATGTAAACAATTATTAACAGTTCAGAATTTATTAATGGTTCCAATAAGTATTAAGTTGTGATAATGGACCAATTTCATTTGTTGAGGAAACCGAGGTAAATATCTCATGACTGTGATGTCTTTGTTTACAATTATTTTGAACACCTACATGACAAAGATGAACACCATATAGAACTATTTTGAAGATGCATATACTTGTGAAAAATTTGAGGAGATGCATTATCTTGTATAGGAAATGCATTGTGAATGAATGTATATATGAAATATTTGATAATTTTTCTATAATATTTATATATGTCATGGTTTTTCTCTTCTTAATCATAGTTTTGCTATTACTAACACTAAACTTTATACTATAGCTATTTGCAAATGTTTTTTCCAATTTGACTCTTGAGAAATATGTATGTTCTTAACACTAGCAAAGTATATTATTTTTATCCAGTTCAAAACTTAAAATTTTGCCATTGTCCTTTGTGATTTAACATCTTTGGATTGAATTCACTGTTCCCTTCCATATTATAAAAGCACTCCCAAAGAGACTGCAGGAAGAGCTCTTATTTCCATTGTCGTGCTGTCTTTTTCATAGTGATAGTTTAATATAATCATTCTCTAGCTTGACTAGGAAAATTAGTCAAAGCAATTGAAAATGATATTTCTATAAGATATTAAATTTGTTTCCATCTTTAGTTACCTATGTTTATACCTCTATTATTCTTAAAAGAAGTTATAGTCATGTGTTATTTCTTTTGGTGAAAAAAATGAATTTCATATTTCTATTCTTATAATGTTTTTCTGTAATGTGAGCTTCAGACTGGCTCCATTATGACTGTTTTTTGAAAAATTATATTATTTTATTTGACTTTTTTCTTATGGCCATTATTAACTTTGCAGGTTAAGAAAAGTTCTCCTTATTTTGAACTATTTGTAATTTACTCTTTGTCCTATGTTCTCACTTAGCACCAACCATCATCACAGTCTAATAATCTCTTTCATCTTTATTCTCAATCATGTGCCCAGACAGCACCTCACCTAAATAACTGTATTCTTAACTAAACTTGCAATTGTCTCTGGGATTTGTTATGTATCTGTCTTAGTTTTCTTGGGCTACAATAACCACAAGAAGCCTCATGTTTGACGAATGGTCATTGTGGCCTAACATCTTTATTTCTCAGGGTATTTTTAAGGGGCTTAAGACAAAACCTTCTCTGGTGGTAAAATACTCCTAAGGCATTTTCTTCTGTCTCATAATTATATATGTGTATATCCTATACTCATAGGTCTATACAAGAAACTTTTGTTCCAGGTTAACAATTGGCAACAATCTTAGAAACCTACAGCTCGTAGAAATTGATCTATATGAAAAAAGCAAAAGTGATGTTTTTTTTTTCAGTCTCAGAAACATGTAAAAGAATACAATCTTAAATTTCTACTTTAGATGTTCAACATCCTCAAATATCTTTGTATTCATTATCTTTCTATAAGCCCATTTTTTAATATCTCCATGCACAGCTGATATCTATCATGCATTGGAAAATGTAAGTTTTAAATTATCAAGTTTAGTGAAAAACTCCTTGTTTCCTCTAACCAAAGGAGATCTCTTTATCTCTCCTTGTTTCTCTCTGTCTGTTTCTGTATCTCACACACATGTCTCAACACACCACATTATGCTGATTTTACTTATTTTGAGGGAATGGGGTCAGGTCTTCTGTTTCTGTCCCATATGAGTCTTTCATTATGAATGACTCAAACCAACCATCATCACAGTCTAATAATCTCTTTCATCTTTATTCTCAATCATGTGCCCAGACAGCACCTCACCTAAATAACTGTATTCTTAACTAAACTTGCAATTGTCTCTGGGATTTGTTATGTATCTGTCTTAGTTTTCTTGGGCTACAATAACAGCATACTATAGACTGGATGGCTTAAACAAATAAATGCATTTATTTCCCTTAGTCTGAAAGCTGGATAATCCACAATAAGGGTGCCACCTGAGACAGTGCCTGCCGAGGGCCCTCTTGCTGGCCACCTTTGTCCTATGTTCTCACTTAGCACAGAGAGAAGCACAGAGCAGTGTGCTCTTCTTTATATGAGGGTGTGATCCCAACATGAGATATCTACCTTTATGCCTTAAGTCCCATGGACCCCAAATACAAATATCACATTAAGGATTGAGAATTTAGCACACAGATTTGACAAGTACACAATTCAGTTAATAGCAATATCAATTTCTCTAGAATTAGTATAAGGCATGTAAGTAATTTGGAAATGGTACAGTGCTGCTGGGAACATTCTTTCATTCTGCTTTCATTAATCTACTTAATAGATTAAAATTCTAACAGTTAATGATGATTTGAGTTACACCATCATGGGATGTGATTTACCATCAGATCTAATTTAATATATGCTTTATTGTCTTAATCCTAAAAGTGCCTAACATGACCAATCTACAAATTATATCAAAAGTGGTATCATCATGTTTCAGAGCCAACAGATAATTTCTATCTGAAAATGAAGTCTATACATGTCCCTGGAATTTCATACTAACATTTTTGATAATTAAATTTGTTCTTTTCCATTCAATGATTTTTTTACACAAGATATTCAGTTAATATGAACTATGCTGAGTCTTTGAAATAAAAATGAATGGGGCATTTGTGAGAAGCATATAGGCAAATAATTATAAGGTAATAGAATTTTCATGTTTATATTGAAAAATAAATTCTAAAAATATTAAAAATCAATATATTTTATATATATTTATTTGGTGAATTTATTTAAAAGTTTTTAAGTGATTTCTTTGTGAAACTATGAGTGACTAACAGAATACCATCTTAGAATAATACCATGTGTTCCATATTTCTAACACTGGGGAAATAAAATTAGCTGCAGCAAAGGATGATAATGCTTCCAAAGATATTTAAGGAAATATTTCTTATATTAAAAAACAGTAGGATAATATTATGCTTAAATAAAGACTCTTGTTATTTCATCATTACAGGAATCCATAAGGACCCAAAATCAAACAACTATAAAGCATTTGAGGCCACTAACTATTAATCTAAGGGGAAAAAAAAACCCTACAAAGCAGTTTGTGTGTCTCAGAAACTAGACTGTATCAGACACTTTTTTTCTTAGTACAAGTTTTGAGTTCATGTTTACATTGTTTGTGGGGAATTGTTACATGTACGTAACACATCTTAATTCCCATTTTTCATTTCTTTTCCCTTATCTCCCTTTCCCTTTTTCATCTCCTTTTTCTGTTCATGTTTATAGCACATAAGCATTTTAAGATGATCACAACTATTTTGATTTCAAAATTCTATCTTCTATGCTTCCACTGGGATACAGATATATAAGATGATTTGGTAAGACCAAGAAATGTATCCATGCTCTATTTTTACCTTCACTTTACTTTCCTGGTATTTGTGCTGGCTTTTGAAGAAAATAAATCTTTGTTGGTTTCATTGGCATTTTTCAAAAATTAATTTTATTTATCTATATTTGATAAAAAGAATACACTAGTATGGCATTTTCAAAATAATTAAGCAAATAAATAAACAGTAAAGACAAGCTCAGGGGATTACAGAGTAGTATAAATTTTAATGACAGCATCAAAATGAAAATGCCATACAGTAATAGCATGAAGAAATTTAAATTTGAGAAGATTAAGTAGGAAAAGCATCCAAGGTCATGCAAATAGCAAAGAATTGAACAAGTCTCAAATTTTGGGTTCTATCACCCTAAATATCACTTGATAAGCAGGAAAAATTGGACAGATGTAAAGAAAATGAGAGACCCAGGGATTGAAGTGCTTGAATGGATTAGGTTTGGCCTATATCTTCTGCAGCTTTTTACTACAACCTCTCACTCTTCATGTTGATCTGACTGTAAGAACTCATATCACATCTAGTGATAAAAAAAGTTATGCGTGGCTGTAAATAAGGGACACGAGAATTATTTTCGATAATGTTTTTAAAGTTCAGATATGGCAAACTTTGACGAAAATTAACTGGAATAAAAATGTCTGATTCAAATATCAGGATGATGTTTGTATTTTGGGGGCTTCCTATACCATTGTGACAATAAAGTGAACACAGCCACACACACTCACACACACAGTTTTAAATCTACAAAGGAGGACATATATAGATACATAGTTAAGTCTTGGATTGACTGAGTTGTTGAACATTTCAACATATTTTGAGAAAACTTTGACATAAAATGTATGTCACTATTGGGATTAAGTTAAAAGATGCATAAAATAAGCTAACAGTGCATAATTTATCTTTAAACTCTCATTGTCCAGTCCAGTGCCTGGTAGATATTTTGGTTTCAGTAAATGTTTGCTCGACAGGATTAAGAGTGCTAAATTGACGTTTCTTACTGTAGTATACAAAATCCAATTCAAGAACTCAACTATTTCAAGTGTATGGGTAAGTACTCTATTTGCATGGAGTAATTTAAACTTTAACTGACAAATTGGTAGTTTGTGATGTTACCTAAGGATTTAGTGTTCCTAGATGTAAGATTATTTATGTTAGCATTTTTAATCCTACTTTAAGAAACAAAGGAAGATAGGACTAGAGGTTTAGCTCAGCGGCACAAGTGACAGCCTGGCAAGCATGAGATTGTCAGTTTGATCACTGGTTAAAAAAGAAAAGAAAAAGAAAAAAAGTGGGAGAGAGAAAGAGAAAGAAAGAAAGAAAGGAAGGTAGAGAGAATTTCAACTAATGTTGCCTTTCTATATTGACTTCAGGATATAATCTTCCATAGATATATAGTCTATTTCAAGCCAGTGTTCTGTCTTTGCATTCTGTTTCTAGGTAGCATCAAATAATTCACATTGACTGTACTGGTCATCCATAGAAGTACGAGAATAATTTAACATTCACATAAAAAAAGCAAATAACTTCTCACTCTAGTTTGTAAGTGGTGTTTCAGAAAATATAGCTCTGCTGAACTAAGGTGGCTTACAGTTGTATCCACTTTTCCTTTATGTAAAGACCATTTATTGTAACTGCAGTCCAAGTTTCAAAACTGATAACTATTTGTTGCTCTGTGGGATAGACTTCCACTCCAATTGTGAGAGCAGTAGGCTGACTGCTGTGGTTGATTGCTGGCACTTCATAGCTCTGCCATGTCATATTTGAATTTGAGCTTCACAGTATTTCTGGTGCCTACTCTGTTTACAGTCAACCTTCAGCTCAGCCCAGAATGCTTGCTTGGGTATTACACTGTCCCCCCTAGTTCAAACACATTGAGTGCAGAGCTTCTGTCCTGCACCACATAGTGCTTAAGAGCTAGCAGAGTGGATTTGTTATGAACAGGCTTCAGTTATCCTGGGTTGTCATTTTAGCTTATATTTGCTTTGGATATGGTGATGTTTTTCAAAAAAAAAAAAAAAAAAAAAAAACAGAATGACTCTCTCACATTTCAGAATGTGAGAGTCACTCTGATTTTTCACTTATTGGCTTAAAAAACATGATATTTCCTCATGTTCAGAAACATAAATAATGAAGTTGCAAATACCATTCGATATCAGGAGGAGGCTATGAATAGGAGAAACCACCTAGGATAGACTGGGAGAATCTGGCTTTGTGCATTTGACCAAGGCCAAAAATATCACTTAAGGAACAAGTTGAGCTTTTTTGCAGCAGCATCAATTAGAGACCATCTCTTTTATTTCAGTCTCCAAGTGAAGATTTCTAGGGCCCATCTAAACTTTCCAGCTTTGCTTTCCTTTTCTTTTGCTCTTACTACAGGATCGCTAAAATAGAGTAGCATTTAGATTTACAGTGTAAAATTTAGAGAAAAATTTTATCATGTAGGATTTTAGTTTGGCCTAGAAGTGATGTACCTTTAACTTTAAATTATGGTCCAGTTATCAACAAATAGGCAATATCTTTTCTAGTTTTATGATGTTTTAGCAAACGGTACCCAAGTTCGTTTCTGTGATTGAAGTCAGTTGAAATAACAAAATATTAAATGGTTTCTAACAAAGGAAAATTTATATTCTCAATATATAAGCCAAATGTACTAATAATTAAAATGTATTGATAAAGGAACAAAATTATTTTTGTGATCAACTTTTGTAATCAATCACTAATGATTAGTATTATGAATATTACTACAATATAAGGCCATGTCTTGGTAAAAAAGGTAACATTGACTGAAGTAAAGTGTTTTATTGACATATGAATATGTAATAATTGAAAACTCAGTACAGTGGTTTAATTTTCACTGCTTAAAAATAAAGAGTGAACAGTCCCTAAAAGCAGGCAGTTAGTAAATCTGCATTGCATCCTGACTAGTGAAATTTCAACTACTACTAAGAAACAAATTTGTTCGTACTCTAGATTATAGTTTTTATATTATATAATTTTAGCATATTTTTGCATATAGCATCTTAAAGATTTGTTCCTCAATTTCTTTGACAAAACTATCAATAAATTAGACATGGCATTTTACTGTATTTGAAACAGAAAAAGTGTGACATTTGCGTCATTAAAATGTATTGCCTTCCTGATTAGAAACACATTGTAAATGATTACCCTGCTAGCCATCAATGTTTTTAATTGTACTTCTGGACACTTAAATTGTGTGTGTGTGTGTGTGTGTGTTTTCATTTTCAACAATCTTTATCTTTTTTTTTTTTTTGTACCACAGATTGAACTCACAACCTAGCGCTTACCAGGCAGGCCCTTATGCTGTTAAATCCCTGGCTTCAACAATCTTTGAAAACAATTATTTCAAGTACAAAGAAGCAACTTTCTATCAAATTGTGTTTTCATAAAAGGTGCCTCTAATTTATTGTGAAATTATGTATGAAAAGAAGTTGAAAATAAGAATAAAATATATGGCTGGATAGTGTCACTAAATAATTATACTACTGAGTCAATTGTGTGTATCTATGTGTATGTATGTATATGTGTGAATACCTTCACATTAGGTTACATTCCCAATTCTGTTTTATTTTTGAATATGAGACCGAGTCCCACTAAGTCATGAAATTGTCCAAGTTGAACTGAACTTGCAATACACTTGCCTGAGCCTCCAGAGTTATGGTATTATAGGGGTGAACCTCCATACCTGCAAACTGTGTTACTTTATAAGTCCTATAGGGCCGATCATTTAGCTCAGTGCATCGAGTGCTTGCCTGGTAAGTGCAAGGTTGTGAGTTCAATCCCTGGTACAAATAATAATAATAATAATAATAATAATAAAAGTTCTATGAAATCAACTCCCATGCCCCATAATCCATGGATATAATTTTTTGTTCAAAATGTGTATCCAGTACTTACCAGACTTGTCAGAATCTAAAAGTATATTTAACATCTTCTTACAAATCTCAGAGTGCTGTGC
The DNA here is from genome assembly GCA_004027455.1 of Hydrochoerus hydrochaeris. Lineage (NCBI taxonomy): Eukaryota > Metazoa > Chordata > Mammalia > Rodentia > Hydrochaeridae > Hydrochoerus > Hydrochoerus hydrochaeris. The sequence continues at coordinate 125,022 of PVLA01003661.1, read as the reverse complement.
CTGCCAAGAAAAGTTCTAGTCCTGAGGTACATCAAGTGTTCAAGTCCAATAACAATAATAATGTAAAAATAAATGTATAATGCTGTTATCTGTTTCCTTTAAATCTATATCTCTTCTCTAGGAATCAAGGATGACTGCTTTGCAAAGACCTCAAATCAATAAAAATCTATATAGTTGGAAATTTAATTGTTCTCCCAGGTGGCAGATTGAAAATAATCAGTTTAGTTCTGCTATAGTAGATGGCGGAAGAACTCAGTGTCCTTTTATATTGTTGCTCAATCATTCTCAATGTGCAGTTTGAATCTTGTGATTCTAAGATTGCTGCTCCAGTTATTACTCCCCATCTGCATTATAAATTTCATTAAGATGGAAGAAACAGAGAAGTAATGCCCTATCCCTCTAAAACTATTTCCTAGAAATTGTAAATTTACTTCTATTTTTATACCACTGGGAACTGTAGATACTTGCCCATGACCAGTTCCAGGAAGACTTAAAAAAATGCAGTTTTAAAATGATGATTCAAAGCCCAGATAAAATTCTGAGGTTCTGTTTTTAAGAAAGAAGGAGAAGAATAAATATTGAGAAGGCATTAATTTTCCTAACATTGAATTCAGACATATTATTCATGATTTTTAATGATTTATTGTAGTGTAAAGTAAGCTTGGTAAATTACTGTATTTCCTTTGTATATCTGTGCTTAGACAACTAGTAACTAGTTAGAAACTCAAGCATTGGACTTTGCCTAAGGTGATATTTCTGGAAGAAACCTCATGGATGTTGAAGAATCCCTTAGATAATCATGCCCTGTACTTTCACAATAGCAGTGCATTTGATTGCAGTTATAATAATAATGCGTTATAATTATTTCTTCCATATCTCTAATCTCTTCTATACTAATTTTGTTCAGGCAAACACTATTTTATTTTTTATATTCTTAGACCAAGGCCTCATGCATAATGTGTACCTACACATTTTTTCTTTCTTTTTATTTTTAGTTGTATACACTTTTTAAACTGGTAAATTAATGAATAAATAAACAAGGTTGCTCTTCGGCATTCTAGGATGTTCAGTTCAGTGCAGTCCCATCACAGACATGGAAATGCATCTGCCAAGGGTTTTTAGTTTCAGAGCCAAAATGTGGTTTTCTCTTATTTGTGAACATGTTTTGTTCCTGACACTTGGCATAGGATGTACCAGATATTCTTCAAAAATGCTAAACAAATAACACCAAAAGAAAACGGAGCAGACTTTCTTTGGTTGGGTACAGAGATTGTATCTGTGCCAACTTTGAACCATACCCTTCATGGAAGTGCCCTTCACAGGGATTGTACAGTCACATAGTGTAATTTGCAGAACTATGGAGGCCCTAACAGTGTAAACACTGTAACTTTATTATACACGGAATAATCTCTTTAAATATAACACAGTTTTGATGAAGTTTACAAGTACTCCAAAGTATTAAAGTACCAGAAATAAAGTATCTAAGTAATTAGTGCGATTTGCAAATCTACATGTCATTTATTGTGTGGGAGGTGGCATGTAGGTATAGATGTGGAGATATTAAATGGAATGAATACTTAAAGCAACATTTCTCAAATACAAGAAAACTAGATATAAACTAGTTTATGAGCATTCAGGTTGAAATACAGTAGATGAAACTCTAAAAATTTCCTCATTATATGATTATAAGACTAATCAATTGCTAGAGAGTATTTTATTCACTTCATCTCATTTTATAAGTTTTTTTCCATACTTGTATACTTTTCATTTTTTTCCACATTTTTAAATCACATACACACACAAAGAAGAGAATATCAGTCTGTTTGTTTGGTAGATTTGATATGATTATTTTTATTTAATAGTCTATTCAATTACTTCTTTCTAATGATTATCAACTAGAAATATTTTTAAATTTCAAAATATAATAATCTGTAAATATACACCAGGTTCTTAATACAAAAATTTGTTCAATTGTTCATAACTTTGGGTATATATTATTACAATCATCAAGAAGAGTACTCAGCATGCAGTGTTCAACAAAAGCTAAAATTTTACATTTAGGCATTATATTTTTTAGATTACTGTCTGTTAAAGTTCAGGTGTGTTTGAATAGAGATCATTATTTATCACCTTGTGCTAAAATAAAATCAAACTGGATCAATGATCTAAATATTAAAACAAAATAATCTGCTGGAAGGTAAAATTCTTGAAGACTTAGGCATAGCCCAGGAGTTGCTCAACAGAACACCAATTGCATAAGAAATGCATCAAGAATGAACAAATGGAATTGTAGCAAATTAAAACACAGAGTGAAGGAAGCAGAATAGGAAAAATGTATTTACTATTTGCACCTCACACAGAGAACTAATATATAAAGAACTCAGAATATTAGCTCTCCCACAATAAATGACCCCATCACAAGTGAATAAGTTAAACAAGTTCACTTCATAGAGAAAATATAAATGGCCAACAAACACACAAAGAAATGCTTAATATTGCAGGCTATTAGAGAAATGCAAATTGAAACAACACTGAGATTCCATCCCAGCCCATAAAGATTGGTAAACATCAAGAATCAGATAATTAAAAATGCTATAGAGGCTGGGGGAGAAAAAGAACATTTCTATACTATTATTGATAACGTAAATCATGAAAATCAGTGTGGATATTCCTCAAAAATTTGAAACTAAAAATTTCATTTGACCCATGTATTCTCCTTCTAGGTATCTTCATGAAAGACCAACAGTAATACATGAATATCCATGTTTATAGCAGCACAATTCATAATGGTTAAATATGGGAAGTGGCTATATGTGTGCATGGACAGATTAATGGATAACAAAAATGTGTTATTTACACAGAAGAGTACTATTCTGCCATAAAGAAAGATAGAGACAAAATTGAATAATTTCTAGGAAAGTTGATATACCTTAAGACCATAATATTAAGTAAAATAAATAGAAGTTTAACAATAGTGTGGTTTCTCTTATGTGAGAAACTCAAAGTATAAATGAAATAAAGAGAAAAATGAAAAATAGACAATAGGCAATAGAAGATACATCTTTTGTAAAAGTGCAGGGGGCCAACAGATGGAGGGATGATAGGAAGGAGGGGAAAAGAAGCGAGTGAAAAAATAATTGTAATGCATTCTGTACGTGTTCCAACTCCCCAAAATGAATGCAATCATTCCATACTATAAATATGTGATAATTAAAAATTAAAAGAAAATACAAGTGTTTCTAATGAGAAAATAAATAAATAAATAGATGTAATTTTGTGAAACAAAAAGGGGGCTGATTATATAGTTCAGTGTGAAATACCTGGGTTCAATTTTCATTATGGCTAATGAAAGAAAGAAAGTAAGTAAGTAAGAAAATAAGAAAGAAAAGATAGAAATAAAATAAAACAGAATAATATTGTACAATAGTGCTGTTTGATAGAATTATCTTTGCTGATGGAACTGTTCTATAAATTTATCCTGTTCAGGAGAGCAACCACTATGATTTTTGTCAATGGAGCACTTAAATTTAGGAACTGTAACTGAAGAATTCAATTTTCAGCTTAATTTAATTAATTGAAATTTAATCAAAATGTACATATAGTTAGTGACTACAATTTGACACTGAAATTCTAAAATATTCTGATATGAACCGCTACATTATTCATTTTATTTTATGTAAAATTTGTGCACTTTGTTTACATCTCTAAAAGTATTAGTGAGTCTAAGAAATCCATTTGAATTTGTGTTGACAAGTAAATTGATTAGGTGATACAATTTGTTGCTATAATATTTTGTAAAAAGACAAGAAACACCATTCAGTGATATTTTATTCAGTCTTAAAACATTCTAATTTAACAATTCTGCTTTTTCAAAATCCTATGCATAATAAAATATATCAGGTACAGATAGACCTTTTGAATAATTAATATAATGTAGTGGTAAACTCTGACTAAGAATAAAATTTAGAATTTATCTAGCTCCTAGTATTATTTTTATATCCCAGTTTTTGCATGGAAAAATAAAATATATTAGGAGACGATTTCAAGAAAACATGTTATTAGTTTATAAAATACCATATTTAATGCAACAAATTCATTGTTCATGTAGGAGGAAGATAATAGAGTAAATCATTTCTTGTACTACAGTTAAAGTTATTTTCTCTATAAAAATGTCATATTTTCAAAAAAGTAGATTAGATTAAAATCTGAAGCATGAAATGATTAGCAGATAGTATCTGGCAACCAAATCAGGTATTACGTCTTATTGCTTTCTGGGATAGAGGTATGATCAGATGAAAAGCAAATAGGAAAATGTATATTAGGTGCCTGGCTTACAAAAAAAAAAAATACTGTCTGCAATCAGTTACAGTTGACTGCAACAAAAATTAGTTTCCAGGGATCAAAAGAACTGAACAGCTGACCAGGGCAACTAGAATATCCCACAGAGTGTTAAATATTTATTACTAAGCCCCTCTCTCCAAACAATCTGAATTCTGGCATATTTCCACAAAGATAGCTCCTCAGTAATTACTTTGGTGTGTCATTTTTTCTAAAATTAGTAATTAATATTGGTCTGCTTGCATCATATCACATCTTTTTCATTATGGTTTCAATTTCTCTACCTTAAAAAAACATGATAAAAATAACCATTTTATGTTTTGTTCTCCAACTTGGACCATATATTTAAAAAGAAAGAATGAACAGTGAAAAAGGAGCTGCAATTTCTGTGAAGGAGACATCAAAGTTTATAGACCCAATTTATTCGAGGTTTTTCAAGGTCATTGCATTTCCCTTCCACTGCTTGGTATTATGAGTACTGTAATATGAATGGATCTTTTAGCCAGTCCCAGAACTTAATGAACTATTAAAGAATATTCCTGAGATTTTCTTTTCGATGGTTCTTTCTCAAAGCTTAACAGGTTCTAAGTGAAACTTCTGCTAACTACATTATTATGCATAGACAGAATTCCTGATCTTTTAGAATTAATCATTTTATTATTAATTATTTTCTAAAGAACAAGCATATCATAAGCCCAAAGAAAGCTGCATTTATAATCTTGTTGTCATAAATATGTCACCTTCTCCTAGCTTTCATAAACCTTAGCAAATTGCTACCTTAGTCCCATATGCTTTTAGAACTCAGTGTGCATACGCTATTTTATTTAATGCAGTTATTTGGCATTTATTTGCCTAAATAGAAAACCTATTGGTGACATTTCCATCTTTGGAGCCAACTTTTAGTAGAAGACAATTTCAATAAATATTATTTCTGATCTCTCTCTCATCATACCCCTTCACTCCAAATCACAGAATTTTTTTTTTTTTCCTTTGGTACCGGGGGATCAAACTCACAACCATGCACTTGCAAGGCAAGCGCTTCTGCCGCTGTGCTAAATCCCCAGCCCAGAAATTCTATTTATAAAATATTTTATATAGTCTTATTTTAGTGAACACCCCTATATTAGTCCTATCCTTTTACTCCTAAACTATTTCCCCAGCTCCCTATTCTTTTTTGGAAAATCTAGTTATTTTTTGTACTATTCATTCTCTTGTCCTCTCCTTCACCCTCTCAGTTCCAAGTTGGTATTGAGGCAGACAGAAGCTGACTGGAAGGTAAAGAAATACAAGTACTTACAACTACAACTACCACTCAACTTCTAATATTGATGATACATACCTACTACATGTCCATTGTTTATTATCAAGGCCTGGCACTAAACTAAGCACCTTTCATTGAACAAATGGAGGTTCAGTGAGGGAAAACTAACAGCTCTAGTTCATGTAGCAAAATATGTATTTGCAAATGGCACATAAAAGTGATCAAAACACATAGTGAATGTTTAATTTAAAAAAAAATTACAACAAAAGACACCTCGCCATTAATGCCCCTCAAAATATTCTTAATCACTTTGAACACAATTGCTCCATTGTTTCTGGGCTTACTAAAGCAGTTATGGAAGACTTTTTTGTGTGTGTCTTTACAAAATATGATCAAAATACATGCAGTGCTGCTGCTGAATGAACTCCAGCAAAATTCCAAAATATCACTGTGTCTTCATCTAACTTACTCACTGGATGTTGTTACCATGTAATTTCTGACCCTTCTCCAAGTCAAAGTGACTATGAAAGGTAAATATTTTGAACTGATTTGGGATATCAAGAAAACCAAGACAGTGCACTAAAGACATTTACAAAAAAGAACTTTATACCTGTGGCAAGAACTGTGTGATAATTGTGTTAAAGCAAGGGAAGTATTTTGAGGAGAATGGTAACAATATGTCTTTTATTGTTTTTTTCAGTTTAATCATATATATTATATGCATGTATGCCATTTATTCCCTGATAATTTCTCTATTAAAAATCATTACTATCAAATTTCTGGTAATCATTACTTTTGTCATTTTTCATCTTAAAATGACAATAACAACACCTGTCTTCTTGCTTGGAGAATTCTTACTAATCCCCCCCACCAGTTGAATACAGGCAATCTCTCCCAAAGTCAGATTTCTTTGAGCTGCACAGGTCATCTGACAATGACGCTTCTTCTCCCATCTGTTAGCTCTGAGCTCGACATGCTACCCCGTCTTTGCCACCCTCCTGTGTCTCTTCTTTCCCTTTTCACTTGCTATCTCTGCCTCTTCATTAATCTGTTGTTTTTTAACTTCTGTTCTTTAAGTCTGCTCTCTCTGTTATTTCCAAGATGATCATACATTTATGTTGATGTATAATAACAGCTGTGCTATATTAGAAAACAGCAGGAGTTGGATAAGTTGACACCTGTTGTGTAAAGGTAAATAAGCAGAGATTTAGAGGGTACTTTGCTCCTCTCATTTATAAAATGTTTTTAAAAATATCTCCAGGTATATTTGATAGTAGGAAGCTTTAATTAATTTTAGTTGTTTTAAAGATAATCTTCACAGTTTTAAAGAGCCTTTCAATTAGGAATACATTATAGAAGTCATCTTTTAGAAAAGAGAACAGGACATAAATGAAAGAAAACAAGGTTGTCCATGAGTGATTTATTATTCATGGTGGATGATAAGTGCATAAGGTTGCTGTTTTTTCTACTTTTACACACGCTTGACAGATTTGAAAAATCCTTTTAAAAGAAGCTGCATGGTATGTTCCTTTTGATTTAACCTTTATGGAACAAAAGTGTCTAATTTTATTCTTCCAAACTTTCTAATATTGTCTAATTTTATTCTTCCAAACTTTATGAACCAGTGTCTAATTTTATTCTTCCAAACTTCTCAAAAGAGGATTTTTTAAGTATAGGGGTGGAATGCAGGGTATTCAGAGTGTGGGGCACATCACATTATGAAAAAAAATCACATCAAGAAAATCATTTAATTTTTTTTTTTTTTTTTTTTTTTTTTGGTACTGGGGATCGAACTCATGATCTCATACTTGCCAACGCAGGTGCTTGTGCCATTGAGCTAAATCCCCAGCCCCTCTAAAATGCTTTAACATGTTAGAAACCTGAAAAATATTTGCTGTCCTTCCAGTGCATTTATAGGCAAAGCTTTATTTGTATAATTACCAGAGTCTTCTACTTCCCTTTCCACTGCTTCTATAAACATGATAGTGTTGGAAATAATAGTAATAATACATAATTACTTCATGCAATTTATACATTTTGACTTACTGAATTCTCATACCAGTTCTATGAGACGGGTGCTGTCATGATCTCCATTTTACAGATGAAAACCTACCACGTGGAGAAGTAATGGTATCAGTCATACAGCTCACCAATGACACAGCTGGGCTGTGAGCAAGCAGTCATTCAGGAATTCAGTCAACTGAGCTCCACTAAATACTTTCTTAATAATGTGTGTCAATTTGTTAACTTTGAAAACTATTTTATGTTACCAGTCCCTCTTTAAATAAGGAAACAGATTAAGCACCATGCGTTTTTGCTTTCTCACCTCCAGAGTGTGCCTCCTCTTGAACCAACTCTGCCACCATGCACCCTCCTGGAGACTCTGACTTTCTCACAATGAGGGATGCTATTCACTGATCATGCAGTGCCTCTGATCTCTGCCTCTGGTCGAGGCAGGTGGGAAGAGCAAAATTCAAAGTGCACTCACTGATCTTCCACACACCAGCAGGCTCATTTGAATGGCTCTCTCCTCCTGGCTGGATTCATGTGCTTCAGGATCAGACCAAGAGATCTGAGGCACCACAGGAGGAGCCCGACAATGCAGGACCCCACGAGCCCTGCTTCTGCTCTAAGAAGTTTCTGCAGTACTGCACTATCCCTGTGGTCCTGTAACTTGAAGGGCAGCTTTTATAACATCACTGGACTTCTCATGCCTAACTCTACTGCACCTGATGTGGAATCAGTTTGATACAGGAAGTTAGTTTGGGTAATTTGTTAGACAGTTCTTAGTCTCCTTTAACTTGTAACTAGTTACTATATTAAGACTTTCTTGGCTTTTCAATATATTCTTTGATTATATGCCTTACCAGTTTATTTGGTTACAAATTGAAATTAATCGTGAGCATAAGTGATTCTTTCAGATAGTAAGCTGTATGCCAGGAAATTAAAGTCAAATAGGAGTTTATCACTGAGAATGCCACTAAGAGTATATTATAGGAAGTACAAGTCAAATGACAACATTTCAACAAGTGAATCTTGGAGAAATAAGGCAAAATACAAAGAATGAAAGAATAGGTTTCATTCTATCCATTATTACAACTTCATGGAAACTTGTTTTTCATAAATTAGGAGTGAAAATTGGTTCTTTGGGTTAAACATCATCAGACTAGCTGGGCACAAGCACCTGCCTCTTAAGCATGAGTTCATGAGTTCAATTCCAAATACTAAAAAACAAATGAATAAATAACATCATCAGACCATTCAATCATTTTTTTTGACAAATTCTGGAGTCTCGCATATAAAAGATCCATTCTAATGGTTACAGACACCTTTCTTTCCAGGACTTTACAGTTTAAAGGAAAAGGTGAAAATGAATATTTTATGTACAAGTGATAATATAACAGCATGATAAAATATTTTGGAAAAATGTCTGTAAAACAAAATGAAATCTGCTGTTGAGGACTTCAATCCATACTGAATGTTAACCAAGGCTTTCATTGTATTCAAGCCATAACAATGATAAATAAGCACTGTTCTACTTTTAGAAAGGTAGAATCAGTTAATTTCCATGTGACTTCCAGACTATAGAGTTCTGGTCAAATCTTAGTTGTGGTGAGTATATATTCTGATCTTTCTGAGTTACAATTTGAATTCCTGCATTGGTTATGTTGTTGGAGAATGCTGTTGCTGAGGAGATTAGAAAGAGTATTGAGAAGCAAATGAAAATGAAAGCCTAACCCCCACTTCTGATTTTCTTTTTCTTTCTTTCTTTCTTTCTTTCTTTCTTTCTTTCTTTCTTTCTTTCTTTCTTTCTTTCTCTCTCTCTCTTTCTTTCTCTATTGTTGTTGTTTGGCCAATATGTGTGTTTATCAAGAAACCTATGGAAAACTATAAGAAAAACAAAAAAAATCATCAAGTGAATAATTTTGCATCTCAACCAGAGATTCCCCTCTCTCCTTTTCCCCCTACATTGATTAACTGTTTTGGCTTTATATAAAAGCTCATAAGTCAGACTTTCCCTTGGGAATTTCATTTCCTGGTAATGTCAAGTACAAATCTTTATTAGACCACAGTGATGCACTGTGTAAACCTCTTTAATCACCTAATTGTTTTGCTGTGAGAAACAGCTCTAGTAATAATAAAATTCCTTTAGTGATTACATCAATATTTGCTAGTGTTCTAGATTAAGAAACATCAGAAAAGGGAAAAATATAAACTCCTCCAGAGTACCTATTTATTATTGGGTCTTAAGTCTTTTTTTGTTGTTGTTGTTGTTGTTATTTTGCAAAATAGTATTTATCCTTCTGAACTGTGTGTGATTAATTATAATACATTATGATAGTGCTTTTCTTTGAGTTAGCTATATTTCAGAGAGATTTTGTGATATATTGATAAGCTTATCTTGTTATATAGTATCATTTAGAGACAGAGACATCAGAGCTGCCCGGGAAAAATATGATTTTCATGGCTTAATAGTGAGCTCTTCAAAATTTTTCAAGAATTAAAACATAAGCTACTTTCAAACTGTGTAACAAAAATTTTTGTAGCATTTAATGCAATGTTTCAGGATATGAATGTATTAACATAAGGTACTTTCCTAGGAACTGAATCATGAAATGCTTTAACAATAAATTAGAGAAAATTTGTATTTAATGGCATAAAAATTACAAAGAGAGGCAGTGACTCTCGCTTCATTTAAATTACCTATTACAAATATAAATAAATACGCCAGATGCATAAGATTTTTCTAAGGATGATTTAAATCAAAAACATAGAAAATATGCTCAAGTCCTAGAGTAGTTAGCATAATTCACTGGAAACCAACTTTTATCTTGGAAAAGGCAAAATGACAGAACTAAGAGAAGTAATGAGAAATATAGTAGCTGTAAGACCTTGAATATGCAAATTCTACAAAAGAATTAGATGATGTTAAATTGCTATTACAGCAGTAAAACGGGGTATGATGAGTACATGTTCTGACTCAGCAATTCTTGTTCTGAGACTTGAAGATTACGCATCGTTTGCAGAAATATGTCTTGTCTCAGAGCTGTGTGTGAGCTTCTTTGGAATCCCTCCCCTCTTTCATTTAATGCATCACAAGTTATTCATTCAGGGGCACTGCTACCTGTATGGGGTCTCACCCTTTAACTGCCATTTTTCATTGATTGTTTATTAATGGACATTTGAAGTGTGTAAGGAAAGATTGTTAGTGGCCGTTGAAGATGTGATACATTTAAATTCACTTAAAGTAGGTAGAGAAATGTTGAATCCAATAAACCCTTTTGCTAGCATCAGAGTATATGTGGACCAATAACTATTAATCCTATCTCCATTATTTTTTTTAAAAGGAGTTACTGCTTTTGAGAGGATAATTAGGTCTAAAAAGGATCAGAATATTCAGAGAGTCCCAAAGATAAGTAGAAAGCCTAGAGTAAATGTGTATTCTAATTGATTCACATCTACCTAATTAAAGAACTTTTCCATAAACCAATGAATTTTGCTCTACAGTGACTTTCAGCTTTTCAGAACCCTTTGAGTGAAGCAGTTTGTTAGATGCTTGGTGTTCTGGGTAAAAGGTGGGAGGAACCAAAGGTGACATTATGAAACTTATTTAGCTGCAAGGTTTTGAGGGCCAACTGTGTGTTGAGTAACTCCATAGTTATTTACACACAGGATTGTAACATATACAGTGTTATGAAATACCGAGAGTATGACACATAATGTAAAATATACAAGAAACTATAATGAAATTGAGTTTAAAAAACCTTCTCAAAGTCAGATGTGTAGTTCCAAGGACCATTATTATCTACACCTCATGCTTCATTCCCTACCTAATGGAAAATGTTTATGGAGACATTTTAGCCACTACATTAGGCAGTAGTACCTATGTTAGTTAGCTTCCCATCACTGTAATGAAGTACCTAAGACAGCTCATAAGGGAAAAAGTTTCTTTTGGCCCACAGTGTTGAGGGCCTCCGTCTATGATAATTTGGACCTGTTGCTTTGAGTCTTTGGTGAGGAGCATATCAGGGTGAGACGATGTGGCAGAGAAAAACTGCCTACCTTAGAGCTTGGATGAAAAAAAAAAAAAGAAGTAAGGCTAGAACATGCTTGTGGTGGCCTAAAGATGGCCCTTTAAGCCTCTGCCTTGTTGTTTCCCTCACCTCCCAATATCACCTCACTGTGGAACAAACCTTTAACAGACAGTTGTTTGAGTGATATTCAGCATCTAAACTGCAGAATATTTCATGACATTTGATACAAAATTATTAGCAAGAAAATTAGGTGAAGGAAATCAAATTACAAAGGTTACATAAGAAGAACAGAAGTCAAAGGGTTGCCTCACTTTTCACTTCCATCTTAGTGTCCTGGCTTACAAGGGATTAAAGAGGACATTTCCAGGACACTGTTTCCTGACCCAGATGGATGTTCTGTCCTTGTCCTTGGTGCCACAGACCCATGGAGAGTCTGTGCAACAGACAGGCTGAAAAGACTTTTTAAAATTTATTTAAAATGACGAATAGCTATGATATTGATATTGTGGGTAAATGGTGTCACTAGTGCAGTATTGAATTAAGGAAAGATATGAATATTGCACCTCATTCACAATCACCCTGTTTGAATACATTTGACCCTTTTGGTAAATATTTGTTTATCTGAAAGTACATTTTGCTTGATTTTAAAATGCATGACCTTTTGTTCCATAAGTAAGTAACATATAAAGAAAAACTTGCAGTTATAATACCTTGGTTTATTGAGTTCTTTATCTGAGGCAAATAACAAGCCTCTCTCTCTCTCTCTCTCTCTCTCTCTCTCTCTCTCTCTCTCTCTCTGTATGTGTGTGTGTGTGTGTGTGTGTGTTTATGTACTGGGGATCAAACTCATGACTTTCCTCATGCCACACAGGTGCTTGCACCACTGAAGTAAATTCCTGGCCCAAATCACAAACTTTTAAAGACTCAGTGTTGTAGTCAGGGGTTGTGAGGAGAACAATTAGAATCAGGACACAGAATTTATAATTTATTTTATGATGATCACCCAGAGTAAAACACAAGAAAATGCAGGAAATCTGTCCACAACACTAAAGACTCAGGGCTGTCCTGAAAAGTACTATAGCCATCCTCAGTGACACGGAGATCCAGAGCTCCTACGACAATACAACAGTCGAGTACATGCCAGAAAGCCAGTATGAAGTTTCTCCTGGGGATTAAAAGGCACATGACTTCCCCTCTGGAGTCAGAAAGCAATGCTGGATGTAAAGACCAGAGCTCCCCAAATTGAACCACAACCAACAAGGTCCCAAGCTCCTCCAATGACAATGGTAGAACTCACCCTGGAGAAGCTAGTCATGAAGAGCTCCTCCAAGAGAACCAACGGCTCAAACAGCAACACTTAGAGAAACCCACAACGCTTCGCTTCTCCTTCTCCACGTCTCTATTTATGCTGGCAACTTTCCTCAGGTGGAACATCTACCCTCAGCCCCATGCTGATTTAACTCAGCTGACGTTAAGTTGATCATCAGTTTTTAATCCATAACACTCAGTTTCCTCAACTGTAAAACAGGGTTCAAAATTTTAGCCCTGTGGTAAATTCTAAACATATAAGATACATAAAATTCTGAAAATGATAAAGTATTATACCAAAAAATATATTCTTGGAGTGACCATGAGATTATTAGACTGTGTAATTTCTTTTTTGAACACACCCAGAAAAAAATGAAAGATCAGGAGAAATGTAAATAACATCACAAATAAGATATTTCATATTATCAGGACAATATTGGAAATTTCTGAAGGCAAAGCAGGTGCTGTAATCCAGGTTACAGGCAAAAGTCAAAAGTCCGACAGAAGTTGTTCCTGATATTCTACAAAGCCTGAGTATATTTTCATTTTATCCTTTGTAAATTTTTATATGTATTGAACATATTATTTAAGCCAGTCTGTCTTTCCTGGAGATGTAAGCAGTAATTGCTGTGCTTGTCATGTTTTTATTATAACCCATACCTAGCATGCTGAAGGATGCATTATAAACTGTCAGGAAATCTTTGATGAGTAAGTTAAGAGATAGATAGCATCCCTCTAATAGAGAAAACTAATTCATTTTCAAGTTCATTAACCTGCAAAAAAATGCTATTATTGTGTTCTTACTAATACTGATATAGTCTGTCATATGAAATTTAAAATTTGCTACAAATTTCAAAAAAGATAACTAGTAATTGATAATTCAAAGAAAGCCTAAAACAGATTGTTGAAAACTTAGAGAAGTTTAAATTGAAAAGTAATTAATCCCTGATTTTATAAACATAAAAGAATATTTTAGCATGTACTGTAGCTGGTAATACGAAATCATACTGGAAATGAAACAGTCTCTGGCTGAGGAAAACATGGTACCTGTGCCACCATTTGGTGAGATTATGGAGTTGCAAATAATTATTGCTATTTTTTCACAGCAAAATATGATTAAGGAATTCCGTGGTTAGTGTAATATTTAAATTTGGGAACAATATATATGATTTTAAACCATGGCTTCCATTATACATAATATTATAACTTATTAATTGAAAATATTATGAAGGTCACATTTTTTTTATTTGCAGAGTATTTATACTTGGCGTATAAATTGAGGGAAAAGTACTTGCTTAGCTGACCATGACTCAATGATTTGCATGTTATTTCTAACCTGTAAAAACAGGGTCAAGGAGTTCAAAGTTATGAGGAATCATTTTTTGTTAAAATTTGTAGTACCTAAAAGACTGTACTTTTTCCTGTATGTGTGTGGCATAGCCTTAAACTCTTGAGACCAACTTTTTTTTTTTTCTAGGTTATGAGCTGAGCTTAAACCCATTTCCCAAAGAGAAGAAGGAAAAGAATTAACATGTGCTATGTACATGTGTCGATTCCCTATGTGAATATAGTCATTATCTACTGTAAATACCAAATACTAATAAAATAGAAATAAAAATTAAAAAATGAATTGAAAAGAGCAGCATCCAGAATGAATGTTTTACCTTTCTAAGAGACACTAACGTTGGACAAAGAAACTTATGGTTACTTGCAAATTAGCTCTGTGAAGTTGTGGTTTCATTAGCATCAGTTTGTAGCCAAGCCCCCAAATTGTCTTCCTCTCCCCTGTGATTATACTGCTGCAGGAGTAGTGTCCTAGAGGCACATTTGGTTCTATTTGTGGAAGGGACATTGCTCTCCCTGATGAGCTTTCAGAGGCCAGCAGCAGCAGCAGCTACACAGAACTGCAAAGGAAAATGAATTGGGGTAAAACTGTAAATTTGCCTAACTTTTTAAATCATCTTCCATCTGTTTTTTTGCCACTTATTAATATGAATAGTCATTGCTAGCAGATTTCAAATTGTTCCTAGTAACATGACTTTTAAGAACTACACATTCTCATAAGTTTTAGCAATTTCTTTAAATTCTTTTTTGTTTCTTCTTTAATTCACTTAAAAGGTGTGTAAAACTCAAAGTCATAGTCTGAACATGTGTAGAAACTAAGAAGACTAGGGACTTGCTAAATATATGTATTTACATATATGTATATATACATTTGTGTATTTATATATATGTGAATAAAAATTTTATTTCTCTAAGATATGGATAGTTACTGAACAATTCTATATACAGGACAATATGCAATTCTGAAAAAAATCAATTCAATGTTTTATATTGAAGGAATAAATAAACTCCATGTTAGAGAAGAAATATTAGAATTGTTTTGAAAACATTATTTTAGTGTAGTTTTTATTGTAGTAAAGTTATCATTTGCTATATAATTAATTGACCTCTAAGAGGTAAATCACCCTTTTATGACAGTATGGGTCTCTAATTTTTTAACATATACTTACAAAATTCAGAATAACTTCATATCATTTCATTAATAGTAAAGAGACAAAGCCTGAGTCAGGAAGAATGATTTGCCATAATTCTTCTTCTCCTTCTCCTTCTCCTCCTCCCCCTCCTCCTCTTTCTCCTTCTTCTTCTCCTTCTTCCCTGAAATTCACATTTACTTGGGACAGAAAGCATTTGCCAAAGATAAGCACAACATAATATATTTTAACTTTAAGATAAATATATTATTTATGTAAGAAAATATAGGATGTTTTAATCTTTACAATCAAGTTTATAAATTCCATGTGAACTTGAGTCCACAGAACATTTAAAGCATGTCTTAGCAATTTATGTGATTTCTGCAGATTAAAACAATAGACTATGATTATTTCAAATATAATTTAAAAAAGATGTATAGTAGTGTGTTTTCTTTTGTCCCAATAAAAATACCATCTTATTTATAACATTGGTTATTGTTAAACAATCATTGATACTTAGGATTCAAAAGCTAAAATAATAAAGTTCCTTTTGTTTTCATTTATGTATGCTGTTTTCAAAATCACAGATAATTACAGGTCTTTTGGATCCAGGTTTGATGTGAATTTTGTAAACCATTTGCCCTTTCTGATGCCACTGGATTGGCAAGCTAAAGCCTCTGAAGATTTTACCTTTAGAGAGAGGTTGCACCTAGTTTCTCTCTTGTTGAGTGTTATATTTTGAGATGAAAATGTCCTGTATATAGGTTGAAACTTCTCTGGTGATGAATATTTGTTCAGGAATGGCATAGTTTGACAGTGAGAAAAGTAAAAGTAAAAAGAATAACTTCATAAATGGAAATAACTAGGGCTGGGGATTTAGCTCAGTGGCATAAAGGCTTGCCTTGCAAGCGTGTGGTCGTGAGTTCGATCCCTGGTACTGATGAAAGAAAAAAAAGTAAATAAATAAATGGAAATAACTGAGAAAAAGAGTCAAATAAAGATAAAATGAAGACTAGATTTCTAACTCTCTTGCAATAGAAAATTTTATTAGGAATAAGATTTCCATTCTGATGTTAACCCAATCAAATGTAAATATTAAGTAGTAAATATAAGTTGTTTTAGAGCCATTTAAGCAATGTTCTAGTTCCCAATATAGAAATATATTTTAAATTATTTAAAAAAATACAAATTATGAAACTATGACTACAAAATAAGTATTTCCTGTAAAAGGTGCTTTAAATATGAGCAAGAAATATTTTATGAAATAGTTTATAGCTTGATGGTCTGTATATCTCAAATGTATGCAACATATTTATCTTAAACTATTTCCCTTTTAACCTCTTATATCATTATATTAGTGACACCAAATATAGTCTCCTTTTGGCTGACTTTGCTTCTTTGGAATCTAAGCACCTGGATTAATAAATTACCCAAAAGCATTCTTTTTGCATTCCCCGCTGTTTTTCTTACAAAGAAATCCAACATATTAGCAAAAATTGGTGTCGCCATTTGTTTTAGAGAGGATAGCCCCATATAGTTACTTTTATTGTAAAACCTACCATAAATTAAATCTCTTTGAAAATTTACTGGCTAAATATAATAATGGTTTGTTTAACATCAAAAATCAATTGGGTAAAGGGTGGGAATTGCCATATTAGAAGACTGTTTTAGCACTTAAATGATGAAAACACTCTACACATTTTAAATTATTTTTCCTAACTCATGTTCATTTTTTATAATGGTAAGATAGGGATAGAAAAGAAGTTAAAACATGCACAATCTACATTTTTTAAGGCTGAAAATGCACTCCTAAGTGCATGTACTAATGTGAGTTTTAGTAAGTTCCAGGTATTATTGGGCAAAATAAGCACCTAGATTTATTTCATACTCTTATTTGGGGGATTAAATTTCAATGTTGCAACCACAAGGTGTCAAAACTTTAAAGTACATTAACCTGTGGCATTTACTTCCTCAGAAACAAGGACTAGTCCAGCAATTTAATCGCAAATCTTCTAACTAGAACCCCTTGAAACTAAATTTCTGTTTGTTTATGCTTATCATTCTAGAAGGAAGAAATCACAAGGTCTGAGGAGAAAGGCAGGATACAGGAAACACTGACATGCCTGAGATGTTTGCTCTTTTTCCTGCTGTGTACACAGCATATGAAATATCCAACAGTGTGACTTATTCCCATTTTTGGCTAGAAAAAGCAAAGTGAGTAGCACAGTCCATCATGAGGGTAGGAAAAAGGTTGAACTGGTTTACGGACATGAGTATCTCTTCTTTGTCGTCTTAGTCTTTGTCTTCACCTTCGTCTCCTCCTCTTGTTCTTTCTTCTTCCTCCTCCACACCCTCTTCTTCCTCTTCTTCTTTCTCATCTTCTTGTTCTTCTCCTTTTTCTCCTTCTCTTTCTCCTCCTCCTCCTCCTGCTTCTTCTTTTTCCTCCTTCCAAGCTAACAGCTCTCTCAAAGCAACAACACGTTCTGTCTTTTCATCTTATACTATGCCACTCACCACACTTAAATTGTTACACAGCCATTATTATCATTGAATTATGGTAGTTGGACAAGTATTTTGTATTACTATGATCATATGCTTTGACACTATAGTCCCATCTAAGAAGAAAGAGAAAAATTACCTTGGAAATATAATTTATAATGTAACATGCTGTTTCTAAGAGATTATTACTAATACTGTATAGATTACATACTCATGGTCACATCTTTATGTGTATTGAGATTTAAGAAATTATCACAGTAATTGTAACCTAAAGTTTCAATCCATATTATATATTTAGGTATTATAAATGGTCAGATAATTTATGCCAGACCAAAATTAATGTTATGATATATATCAGTCAGAATTTTTGTTTAAAATCCACATGTGATTTTGTCTCAAATTAAGCATGTGTGGATGGAATAAATTATAAACTGGTAGTTACACTTTTTGAAAGATTCAGACTCTTAAATATTTACCTGAAATATCTAGTAAATTATTGTAAAAATATATTTAAAAATCTCCTGCCTGTGTTAAAGTGAAATATTTAAAATTTAGCTGTTTCACAGCATGAAACCAGAAAAATTTACCCTACCTTCTTTCCAAAGTATCTTCTTCCTTTTAGTACCAATATTTAAAGATTTTTTAAAATTCTGAATACTTTGTGAAAAAAAGAAAAACTTAAGTCTGATGAATGATCTTCCTATGACTTCTTTAAAGCCCTTTTCAACATAAAAATTATATTGAAAATGAATCAAATTCTATCAACTAGTGTTCATATAAAGAACATCAACAAACAGCTGCATGTCTCAAAAGTTTAATGAGACCAAGATTTTTTTCCATGAATCTAAAATAAAATTATTTTTTGGCACATGGATACAATTTTCTTTTGTACTTGACTCTGAAGATTCTTACAGCATTTTAGTGCTTTGAAGTGTTTATTCAAGGCTATATCGTAGCTGGCAGAGAATCAAAGTTATTTAGGAAGAATAAAGAATATACATCAAATATCAGAATTACCACTCAGAAAGCCTCATCTGCCACAGTGTGTAGTGAAGCTTTTCATGTTTGCTTTCTGGTCAAGATATATTGTGTATTGCACAGATTTCATGCTGACAAGTGCAGATACATGATTAGAGCAAATTTTCCTTTAATCAGCCGTGAGTATTCTGGTACATCTCATAATGAGATAGAGTTTTGTACCTTTTATTATTTTGGAAAGATTAGAAAATAGTAATGCAAGAAAAATGAGTCAGGGCTGTACTGTTCATTGATTTCACGTGATTATTATCACTTACATTCATTGTTTTTCAATATAAAATATAAGGATAATTGACTTTTTAAAATGCTTCCTCCCATTTCAAGTTAAATTTTAATAGCATTATACAGCTTGTTCTTGATTCATTTTTGTTTAACATCATGTCTACAGTGTCAAATATTTGTTAAGATAGCATTCATTTATTTATCTCTATCAAGCATCCTAAAGGACAAGTATTAATTAGTCACAAGCATGTCCCCCAAATTTTTAACTAAGTACTAAATGAGAAATCAGTCTATAGACAACTATGAAATATTGCTTTTAACTTTGTTTTTGTAACTTTTTAAGAATTATTTAACATATGTAGAATCTTTTATAATGCAGCCCTTTTATATGCAACCCTTCTCTGGATCTGTGGCATTTTGAAGAAGGATGTTGGATTTAGTCCTAATTATTGCTGAAAGAAAAAATCCTGTTTCAAAATGTGTGAGTCATAAATGTCCAAATTAGTACTGTGAGGAGGTTTAAAGGTTTAAATCTCCCATTGAGAAAGCCACCATTGAGAATTTGCAGAAAATTGCTCTCTTCTCACCCTTAATTGCATTATTTAAGTTGAATATTGCCTCTATGGTATAAAGCATAAGTAATAAAATTGTTTTCACTTATTATGCAAAGTCCCCTTCAAACAAATTATAGGAACTACAGAGGAGACAGGCATTCTTCATTGAATCAAATAAAAAATAAAGCATCCAGACTGTGAATGAATGAGAATTTTAATTCAGTTGTGTATGAAAAGAGAAAAAGGGAAGCTATGTTCTTACAGAATTGTTTCTTTTCATAGTTTCTATTCAGCCTTTGTATACTATTATAAAAATGACAAGAGAAATATATATTTTTCTGTAAAATGATATCAAACCATGGAGAATTATTTCCTTGGAGTAAAGGTAAATGTTTTTTCTAGTCTCAAAAGTAATAACTCTTCCATTTTAAATCACTTTTAGTAGAGCATATTGCGATTTCTTAAATTTATTAATAAATTGAATAAATTGTTTTGAATAGGATTCATTATAGAATAGAATTACTATTTTAATTGAGAAACTAAACTAGTTTTAATATTATAGGAATTAGTCAAGATGGGCTTAATGAGAATCATTTTAATAATTTCATATTACTTGGACCTTAAATATTACTTAATATAAATTGATGAGTGCTATTTGAGTGTTAGACTACTAGGTAGTGTTGAAGGAGTTCCACTCGTAAATGGAATCTGTTGATAATTTTCCCATAGGCCGAGGCACATTTCTTCTTTGGAGGTCTCAAGGAAGAATGATATTAGCATTTTCAAACCACTGTGTCTTTTAAAAGTATTCGTGTTTAAAAGAAGTAAAGTATAACAAATAGTTTTATCAACTTTCCCATCAATTATATATGTATGATAAAATGAAAATTTATCTGAACACATAAACTACAAAATATTTTAAATGTTGTTTGATGTCATTAAAAGTACTAAGAATCTTAGGTATTATCTTTTAATATTTATTACTGAAAGACACTTGAATTAAAAATGTTTCTGCCATCAGTAATCACCTTGTGTACTACAGATATAATGATTTAAAATATAAAGAAAATTTACAATTTTGCTTATATATTCTATTATTTGATTAAGTGACAACTCTTTATATAATCATTATAGGTAGTTTTTTAATATTATGCATCTATTTTTTTCAATTTTTGCTTTCTTGTCTTTTTCAACCCAGTTAGTTGAATAAGAATTCACAAATAGTTCAGAATTAAATCAGAAATTGTGCATCAGAAAACTCATGATGTATATGTTATAGCTCCTTTCTTTTAAACAGATGACTATTTTTAAAAGCCACAATGGTTTTAAAGATCACAGTGGTTACTCAGACCAAGTAACAGAATACTTAAAATTTTTAAACACAGTCATAATACCTGTTTTATTAAATTCCTGGCTGATATGCCAATATTTTATTAAGAATAAATGCATTAATTTATATTTGCAATTTAATGAATGTAGATGGTTAATCTGGTTTATTCTGGGATCCCAAATCAATGACTTTACAAAACATAAGTTTTTTTTTGTTTTTTGTTTTTTTTTTTTACTTATGCTATGGCTTGTGTCTATATGTCCCTGAAAACTCATGTAGTCCTGGGTGGGGCTTGTTGGAGCTGACTGGATCATGGAGATGTGATATAGGAATTAAGGGTGCATGGTACTCAGTTAGCCCACTGAATGGAATTAACATAGTTTTGGGTGGCAGCACCCAGAAGACTTGTAGCCTGGATGGAATTAAAAAAAAAAAAAAAAAAGCCTATTTCACTGTTTCGCTTCCTTCGACCTCCTCTGCCATGGGCTATTTGTCCTCTGTCATGCCTCTCTGATATGCCACTCTGCCTTAGAGACATCAGATAGGAACTGAAACTGGTACAGAATGTGAGCTAAAAAACTTTTCCTTTTTAAACTTGTGGGTATCAGATATTTTGTACTAGAGAAGAAAAAAGTAACTCAGGAAGCTATTACTACTCTATTGTAAACAAATAAAATATTTTTTTTTAACCTGAAAGTGTTATAGCTAATAAATTTAACGAGAAATAATGATAAATAATTAACAAATCTATTTTCATTTGGTAAATATTTCACAGAAGAAATTCTGCTTTTACTAAAGTAGATTCTCTTCTTTAGAATTGAACCAACAAATGCTACCTAAAATGATACCAATCAGACTAAAGTTTTTAAACTATTTTAGAAAGATGAAAACTTTAAGTTAAAAACAATGTGCTAAAGCAAATATGGAATAAAGATTCATATGAGAACATCTTACTGCCAGTGATTGTCAAATTGTTCATAGCTGCTGTAAATGAATAAGGCACAGGATAGGGGCTTTTCCCTGAACATCAGTCTCCATCTGCTGTCTTTGTGTTTGCTTTTTTGTTTTTGTCTCTTTTAACAATTGAACTTGATAGTGTCTATATATTTTGAGCCCTATAATCCATCTTTCAACCATGTGTCAGCAACACTCAGTAGAAAACAAATTCCTGTCTTTGGGCTTAGAGTGAATCATAGAAATGAATTTGTGCATGTCCAAACGGGATTTTGGTAGCAAGTGTGTCACCACAGAATTGAGACATATTCTGTGCCTTTGGGCCACTGGGTATAACAAAATCCAAGCACAATTTTGAAGCAGATTAAAAATTTCCTTTTTGTGCAAATTTTCTTTTGTTTCAAAGCTGCCTCTTTTAGACACTGTAGTAAACTTTAGTACTCGGTGTTTTTTATTGTGTAACAAGTTACACTTTAAATCCATTACTCCATACAGCAATATATAGAATATAGAGAACCGTAACAAAATTTAGAAATGGAATTTTAAGGAAGATTCCATAAAAAAAAAAAAACCTTCTTAACACCAAAGGCTGTATTTATAAAGAGACTTGCTAAGGGAGAAGATAATTCTTTTCATTCTGACTTGTTTATGATTTGGGAGTTAAATTATCTCCACACATTAAAAATATGGTACATAAGTAATGGACATGCAATTTTCTCCCCTTCTTTATCTTACTTCCCTTCTCTTCCTCTTCTTCCTGGCCTTTCCTTCTTCTTCTTCAGTCAGTAATCCCTTATGCATGTCTTCTTAATTTATTTTCTGAAATTATTTATTGAGCAATATGGCTTGATCATGAATCTAAACTGAGTGTTAAGTACATAATTAGGTATCTTATCTAAAGGAAAAAGGGATAATTTGACTTATTTTATAGTTGATTTGTTTGAAGCCAACATTTATAAGGCTCTTTTCTTTGTCTTTGAAAATATACTCCAGAAGGACATATTTTATGTCTTTTTGTTGATTTTTATGAATGTGTCATCACAAATATAGTATGAAGACCATAACTTTTAGACAACCTAATAGAAACATTTAATTTTATGCTGAGTAGCTTCATTATGGTATATTGATAAAAATTTCCTTTGATATCTACATTAAAATAACTTTCAAAACTTTAGTATTAGAAGACTTATATCATTAAATTTGGAAATTATTGTAAGGAATAATTTATACATACTTAAAACATACTTGAATGCTGTAAAAACACAATTTAATATTTGTATTTTAACATGTTGCTGTTAGGTCTACGAAGTTACATTGGAAAGGCTTCTTTTTTAAAATACAGGTTTACTTGTTCAGAGAAATGTATAAGCTGTAAAATTATTTTTTACCAAAATATTTTACATTATTTCTAGAAAATTGATGTGGAACATATAAACAACAAGCTGGAAAGTATATCTGTAACCTTACAACAAAGAAATTATTTTTGTTAACATTTTTCAAAATCTTTCTTTGAAGACATATATGTGTATAAACACTAATATTTATAAAAAAGTAGGATAACTAACATTATATTTTCAAGTTTTGGTCCATTTAACAATATATTTTGAATTATATCATGTGTCTTAAGTGAAAGACCCCATGAAAAGATTAAATTTTAGCAGCAGAATTTCAGTTGTAGGTTTCAATCCAAAATTTTGGATTATTTGTTTCTCTTAATTGAAATGGAATGATATAATCTGCTTCAGGAAGTTAAATTCCTCCTCTGACACTAAGACAAGCACATGGTCCAGAAGACACCATATTCTTGTTTGTTTGTTTGTTTTGTTAATAATGAGTCTTATTGTGTTGATTCCACATAAGAAAATTAAATATTTCCAAGAATCGGTTATTTTTGTGAAAGCTTAGTGACGGGTGGCAGTGGGATTTAAGAGAATCACATGCTTAATGGGAGCAGAGTCTGACTTTACTTCAACAAATATGCAAGAGTGAGGCAGTGACAGCAACTGACATACAGATTATATGTCTGGACTTCTGGGTTATAAACTCAATTCTATTTATTAACTGATTGACTTTGAGTAACTTCTTTTTATTTAAACTCAGTGTTCTTGATTTCCTTGTGCAGAAAATGAAGATGAAGGTAGCATTCTTCATAGATTTTTGTGAAAATTGAGTAAATTTACATCCACACATATACATCATTCACATCCCTCTCTGAGACATTTAGGGTAGTGTGTTGTGCATGACAGGTGCAGTTTGAGAAGTGAGTTGCCGAGTTTTACTCATTGGTCAGCCAGTGCAGGCATTATTCCTGATAAATGTCTGCTTATTTCAAAGTGGATGTGTAATAGATTTCATAAAATCAAACTTGGTTAGGCAAGTGAATTTGATACATTCTTTGTAGTAATCCTTGGAAGAACACATAAAACGATGCTGTAAATATTCTGCAATCACAAATGGTGACTGGACAGTATGTTTACTTTATTAAAACTAACATATTGCTGTTGCTATTATTATCATCGGTCACAATTAACTATGAGTAGAAATTAGTGCATCTGAGTAAATGCTTTTGGGAGTGTACTTTAATCTGTACTAATAAATGGAGATTCTGGTGATTATTCCTGATAGTGCACTAGCCAGCATTACAATAAGGTTACAGAATAGTATTACAAAACTGATTAAGATACATTTTGTCATTTTAAGAATCTTGCATCTAAATAGAGTCACATTACAATACTTAGAAACAAACCACTACTATAATAGCAGAATTCCACCTACTGGTCAAAAGAACAAATATGCACATTTGAAACTCTTGGTGAAAATAGGCATCTTAAAGTCAGGGCTAGACTTTTTCTTGAAGATGTGGAAGATTTGACAAAAAGAAAAGGAGAGTTAGAAATAATTTAGTGTAAGAGGAGAACATCAATAATAAGGCAAGACTAAGATAAGCAGCCAGTAAACTTGGTTTGGAAAGTTGTGAGCTTACAGAACTGATTTGTAATGACTTAGATAAACTACACAGTTGGAAGGAACAGTTCCCCCAAGACTCTCATTCTGTCAGCTTCAACTTCAAGTTCAGGGTCTTAGTTCCACCCTCACATCATGCCAGCTGGCTATATAAATTCAGAAGTTACTACTACTTTCCTGAATTTTGTTAATTCACTAGAAATGCTAATAGAATACATTTGTGTTCATGTTTAGTAAAGGAAAAAGACATATGGTAAAAATAATCAAATGAAAAAATATTAGGGCCAAGTGTATGTGGGGGGCATCCAAACTTGAAGCCTTCAATTATGTAGCCCCATGCAGTCATGGACAGCATTACTTCTTCCTATCCATGGGGTATGACAACATGCAGAGAGCACTGCCAATCAGGGACACTCCCCCAAGCCACTGAGTTCACAGTTTTTGCTAAGACACCATCATATACGAGGCACTGGCTAACCTTTAACTTACAGCCATTCCTGAAGATTTCAGTTAATGCCTTTTGCTTCTTATTCTTCCAGAAATTAGAGTCACATTGCTAACTGTCCTGTGGCCAGAACTTCCAGGGCTATGACATTTGTAACAGACAGAAATTCTAGAACCCTAGAGATATGCCCAAAATAACTTTTAAGCAAAAAAAAAAAAAAAAAAAAAAAAAAAAAAAAAAAAAAAAAAAAAAAAAAAAAAAAAAAAAAAAAAAAAAAAAAAAAAAAAACATAGCTCTTTCTGGATAAGATTACTCCTCTCTTGCACAGGATGACATAGCAATTTCAAATCAAGGCATTTGATACTGTGGAAGCAATGTAATTTATTGAAATTGAAACAAGCATAATAGATGCAATCTTTTAGAAAGGTGATTGTATTGTTAGCATGTGGAGTAGGGAAAAGAAAATGAAATCTTTTGCAATGATATAGGTCTAATGAAATGGGGACCTAAACAGAGAACATGTGATGAATCTGTGAGGTCGAGTCAGCTTCTCACTGTAGCTGTAGTACCTCGCTCCATGTCTGGTAGAACCAATAAATATACATGCAAATAATCACATTTCTTGGATATTAAACAAATGTGACTTCATTTTTGGATCAAGAAGTATGAGGGTAATAGTGTCATGAAAATATTTTTAGAATGTTTAGAAATGAAATTTTACAGATAGTGTAGGATATAACTTCAAATACATTGAATTTTGAGATAGTAAGCAAATCAATTGTAAATGTTTTACAGTTGGTTAAGATTGTGGAATTAAAGTATGGTTAAGACCAATGACAGGCATGCGTTGTGTCAGTGATTAAGTCATGGTTATGGTATTTGAAGTCTAGAAGCAAATGATTCTTCAAAACCTTGGATGTTTAAGAATATGTAAATAATGTTTTTTCAGTGTATTTTGATATTTGTTTCACATTCATGAGAATAATTAATATCTCCTCATCATAGCATACACTTCACAGTTGGTGCAAATACCTTAGCATGTGAGCTGCACAAATACTGATTTTTCAATAACATACTTTCTGATATAGATTGAGGGACAAGAGCTCTGGAGTAGCAAAACATAAATGAAAAGATCTTTCTACTATTATGGGAGATGGTGATTTATTCACAGAGTCTTTCTAATGTACTCCCTTTCACCTTCCAGTCAGTAGGAAGACCACATGACTCAGCCTGTTACATAAGACATGGGCAAAGACTTGCCACGCAGTTCTGGGCAGGCTTTTATTTATCTGATGCAGTGTCACTGCCCTTATTTCTCCTTCCATGTCCTTCTGGCTGGAATGGAGCTATTCCATGACCAAAAAATAAAGAGAGAATTTCTGTAACATTGGTTCTGACATTGAACTGATGAATGAACCAGTACTAGCTACTGCCCAATTTAATACAATTCATTATGTAAATGACAAAGCTCTGTGATCTGAAGACTTTTTATGTGGATTTGCTCATATAACCACTGCACTGGGTTTATAATCTTGCCAATGCAAATCCCTCGTTAGTGAAATATAAGTGATCTTAATGACACCTAACTGTTAGTATGACATAGGGCAGTGAATTATGTTTATGAAAACTGCTTCACAATATGTAAAATGCTGTATAAATGTTAGTTGTCATTGCTCATAAAATCATATATGCCCTTTCTCCATAACCAATTACCAAGGTTGATGATAATGATTGAAAGAGAAAAAGTTTCTTAACAGAGAAAGGAATAGTTTTTAATGAATTCTGAACAGCAGTTAGCTTCTTTAGCAATGCTGTATAGACTCATCTTTGTGCCTTAGCACCTGGTCAGGTTTGAAACCAAGAACACAGAAGAGGAATTTATGTCTATAATCTCATTTCTTCACCTTCCGATGTTCTGTTACAAGGTTGCTACTGGAATTTCTACATCAGTAAAAGCATATGTAGATTATAACTAAACAGGATGTTTTATAAAGAAGTTTACAAGGTGGATGTAGTGGCACACACTTGTAACTCCAGCTACTTGGGAACTTGAAGCAGGAGAATTGCAAGTTGGAGGCCAGTCTGGACAACCTAGCATAACTTCATCTTAAGATAAAGTAAAAAGGTGTTTGAAATGTAGCACAGTGGTAGAGTACATGCTTAGTATGCGTAGGACCTTGGGTTCAATTTCCAAAATCACACATTGGAAAATAATTAGTAATAATAATAATTACAATTATAATAATATCCACAAGGTGAAGTGCTATCTCCTGAGGGGATAAGGGTGACACTAATGTTGGGAGCAAACACACATCCTTTCTTTGAGTTACTCCAAGCCAAATAAGAACCTAAAATATCTATATTGTGTTTCACTCAAGGAAGATAAACTAAAATAAGAAAATGATGAAATACCTAGCTCATTTGCTAGCCTGAGACAATTATTTTAATAATACAGATTTAATCCACAGGGTGACTGGTCATTAGAGAAAATATGTATTTACATTTTTCATAGATAACTGTGTAAAACTAGAACTACAAGCTGTAATCTTTCAGTAGTCTTCACAGATTTCAAGTACACTGATCCATTCTGAGTGAGCCTGTCTCCAAACCTTGTCTCCATGTTGAACTCCCCAGGTACTCAAGCTGACAGTGGCTGATTGAATTCTCTATCAGGTCTGACCTTGGACCCTGAAAAAGAGTTCCTTCCTAAACCTGACCTCTGGAGCTATTCTGGAGCTCATCAACTTAATGCACTAGGGCACAGGACAGAGACTGGGGTAAGGTGAGTGATGTGTAAGTTTAAGGGTCAGTCTTACATCCAAGACCAGTTTTGCACTAACATTACCCTAACTCTATCCCTAATGGGAAAGAAAAATATCTTTAACTTCATACCACATAAAAACATGAATCTTTGTAGTCCTTTACCACAGAGCTCAGTCTTCATCATTGAAGTGAAATCCTAAGTGTCTGTGATGTAGCCAGTGTAGGTCTTTCATTTTCATCTCACCTGGATTTCAGGTAGCCTCTTACCTGGAGGATGACTCCCTAAGACCCTAATTCTCTCACTCTGGTGTTCCATAGAGTACAGTGATTCAGTTAGAGTTTTATGAACGCTAGGATACCTACCTCTGGGTCCTTCTTCATTATTGTCGTGTGCCAGTTTTCTCCATATCCTTCATACATCCCAGGCCTTTTCCCCAATAATCAAGGAACCAAGTGCTCCCACAAACTTTACTGCTTCTTCATTTATTAAGCAGGCAGTTCTTAAACATCTATTCATCTATTAATTCACTGACAGTTATTCAGTTTTTTGTGACAAAAACTGTTCAAGGAACAGAATATACATATACATAAAGTACAGAATATAATTTGTTAAGTTACCTTCAGTGGGGTGACGGACCAACAAATATTAAGTACTATGAAAAAAATGTAAATCAAGAACAGGGAAATAGAATAATAAGGCAAGATATTTCCTTTATATCAATCACTTCATCTTTTTTAAAAATAAATGTTAGTATATTCTTAGTATTAAAATGGAATTCCTGAAACACTTGGGAAGGCTCAAAGCATGATTAGAATATAGATGATGGTCACTGTGTTGACTGGGTTTGCACAATAGCTAAGTGATTTCTAATTACCCTTTAAAAAACTGATTCATAATTTCACTAGAAGCTTGGAAATTTATTGTATCATTAAGCAGTTCACCAATAATCCCAACTGAAAATAAATAGTGCAAGGACATTAGAGGTCATCCATCAAAAGTGAAACTGCAAATGTTGACTCTGACTCCAATATTTTGTAACAATATCAATGTTACCATGTATTGTCATTTGTGTCAATTGTAATACTGTTCATGTTGCCATACATTTTCGTTTTTCCCAAATAATTAGTTACAAAAGTTTTCCAATCAAAGTCCTTATGCTTAAGATTATAATGCCTGGCTGGAGATTTAGCTCAGATGAATCAGCACCTGCCTGGCAAGCACAAGGTCATGAGTTCGATCCCCAGTACCCCCCACAAAAGATTACAATGCCTTGTATGTTAATAGCTTATTTCCTTTGACAAAAAAAGTTAACATGGAAAACTATCACTTCAAAATATTGTATCCATATTATCCATAATAAAATTAATGGTTATTTGTCCACTTAAAAATAATTTATTAGCTCCTTGTCAGAACCAGGATATATGCTAATGTGAATGACATAGAAGTCAATTCTCTTCAAAAGAAGTGGGTAAAGAAGGAGAAAATATAAATCAGAACAATTATAAGTGTTATAAAGGCAATAATGAACGGTACAATATGAAATTGTCTGCATGACTGAAATAACTTTTCTAGTTGTCCGGATCAGAGAGAACTTTTTAGGGCAAGGGATGCTTAATTTTGCTGGGGAAGTTATTTAAAGGCACTCAGTGTTTTAGAAAAGGAAATGAGATGGAGCAGCAAGAACTAAATCCATGAAGTTGAAAAGTATTTGAGGTGTTCTGGGAAATAAAAATAAGTCCAGTAGGCTTGAAATGTTGAAATGAGAGCAGAAAATTGGCTTAGATATTTCTAGGCAGATAAGTAGAAGAAGCCAGATCAGATAAACTCTAGCAAAATAGATAAAGTAATTTGAAGAATTTTTTTAACTAAAGGATGAAAATAAATGTTCTTAAAGGAATAAACAGGAATGAGAAGATGTGTTTTTAATTCTGTAAATCTTCCTCTCCATAAAATTGAATTAGAGGTGATTCACAACAATTGGTTAGGGGAGTCCTATAAAAGACAGTGTGAAATACAATACATGTTGCATGAGGACATTGGTAGCTGACATTGTTCCAAGAGATAGAATCCAGTCATATCAGGATAGCACAATTAGCAAGCTTTAGTGATTGGCTGGATGAAATTCATGCAAGAATGAACCCAATAAAGCCCAGGTTCCTGGCAAATGAATACAGTGATGACCTTTACTAAGGTTATTACTGATGTGCTGAGATGACAGTAACTGTTCTCCATGAGAGACTGCAAACTTTTTCTGTACATTCTGCACATTGCTCAGATTTGGTGGATTTCTAGGGAATATTAAAATATTTTGACAATAGATAACTGAGTAAAGTCTCAACAAGAATGTAATTTCTTAAACATTTCTCACATGGGGAATTTATTTGTCCAGAAATTCCAGCCTAACAGAAACTACATTTGAGTTCAACTGGAAATTTTGGAATATATCATGCATAACATCGTTTGGAAGAAACATAGGATTTATCTCCTTGAATCCAGTCATTCTCTAGTTCTGTGCTTTCTGAATTTTCAATAAATACTGGGCTTCCATGTTACTGAATCTTGAAACTCTTTCCCTTTACCTTTCCTCTTCCTTAATAGTGCATCTTCATTTTTTATCTTTGTTCAGAGGTTATTCACTCACAACATGAAAACTGTATTCAAATTTTAAATATTTTTCCATTATTTCAAGTACTGCATTTTGTTTTTCACACACACAAAAAAAGATGTGTTGTTGGAGATGCTTGCTTTCCACAACAGAGCAGTGATAACCCAGTTAATGCCACAGAAATAGTAATAGTTCTTTACTCATACTTTCTTTCTCCGATACATGAATCACCTACATAAAATTATTTTCTGTTTCACTTTCACGACTAATGCTAAATATTAAGTCTATATTTCTCAAACATATTATGCCAGTATGTGACATATGTAAACAGTATTATAGTGTTTTACAGAGATCAAAAACACAAGTAGCAGCATGTAACTGATTAAGGTATCTAGTAGTATTAAAGTTAAAATTATGTGCTAATCAGCATTCAATTCCAAATGTGTAAATAGTACTTGTTCTCACATATTCTGCATGTGGACACTAAGTTACAGGTCACCTACATGCATAAAGAGGACCGGACCATCCTCCACACTCAAAAGTGTGACCTGTACTCACATATTTTTTAAATATACTTTTTAAGGATTCATTAATTCTTTTTAGAGAATACAAGTAAGATTATTTTAAAAGTTCTGAGATTAGAGCCCCAGAATTCTACATATTCCATCCACATTATTTTCTCAATCTAGCTCTGCACTTGTATGTTCTGTTCTCCATTCAGAAGCCTCATATTATGTGTCCAGATATTCAAACATTGTTTTTTATGCTGGAAATCAGTTGACCCTTCTGTCATGAATCCAACACATTTCAGCAATCTGGATCTGACTGATCTGCAACACTAGAGGATTTAGAAACTTTTTAAAATAGAAATATATCTGTATTTTGTTCAAGTTTATACTCAACCTCAAAGGGAGAATCATCTCAGACTTTCATTTTTGAGACAAGGTCCTGTTAAAATCATTAAGTTACCAAGCTGAGTTCCAACTTTTTGAACCTCCTGCCCCATCCTCCCAGAGTACTAGAATTGCAGGTTAAAAATTGCTTGATATGACTTCTTACCTCTGCAACTTTGGTTTGTTCTTTGTAACTAGAAGATCAAGTAGGTGCATTTCACTGCTTACACCCATGTTTTCCTGGCAGTTAGTTTCTTATGACTTCTTGTAGTACTGTATTTGCAAAGCAGATTCAGAAGGCTACATTTAATAGACTGCAAGAATAGCATAATATAACACACCATCTCCATAAAAAATAGTACCAGCTATAAATTACTGCTAGTGTTATGTGATAACTTGTGATTTTGTGGTAATGACAATATACAAAAGTCTTTATTTGATTGGTTTCCAAATCACGCCACATCGTGTGCAGTAAATTTCTCCTGTAGAAGTGTTACTATATGTACTCATGCATAGTGCCCATTTCATTGCTTGGTAAGTAGTGTTATGCATTATTAGCTTGACTTTTATAAATGTATTTGCAATGAAGAAGACATAGAATCTTTTTAACTTATCATATTCTTTTCTAGACATACACTAACATTTAAGAAATGTTCTATAAATGTTGAATATGAGTAACGTGTGATCTAAATACTCCAACAGAAATAAGAAGAAATATTAAAATACAGTTCAAATTTTGGCTATGAAAAATTTAATTTTAAAAACAAAGCAAAACCACTATCCAATGTCAACACTCCATACAGTCCATGTTGACAACAGTTTCCCAAATGCCAAATTATTTAGTAAAAAATATCTAACAAATACATATGGTTCCCCCTCTCTGTGCTGTAGCTTTGTGATCAGCTCTTACTCTGTAATGAAGGAAACAATGCTATTATTACTTGCTCATGAAGTGCCCGATTTGATTTCTCTTGTAATTTATCTTCAGTTGAACTGATACTGATTTCTTGGGGAAATTTTCATAATCTCTAAGGAGATTTTTAAAGGACTAATCTTAGTTTGGGCTTTATTTTTCCACCGGTTTATTCCTCCCAGTGATTTATCTACCTAATAACATTATAGATAAAACCAGGTCTTTCAATTTATTTCTTCAGGAGCTGTTCATGTTTGAGCATGCTTTGTCCTTAATTGCCTGGGGATTTTTAGATTGCCCCATCTTTAGTGGTCTGAAACAAGTTGCAATATAGTAACTAAGGCACATAGCAACAGAAGCCTGCAAATTGCTGTTTTGCTTCCATGTGTGATATTTAACTAATTGCTCATCGTCGTGAAAACCTTTAACTTCATAGATGTCATGACTTTAAAGTGAATAAACATTGATTTATATTTATTAAAATAGTATAGGGTAATAGTGACTAGCAAAACTTCCAAGCAATCGAAAATAACATCCTCTGCTCTATGCTGTGCAGTTTAATTTCAGACTATTAACATTGTAAACTATCCCTTAGAAACCTGCAAAATACATTTGTCTTCTACAGAAAGGTTACAAGACACAGTGAAAATTGAGTTGCCAGGGAATAGGAGAATTGGACTATAGATAGGCTCTGCCTCGCTGCATTACTTTCACTTCTGTGGTGCTGTTATATTATTAATAAAATTAAACAATATATTAAATGCCCACAGATGGACTTTTCAGCATAGCGTCTTCCTAGCACTATAAAGAGAGTGAATATGAAATCAAATGAATGCCTCATTTCTTTCAGACATTGTAACTAAAATATATAATATGCTATGCAGGAGAATTTTTTGAAAAAAATTTCTAAGTACAAGGGTTTGCCTTTAAATATTGATATAGTAGTAAAACCTTTTGCTGAACTGGAACATTAAAGCAATATTCTCAGTCTGATAAATGTTGCTACCGTCTATAATTTTATTTGCTATAAGAGAATGAATGGCCTTTGTATCTACTTAACACATATTCGAGGGGGGTTATGAGCTTATTGTTCTTCAGTTCTGATCAGGCACTCTGAACTCTGTGCCTGCTATTTATTTTTTATTGTAGTTATTTCCCTTGAAATTTTATTTGCAGCTTTTCTCCCTCCTATGATTTGGTGCCTGCTGTAATAATGATGCCCCGAAAAACAAATCCACAATGAGTAAATAGCAATGGTTCTCTTAACCCTCTCTCAAAGAAGAATTTGATGCCTTGCAAGCCATTTTCTTCTTCCGCAGGCTTTTACAATGACCTTAATCTGCAGATACAATCTGGCATCATCACTGCCTGTAATAGAGATGTCAATATTAGAAGGAACTCCTTTCAACAGTTAGCATTCTGGATTGATCACAAGTTGGATGATTTCGTTCCTAGAAGACCAGCTGTTAAGGGCAGGAACTATGCACTTGAAACATTCTCTAAAGGATATTTTTCTTTTCTTTTGTAAGTGTGTAGTGTTTTTGGTTTTTCTTTCTAACTAGAAAATAAAAACAGATTTAAATCACAAGCAAACTTTACAAAAGAGAGAACTCTCTGAAGCAATAGGAAATAATAGTTTTTTTTGTTTTTTTGGTTTTTTTTTTTCATACAAAGACCCTTGAAGCTTGTTTTCATCTCTACCTGCCTGGGCTGCAACATTTGCAAAGCTACTCAGCAGATGCCTGAGGTTTTTTAACAATAAGAGCTGTGAAGCCTTAAAGAAATTATATATGAAATAAGTGCTCTTATTAGACATCTTCAGCCACTTGGTGTAGAGTTCTTTTTTTATAGATATATAAAAAGTATATATATATATATATATATATATATATATATATATATGTGTGTGTGTGTGTGTGTGTGTGTGTG
>PVLA01003661.1:73033-90396 GCA_004027455.1 Hydrochoerus hydrochaeris | reverse complement strand
ATTCCTTGCACCACTAGGTGGCAGTGGAGTCACATATTTATGATTATTCAAGTTCTTAAAACACCAGAACTTCAGCGTTCAATGTTACATTTCCAACCGCCTCATTCATCCTAATATTCATGTCTTTCTTATTCAAAACATAGACCTATCAGTACTTAAATTATTTATTCTGCACATCAAGCTCTGTGAAATTAACATTTGTATTCGCTTTTATTTTCAGAGAAAACACTTGAATGTATTTTCAACAACACATTACAAGTACCATACAGTTCTTCAAGTAATTATTTTTGTTTAAAGTGCTCAGTATAAAAATGTGCTTATGAGAACATGAGAAATGAAATAGTAGTTATGTTATTTTTAGAATATATTCTAAACTCATAAAAATAAGGCTTCATATGCTTCTGTTTTTGTTGCTGTTTTTGTTTTTCCTCTCTCTTTGTAGATACACAGTGGTGCCAAGAAAGATCAGCATTTCTAATGCTTGCAGAAAAGGCAATGAAATGGAAGATGGGAGGACAAATTTCTGGAGACTGAAAGTTTTTAATCCATTACTATTTGCTGTTCATATGTGAACATCAGTCTTCTCCTAAATTGTGCCTCTCGTTTACACTTAGGGACTAATGACAAATAGTAGCAATCATAGATACATTTTACAAAACACATATAAACAAATGAGGAGAAGCTAAGCTAAGAGGTATATACTATGTACTTAAAAGCAGGTGAATGAAATGAATTACTGTCACTAAAATGCCTAAAATTTTTCTGATTTATTTTTCTTAATTTTTGTGCCTCTTAAATTTTTTAAAAGAATACATAAACATAAATGATTTGAATCTTGGAGTATTATAGAGGTCATCAGTGTATGAATTATTTAACATATTCATTTAAAAATTTTGCTGCATTATGCTTTCCAGAACTGCTCATGTTTAGAAGAATTCACTATATACTGTTATTTTAGTGTGATTTAGAACCTTTAGGTAGATCATTACAGCCTTCTCTTGAAATAGCTTAGTTTCTTAAGAATTGATGTAGTCTCTTGGATTCCTGTGTGCTGGACAATGCAGCATCCCATTTCATATATTTTTGGCAGGCTTCCTTGTTCTAAGCTGTCTTCTTCACCTTCTTTGACATAAAAAAGTGTAGTATTTACAATTTGGAAGAAAAAAAGATCAATACAGTTCTTACCTGCTTCTTATCACTTTCCTTGTGCTAAAATAGAAGAAAATAAAATTGAAGTCCTGGTAGGTAATCACTGGTTAGCTAATTTGTTCATTTGTTTTTGTTTTTGTTTTTGCGTATGCTACATGTAAACTTTTTAATTTATTCAGCAACCTATTCAGCCTTATTCTGGTACTTCCTAGAGAAGCCTGTCTGGAGAACCTCTGTGGCAAAACTCCTTGTAACTCTAGTTGCACTGGGCAAAGTGGGAACAAATGTCTCAGCTTTTCGTTTAGGGGTGAAGCCAGATTTTGCAGTCATTCTCCATGCTTCACATACCACATTGCCAAGAAAGTCTGTCACTTTTTAGTATCTGGAGAAGTGTTCTCTGCCATTTCACATGGAGAACATGCCTCACAAGGAAGTTCATAGAGCATCTATGGGAAAAACCTAGAATATTACTCATTTGTAGTTACTAGAATATTTTTTTAGTTTTTATACTGTGATAAAAGTGTGTTCCATAAACTGTTAAAGCTAGAAAAAATACAGCTTTTCTTTAATTCATTCTCTTAAAATCTCAAAGCTCTAGGCTTTATACAGGCTCTGATTTCATTTCTCAGCCCTTCTAGTTATTTGTTTTTAGTTGTTTGATTGATTTTCTTCTCATTCAGTGCACCATCCTTTTTTTCCCTTTTCTTTTGCAAGGGGGGAATGGGAATGTGGAGGAAAAAAGACAAATCACAAATCATCCTAGCAGTTTTTCACTGTGCAGTTTTTCTGGGTTACAAAGCTTCCTCTACGTTCACAGTGCCTACTTTTGATTGTACCGACGAACTCAGGTATCTACTGAGTTAATCTTCTATTTCTAATGTTGCATTATGACCTGTTTCATTATATTTGAGATGGGCTTTATGAGAATACCTATTATAATTTTACAAAGAACAAGATTAATTATTAAATCTGTGCCTCAAGCATTATCAGGCAGATACAGGAGGAAGAGACAATTTGGAAAATGTAGGGTCTGTGAGAGACCCTCCTTCCTACCACACTGACCCTGGCTACCATCCAAGTAGGCAGGAAATCGGACATGGTCACTTCCCTTAGGGTTGTTCTTAATGGCCTTGTAGGGATACAACAAGGCCATGTGAAAACCAAATATATAATCCATCCTTGGGGAAAAATTTAGGACCTGGGAAATTTTGGCATGCAACATAGAGAAACAACACATAGATTTTCTTTCCTGTCCATATTTCATTACTCTGGTCATTTAAATTTAATGCCCAATCGTTTGACTTTTCAATATTTATATTCCCCCAAATTACATGACATGACTACCTTCTGACTTGTCACATTTTGGCTTTTTCTAAAGACTTTCATTATTTATTTTCATTGATTGGATGACCTTTGCCATCTATTTGTTAGCCTTTAAAAGATTTAAGTCTTCCATAGACAAAATCTGGCTGTGTTTTTCTCCAGATTAATTAGTGTTTTTGGACTCCTGTCATTTATGAATTGTGTTTCTTTTATTTTTGCACCTGCTCACACTCATTTTAAGACTGCATTACTATACTAAAATGCAAAGATTAACCTTTTACATTACAGCCTAAATAAACATACTAATTTTCTGGAACCAAACTTCAATACATTTTATCAAAGCACAAGCCTTACTTTTATTATGTTGATGATATTATAAATATTAATTATTACCTACCAAACAGTACATAGAAAACTTTATGAAAACAATTATAATGCAATGTAAAATTGATTAAATGAACATAGCTTTCTATATTTTTCTTTCTTAAATAAAGAAATATTTTTATGCAATTTAAATACTTTAGGTTTTTTTTTTCAGTCCATGTGCAGGATTTCACAGTACCAAAATTATCTTTGTACTATCTCAAAAGTTCCATATTATATGCAAAAAATAATAAAAATATATTTATTATTCTCAAATAAGTTTGGTTAGAATACTAAAAGAATATGTAATACAACCCCTACATGTAGGAAATTGGCAATTGAAAGGACAATACATGTTAGATTTGTAAAGTTGCTTAAGAGAAGTGTTTCATGAATTTCTGAACAGTTTTCCAGAAGTTACTAAATCAGTGACTTCCTGCTATGCTTCAATATGGAAGCACATCTGTGTTAACTGAAACTTAACTGTGAGGTTTACCTTGCATACATATGTCCCTAGTACCATATCTTTATCCCCTAGAATGTGGAACAGATTTCACTAAAGTGAGAGCAGTACATCTCTTTATATTAGGCTATTTTTCTATTTTAATGTAATTATTATAATTATTATAATTATAATTTAATGTAATTATTATATCCAATTACATTCATATAGAATAACCAATTACATTCATATAGAATCAAAAAATCAAAATATATGTTTGGATTTCACAGATGATACTGCTAAATTTTGTTAAGAGTTTATCACATGCTGTCAGCATTAATCCTAGCTGCAGGGAATAAATACACAGTAGCCAGGTACATAAAATGCAAAATAACATGAACATTTTGCTAAGCCTAATGTAACATAATGTTATGTAACGTAACATAGCATATACTATCACAGAATAAACAAAATTTCTCCTCCTAGATATAAAATTTTGGCTGTCAGGAAAGTTTAGCTCAACAACTGAGAGTTTTCTTCTTTCTTTTCCTACAAAAGACAATAAATAAATAAATAAAGATTTTGCTTCTCTGAGTACAGTGTGTTGAAGAGGTAATGCTGCCACACAGGATAGGCTTGTTTTTATATTTACTGATGAATTTAGTTTGTGGCTAAGAACTTTGGGAGAGAAACATTTTCACACAATCCAAAGGAGAATTAAATTGCCAGGATCTAGTATCCCAGAGTGAGCAGAACAAATTGACACTACGCAAAAGGAGGCTTTTAGAAACAGCATAAAACTTCAAGGACTGAATCTTCCAAGGTGGCATTGTTGATAACTGAAGAAGAGAAAGTGAACTTCTTAGAGCAATTTTCATCTACTTTACAATATTACTGATGACCAGGAAAAACACAAAAGAACTATATGTCTGGCAACCCCAAAATATATATCATAGAACTCAAAAGTAATCATTTCTCCCTCAGTTACCATAACCTTATTTCCTACTTTGCCCCATAGTTTCTGAGTAAATTTGTTTGGACTTCTTCCAAGATCTTTATTTCTGGTCAACAATTATTCAAGTTTGCCTTAATTTGCTCTCATTTTATGTTCCAAATGTGTGAAAAGGGAAGGTTAATCACAGATCTTGTTGCCTATGTCATTAATATGTTCAGACATATGATTGTGTGAACCATATTTGATATAAAATGCACCTGAGAGCTCTTGAATTTAGGTGATTTGGCCAATATCAATGGGGCAGAATCAAGGCTTCTGGTGTACCTTTGCATAGTTATTTCCAAAGCATAATGTTGTTCTCAATTAACACTCTGTCTTACTCATTTATAACTCATCAACCTGGATTAGCCACATCAGGAACTCAGCACTTCTCAGAATTTCTTAACACTTCACTCACTGCACTGTTTAAAGATGACCCTAGTGAAATCCAGGTTAATTCCCAGAATAATAGAGCATATATTTTAGACATTGATGTAATACCCTTGAGTGCTTGTTTGCTGTCTTCATTATGTGATATTAGTTCAGTCATAAAATAATATTTACTCTTCCTTGAGAAAGCATAATATTGAGAAATGGCTTGTCCATTTGTGACTGGAAGAAAGAAATAAGGCTATGATTCAGAAATCCATGGTCCTCATTAGTCTTATCTAAAATCTCCAAAACACACAAAATGTAGGTAAAATTTAAAATAAAAACTAAGAAACAGAACAATTCTGATGCCTTCCTGTGGTTCTTTAACTTGGTAGCAAAGTGTAACTTAATATCGAAGTTGTATTTTCAGAGTAATATTTGAAAAATTTTGAAGGCATTTTCATTTTATTTTATAGCATGGTGAGCATTATTTCATATCAAGATTAGTTGGTGGGACTTCTGCAATCTTTTAGTTCCTTTCTGTAATTACATTTGTTCCAAAGATTAGTTAAGCAAGTGAAGGCAATAATGTACCAACAATAACAAGGCAGACTATATTATTTTCAGAAATAAATCAAAAACTAGAAAATACAGCTGCTGGAGGAACCACTTTTTGAAAAGCATGAAAGATGCTTTCTTTGAAAATGAAACTTGAATCAGATAATAGATCACTCTTTCTCTGATATAAACTTTCAGTTTAGGGTTTTAAGACGTTAAGGTTTCTATCATCTATTTCTTGGTTACACAGAGTCTTGTCCTGACTCAGAATATCATGGCAGCTTTCTCAAATTCATAAAAGAAGGAATCAGGCAAAGAAGCAGTACACAGCTGCTTCTTGTAATTAAATATTGTGGAACTCATCTTAGAACTGTCCTTTGTCTTAAATTCCAATTACTTTACTCAAAGCTGAATTTGAAAACTCTATGCAAATGTTTTTTGTTTTTTGTTTTTTTTTTTTCTCCCAGTACCGGGGATTGAACTCATGACCACCTACTTGTAAGGCAGGCACTTATGCCACTGAGCTAAATCCTCAGCCCCTCTATGCCCATGTTTCTTCAGTTTCACCTATATGATGTACTAACTTGCACCTAAGTATGTGAAGAATCTTTTATTGAGGTTTTATCATATTTACCCCATAAAAAAGAAAGTTCTGAATCAGTTCCTCTAAATAGCTTAGGAATTTCAGATAATATCTAAAACTGTATTGATTTATATTTATTAGTAACATTTATATAGCTTTTAAGATTATACAACTTAGATTGTGCATTAGTCTCTCTAATGAATAGGCATTTTTCTCTGGTGTGGGAATATGGCACATTTGCAAATAAGAAAAATAGGAGAAGTACATAATGGATTTAAACTGCACTCTACTACTCTCTGAATGATTATTTAGCAACTAGAAAGGATTCAATCACTTGCCAAGGCACCTACCAATTAAGAGCATTTTCGTTTTGGAAAGCTCTTGTTCAATAAAATGTAAATTTTACTGTCAAGTATTAATATAAATAGTATAGTTTCCCATAGGCAACATTATTTCTTTACCTCTATCTCTCTCTGGCTTCCCCTGACATACATACAGTTAGCCTGGCATTGAGTTTTCAAGGGTGACAAAATGTCATTTACATAATAAATGTTACTCTTACATTCAGTTTCATGGATTTCTTATCAATAATTTAGAAAGAATTAATAATATATTTATAACACATGCTAGAAGTAGGATAAAATTATTTATAAATGCTTAATAAATGTTTGATAATGCTTTTGCCATTCATGTTATAAATGATAAATAGGTGACTATAGATACCTTTTTAAAAATTAATGTCCAGTAGTTATGGTTATCCTATAATGGCTTGGAAAATTATTAAAAGAGGGAATTAGCATCACACATACATTCTACAAACCAATTATGGAAAAATATGTAAGTTTTGAAATCGTTTGTAGGAATTGTTGGGATATTATAGCTAATGATATTTATTCAGTGCTAGTAATTTACTGTGTGTATTACCAAACACATTAAGTAGTTGCTACACTTTCATTGGTTATGTCCTGAGATATCATTATTTTAAAGCAAATAATTATATACATTAAATTCAAATAAAAATTTGAAACTGCCCTTTTATGCAAAAAAGACATGGAGATTATAGTAGAGAACTATAACTACCCATGATTATTATGTCAGAATCATCACCCATTCCATATCTAATTTTTTCAACTCTTTCAGTTTAGAGAGATTCACTCTAGATACTAATTGAGATTATAAATATCATTCAGTTCTGTTTCATTCCAGAAAAAGGTGGAGTTATTTTACTGGCCTACTTTAGAATCCTATATAATGTTTTGTAAAATTCATCCTGCATTTTTGTTACAAACGTGTAGTTTTGTTTATACAAACCCACACCTAATAAGGTGATACTATTGCTTTTTGAAAAAACTTTTCCCAGTGGCTCCATTACATTCAGAATGATGTTTAAACTAATGTGATAATGTTTTTATTCCTTTCAATGGTTATACCTATTTTAATATAGTTAGGGTGCCACGATTCTTGCCAGGAAGTTTTAAGTAAGACTCTAAAATTATATCAGATACCAAAGAAATAAGACATGAAACACACTGCAGGCATATTTTAAGAGAGATTAGCTGATATTTGTGTCCTATTTTCCCAACAAAAGAGAATCAGTGGGGTTGCCATCCCCTTGGTTCAAATCTACTGTATTAAGAATTAAAGGAGACAACATTCAGGATGTACTGTGTCCACTGATCTAGTTCAAAGACAGGATAATGTGACTTTTGGCATAATATAGATGACATAGTGAAAGAATTCCTGGCTCTGTCATGATGTCAAATTGTATGAATTCAGGGAGGGAGGCAATGAGAAACCATCCAAAAGAAAGTTAGTCTAGGACTATGGAGCTTGTCATGGGATGAAAGTCCAAAGCAGAGAGGCTTTGTAAGGAGTAAGGTTAGCCAAATAGGAGTTCTTTTCAGGAAAATTTCTGAAAGAACCAAGTTTTTGATAGTCATACATACTTACTCATTACCAGTGCTGTTTACTCAGTATTTAGACACCCAATAGTACTAGTTACACATCATATAAGGAGAAGCCCTGATTAATTGTTATTTAATACTTTCCTGTCCACAGTACTGCACTGACTCACTGTAATGACACACAGATACAAACCCAACCTCAGCATACTTATATTTATTAAATTATTATAAGCAATTGAAAAGCTCGTCAACTAAATAAAAATAGACACAGGATTAGTGATAAAGTTCAGTAGAAGAAAGCAAGGCTAGAATGCTCAAGACTGGGTCTGATCCAAATACTGCAAGAAAAATATATTATGTTATATGTTTTTTTATTTTTAAAATTTTGTTTATTTATTTATTTATTTTAATCAGAACTGGGGATTGAACTCACGACTGCACACTTGAAAGGCAGGCGCTTATACCATTGAGCTAAATCCCCAGCCAAATCAATAGCTTTTTGTTTTGTTTTGTTTTGGTACTCGGGCTCGAACTCATGACCTTGTGCTTTCCAGGCAGGCACTAAAACCACTGAGCTAAATCCCCAGCCCAATGTTATATTTTATTATGTTTAATATGAATAATATAATACAAAATAATATAAAGGAGAGAAGGGATAATAATATAAAATACATGGTATAATTTGAGAGAACTTAAATTAAGAAAGAGAAGCCATTTCCATGGATAAGGTGAAACAGTAGACAGATTGATGTAGAAGGTGAAGGTGTGTCATGGAAAAGTAAAGTTTTCAAAGGACACATTTGCAGCATGTATTACCTCAAGATATGAAAAAGTGAGCCATTTGTGAAAGTGAAAATTAAATTTGCTTTGTTTGTACAAAACCTAAAAAACTAAATTCAAAATCTATAAAGAACCCTGTATCATTTATACCCCTTTCCTGTTGTTTTTTCCCCTTTAAATAAAAAAAAATAATAAATTTTTAAAAATCTCCAAAGAACTACCTAAAAATTGCCACAGGTCAGCCAATATTTCCCACTTTTCTGCATCTACATGCCATATATTTCATAGGCACTTTATTTCATTCACACTCAACATTGTCGTCCCTCACAATTTTATTTAAAATTTTGTCTTCTTAATCAAACAAAATTCTGAGAGTGGAAACTTCCTGCTATTCTTTGCCTGATCCCAACGTACCAAGAAATGTGACTGGATACCTAGCAGTCATTCAGTAATTATTTGTAAATTTCAAGATGACTCACAACATCAGGCAAATACATTCACTTTCGTTTCTTTACTTAGCTTTCTGCTGGAGGCAGTTGCCATAATTTTGGGGGGCAGGTCGGGCTAGGACTCTGGTAGACCATGAAAATGGAAATGAAGGCACTGACTTGAGAAATATGGAGAAAAGCATCAGTAGAATTTAGTGACAGACTGGATAGAATATGACAGAAACTCAGGTGCCATTTTGGAAAATGCCAAAAGCATCGTTGAGGGCAAAATCACATAAGCAGGTGCCCTTATGCAATCAGGCAATGCCATGAAAGATCTCGTTATCACAGAGGGTATTTTTTTCCCTCTGTTTCCTTCCTGGCTTGCAAATACTGTCAAGCTACATTAGCACCAAAAGGAGTTAGATTGCAATGACCTTTACTAATCCACTGCATTTATGTTTGTACTTTTCTCACAGTAAAGGTAACATTACAATTATTAATGTCAGCATTTTCTTTGGAAACAGTGGTGAACTCATTAAGAACATTGCCAGGTGTTGCCAACCCCAGGTGTGAACCTAGTAGTTAGTGAG
This sequence comes from Hydrochoerus hydrochaeris, assembly GCA_004027455.1. Lineage (NCBI taxonomy): Eukaryota > Metazoa > Chordata > Mammalia > Rodentia > Hydrochaeridae > Hydrochoerus > Hydrochoerus hydrochaeris. The sequence goes on along the minus strand of PVLA01003661.1, from coordinate 80,907 downwards.
ATGTAAATAACTTTTTATGGAAAATTTGCAGTCTAACGAATTAGCAAGCCACACACAAAACCAAACTAGTTTCTTGTGATTGGCTTCATTATACTACTAGCTGCTTTTGTTCAGGTTAAATTAAAAATGTAGCATATGCCCTTCCTTTTAAGGTATAAATCAGTTTAATATCTATCTTGAAACCCAGTGTTTCCAAAGACAGCTGTCAACTTCTCCACAAAAATGTCAGAAGATCCACAGTGAAGGGCATGCCAGGGTTCTTGGCATTATTTTGCCCCCTTTCTCTGAGACGCATGCCCTGTTGGTAGTGATATGCTTTGCTCAACTATGAGGGTGCTTGTCATACCTTCTGCAGTGTCCATAGGACTTGCTATTTAACTTAAGGAAATGGCTTCTGCTTGTAGAGGTAGAAGCAAGCAATACTTTCAGATTCTTGATGGAGAGCTGCTCAATGAATATCCATTACTTAGCGTTTGCTTTCCTGGTTCAGGTGCTATTTTACATTTTCTCTTCCTATAATCACTGAAATGAATGTCAACATTATTATTTTATTTAAAAATGTAAGCACTTTGGGATCTTAAAATCTAGATGAGCAAATCAGCTAAACTACTGCAACTGCTTCTTAATACTTGATACAGTCCTTAAATGCGAACAGACACTTGAAGGGTTTCTGTATTCCCATGAATGTCATGATAATAGTAACAACAAGGGAAATATCTTTATATGCTGTGACAGAGGTACAAAATGTGTGATATTAAAGGAACATATTTGATTAATAGAGTTCATACTTAATAATTTTTAAGAATCATTTTTACCTTTTTTTGTTTTAATCTAGGGTGTTTGCAATAGGTAGATCACATGTTTTTACTTATTTGATATTCCTTTAAGCAATATAGGAATAGACTGATGATATCAATGAACTAAATTAGTGTTATGGAAATTATCCCCTGAACTGTGAAGTCTCAGACAAGTTACCTCTCAGGGAAAATAGGGCTATAATTTCAACTCTGTAAAGTTGTGGTAACAAGTAAGATATTCTGTATTTATCTATTACTTTAAATTAAATAGTTTATAAATGGTAGTGTCCTACTAGTTCAATAAAATAGCAATCAATATAATACAGTACATATTTGGAGTCTTCAGTAAACTCATGTTGGTTTAAAATAATGTATGTTTTTATTGCTGTTCATTTTCTTATACTCATCAAGTGTCGTCTTTGCCCAATATCCACACCATCTTCAATAGTAGCCACAAAAAACTCTCACCAGTAGAAAGAAGCATAATTCTGTAGCATGTGTATTATACTGACATAACACCTGTATTGTTTTAAAACCTGGACAATGTAGAAAAAAGTGTGGTGAAGTTCAGGATATATTTCTGCAAGACTACCAGATGGGTTCAGTAATGCAAATTTCTGGTGTTGCTATAGTTTGAATCTTGAAAGTTCTTCAAAGGTCTATGGTTTAAAGGCTTGGAACCTACTTTTCTGGTTTCTCTTTACTCCCTGTTTCTCTCTTTCTCTCTGTCACTCACTCTCTCCCTCTTTCTCTCTCACTCTCTTTCTGCTTCCTGGCTGCCCTATGTTGAGCACATTTTCCTCTGCCATCCTGTTTCTGCCTTACAGTCAGCTGCTCATGGACTGAAACAGCCAAAATCAACCTCCTTTCCTTTAGATTGTAGGTGTCAGATATTGTGTGTCTGCAATGGGGAAGTGAGTAAGAGAGTGACAGTGGAAGGAAATGCTATATTTCTTCAAAAATAGTTATATGAACTTTTCTGTGTACAAGTGTTACTTTATTAAATCCTCATAGCAACTCTATAAAGGAGGAATTCTGATTAAGCATCCTGCTTTCTATAGGTGACTACAGCAGGCTGGCACTTTTCCTCATAATATTTTTTAACTCTTGCTTATTTGACTGATTGTTGTAGATGAGAAAGGCATGAGGGGGAGTGTCAAAGTAGGACAAGGGATAAAGCTGATATAAAACTTTTCAAAAATATTTTGGAAGTAATCAAGAAAATGCTAGTAACATTGAGAGAAATCAAGAGCTAGGATTAATATTAGTAAATAAATTTTAACATGGAATAATTTTTTATAATCTAGTTCTTATTTATTGTTAGTCCTCAACTATACAGATCTTCCTTTATACTTATGATTAATCCATAACTGATAGTATTTTGAAGACATTTCTGATATGTTTGGAAATATAATGAATCTTCACAGTTTTTTAATTATGATAATAGAAGACCCTTTGTCATTAATTCTTCTCAATTCTCCTCCTCACTTCAAGCACCCTCTTCTTGTCTCTTCACACTTTCTGTAGAAATCGTATGTCCTCTTTAATACAGTGTTTAATTGTGTTGTTCTGGCTGTTTTGAAGTCATCAATCAATTCATAACATTTATCTTTCATGATTATTTTGACTCTTATTTTGAGGGAAGAGCTAGAAGTGACAGAGTGCCACATCCCATGAATAAAGTGAATAAAGACATATACTAATATTTTTGTGAGGCTGTCATTCCACTGGTTGTTTCTCAGCAGCCAAATTCAACATACTTTTTTATCACACCTCAGAAAGACACTCATAAAGAAAGACTTCCAGAACTGCTTCAGGAAGTTGGAAAAAATGGAGTAAATATGTTTGAAAGAAAGCACAGGAAATTAATGGCAATATGTCTTTTCTCTAATAAATATTTTAAATTATCCACCATAGATTTTGATGAGGTCTGTATTATGTTATGTCTCATCTCCCTTAATCTATGTTTATTATTGCTTCCTTTTTATGTAAAAGATAAAATAAAGATAACAGTAAAACAGGGTTTCAAAGCAAGTTTGTAGGACAGTAAGAATAATTAATACACTGCATATTTTTATCTTCACAGTATTCAGAGTATAAGATATATGCATAAAATCTTGTCCAAAAAATATTAGCACAGCCTTTTCTTTTAAATGAATTTAGAGAAACTAGCTGTATAACTATCTTAACTATCTTGTGCATAAATATGTTTTTCTTTTTCCCTTCTTTCCTTTCTCTTTCCCCTATAACAGTTTGTCTTTTCTTTTGAACAGTTTCTTCCTAATTCACAATATCTGTTGTAAATTTTGGATCTTATTTATTCATTCAGTTTCTACACTAGTGGTACCATATGATAATTACACATGTAGGTTTGATTTATTTAATTCATGATTATGGTCTTGAGTTGTATCCATTTTTATATAAAAATCTCAAGTTTATTCTTCTTTATGGCTGAATAGTATCCTATAAAAACAATACATCTTTTTTATCCAGTCCTTGGTTGATTGTCATTTATGTTGTTCTCAAGATTTATCTATTACAAATTGTGCTGCTATATGCATGGATGTGCATATATTGTTAACTACAAGGGGAACAGCTGAATCAAATGGGAATCCTAGTTTTTGAGGAATCTCCACACTGATTTCCACAGTGGTTGCACCAGTCTACACTCCCACCAATAGTGGAGAAGGGTTCTTTTTTCCATACAACCACTGCAGCATTTGTTATTGATTGATTTCTTGATGATAACCATTTTGTCTAGGATGAGATGGAATCTCCATGTTGTTTTACTTTGCATTTCTTGAATGACCAATGATGTTGAACATTTTTTTAGAGTATTTCTTCATCTGAGCAGTGTGCATTCATCTCAGATGCCCAGTTTTGGACTGAGTTTTTGAATTAGGGAGTCTGATTTTTTTTCAGTTCTTTATATGTTCTAGCTAGACATCCTTTTCTGAGGGACAATTGACTGAAATTGCTTCCCACTCTGTGGGTTGTCTTTTCACTCTGCTGGTGATTTGTTTTGTTGTACAAAAGCTTATTAGCAAGGTGAGATGCCATCTGTTGATTCTTTGTAATGTTTCCCTTTCAATCTGGGTTTTATGTATGAAGTCTCTGCCTATACCTATGTGTTTGAGATTTCTACCTATTTTCTTTTCTATTAAAGTTAGTGTTTCTATTGTAATATTTAGATTTTTTGATCCATTTTTATGTTAGTATTGTGCATGGTGATAGACATGGTTCTGGTTTTAGTCTTCAGCATGTGAAAATCCAGTTTTCCAGAGCTAAAGAGACTAATTTTTTTTTCCAGTGAACATGTTTGGTTCCTTTGTCAAACATAAGGTGGCCGAGTGTTTGTGGCTGTGTCTGCATCTTCGATTCTGTTCCACTGGTCCCCAGGCCTGTTTTTTTAGACCATAATATGTTGGTTTTATCACAGTAGATTTGTATTACAGTTTTAAGTCTGGGATTGTGATGCCCACTAACTTGCCTCTGTTGCCTTTGTTGTTGAGAATAGTTTTCACTATTTTAGATTCCTTCTGGTTTCATAAGAATTTCAGAAAGGTTTTCTCTAAATCTGTGAGATATGATAATGATATTAAGAGTGGGGTTGCATTAAATCTGTATAGTAGTTTGGGGAGTACAGCCATTTTTGCTGCGTTGGTTTTTTCTATCCATGAGCAAGGAACACCTTCCCATTTTCTGATATCCTCTTCACTTTCCATTTTTGGGGTAGTGTAATTTTCACTGTACAGATGTTTTATGTTCTTTATTAGATTGATTCGTAAGCATTGCATAGTTTAAGATAGAATTGTAAAGGTTGTGCTTTCCCTAATTGCTCTCTCTGTGATTTTGTTACTTCTGTACAGGAATGCTGTTGATTTTTGAGTGCTGACTTTGCATCTAGCTACACTACAGAATTTATATAATAAATTTATAAGTCTTCTGTGGAGTTTTTGGTGTCTGCTGTGTAGAGTATCATGTCATCTTCAAATAATGATAATTTCAACTTCTTCCTTTATATCATTATTCTTTTTTTTTCTTGACAAATTACTCAGGCTAGTATTTCCAGAACTATATTGAACAGGAGTAATGATAGTGAACGTCCTTATCTTGTTTTTGATTTTAGAGTGAACACTTTCAGTATTTGACCATTTAACATGATGTTAACTGTTGGTTTGCCATAGACAGCTTTTATAAGATTGAGGTAAAAACTATGTATTCTAATTTTCTGTAGGATTTTTACCATGAATGGGTGTTAGATTTGTCAACTGCTTTTTCTATATCTATCTAGATGATCATGTGATTTTTGTCTTTGCTACCTTAAAACAGCGCATTTTGTTTATTGATTTCTGTATGTGGAACCATCCCTGCATCCTTGGGAAGAATCCTCATCCTTTTTTTTTTTTTTTTTTTTTGTATCAGGAATGAAACTCACAACCTCACTCCTTCCAGGCAGGTGCTTGTGATGCTGAGCTAAATCATCAACTGTATATGTCTTCACAGTGTTTGATCTTCTTGGTGTATTTTGCTGATTTGCTGTATTATTCTTGCCAGTGTTTTATTGAATGTTTTTGCATCTCTGTTCATTAGGGAGATTGGCTTGTAATTTTCTTTTTTTTTCTTCTCTGGTTTTGGAATCAGGATAATACTTGTTACCAATGATTTTCAAAGAATGATTTTGAAAGTACTATTTTCTCTTCAGTTTCTTTAAGAAGTTTTAGCATTAATGGCATCATTTTTCTCTAAATTTCTTGTAGAATTCAACAGTGAATCTGTCTGGGTCTGGCTTTTGTTTGCTGGTAAAATTTTATTTACATTTTAAATTTCATTGACTGATATCAGCTTATTTAGAATTTTTATATCCTCTTAATTTAGTTTTGGCAATTGTACTGTATCTAGAAATCTGTCCATTTCTTCTGAACATTCTGTAAAGTTGGTTTGGTGGTCCTAAGTTTCTTCAGTTTTTCTTTCTCATGGAAGTATCTTATTTCTCCATCAATTCTGAAAGATCATTTTTTTTCTGTTTTTTTTTTTAATTTTATTTAAAGGGGGTGGGGAAGCAAAGCAGAAAAAAGGGTAGAAACAATACAGGATTTCAAAAAAAAATTAAACAGTAAGAAATCACTATTTGATACATTACATATTGTCTTCTTGGATATAGTTGTGGAAGTTACAAAATTAAAGCATACAAAGTGGACATTCAAATGGTGAGGCTGCAAACAGTTCTGTTCATCCAACAAAAACTTAGTAACATGGTTATCAATCCTACACACTTAAGTATACATACCGTTATCTCTTTTAGAGCACTTTCTTTTCCTCCTATTGCTTTTTTTTAAATTGTTTTATTTAAAGAAAAAATTTTGAAATGGAAAGAGGGTAGAAACAATACAAAATCTCAAAAACAAAACAAAACAAACAAAGAAAAAAATAGTAACCAGTAAAAATCACTAGTTGATAATTATATACTTTCCTCTTAGATGCAGTTGTTCAAGTTACAAAACTAAAGTCCACAAAGTGGACATCCAAACAGTGAGACTGCAGTCAGTTTTGCTCATCCATCCAACTAAAACTTTAGCAACATGCTTATTAATTCCACACACTCAAACATACATGCAGTTATATCCTTTAGAATATTCTCTTTTCCTTTTTTTTCCTTTACAATAACTATAATCCATTCTCGTAAACTACTTAGAAGTTCTACACATGTATAAGTCTCTACACATATACCTAGCCTTTCTGTATTAGAGGGAGAAACAAATCAAAACAAGCCAGCAATACGAATTCCTAGAGAAACACGAAATGAAGAGAACATACAAAAACACAACATTAGGTGATCTACGGTACTCACTATGATGACTTTAGTTATTTTCAATAAAATTGTCTATGTCGTCAAATATAATATAAACTTAGCATTGCTTTACATTATTAACAAAATCTAAACATTGGAGACATTATAGGACTTCAAAGACACTTAACAATCAAACCAGAATGGGTATCCTATTGAGTCCTGTCATCTTCAGAGTAGTTACCCCTACTCTCAGACTCGACACTCTCAAGCATACCAGATTCAAATAAAATCAGTCAAGACAAAACAGTGATATAACCAATCTTCTCTGTTTTATCTCTGCCATGCTATTTTTCTATTGTTATTTGTTTACTTTTCTCCTTCATTCCACTGTCTGCCCCTTTCTTTGAGGCCTTTCTGCTGTTATTCCTGGAACCCTGGTGATTTTGTTCTCTCTCTCTAGAATGTCCTTCAGTATTCTTTGCAGGGTTGGATTGGTAGTCACAAACTCCCCCAGTTCCTCTTTGTCATGGAAATGTTTCTCCATTAATTTTGAGAGGCAGTTTTGCAGGGTACATCATTCTGGGTTGGAGGTTATTTTCTTTCAGAGCTTGGAATATTTCACTCCAAGCTCTTCGTGATTTGATGGTTTGCATTGAGAAGTCTGCTGTGATTTTGATGAGTTTTCTTTTATAGGTAATCTGTTTCTTTTCTCTGACTGCTTTTAATATTCTGTTCTTGTGATGGATTTCTGGGATCCTGATTATTATATGTCTGGGTGTAGATCTGTTTTGGTTGTAGCTGGCTGGAGTTCTATATGCCTCATTTATCTGAACTTCACTTCCGTTACCTATGTGTGGGAAGTTTTCCTTAATTATTTCTGTGAATAGACTTTTTATTTCATTTGTATTTGTTGCTGCATCTTCATTCACATATTTTATTGTTAGGTTATAAATCCTCTTGTCATCTTCTAGCCTTTGTATCATTGCTTCCTGGTTCCTTGTTATTTTTAAGAGATCCTTCCTTTCCTGATCATACTTTGCAAATCTATCTTCAAGTTTTGAAATTTTGTCTTTAGTTTCTGTTAAAAGTTTTTCCAGGTTTCAATGGAGTTTTTAATTTCCTGATATTCTCTTTGGATCTGTTTCATATATTCTAGGTTTTGTTTATATTCTTCATCAAAGGCTTCTCTCCTTTCTCTGGGTTCCTCTATTCTTTCATTTGTGTCTACTTGAGGATTACCCAGGACTTCTTTTATTAGTCTTCTTATATCTTGCTTCACCTGAGTT